>OZ035998.1:22587478-23084978 GCA_964035015.1 Corallium rubrum
TAGTTTCGTGCCACACGTATTGTGTGGTACTCTTCAGATAAAATGGTCTAATGAAGAGACCATTAAGGTAAAAATATACCATTAGACCATTAGACCATTTGACCCTCTTAGACCATTTTATCTGAAGAGTACCACACAATACGTGTGGCACGAAACTAAATAGTAATAAAAATGTCTAATCAAACCTGCTGAGTCTTTGAACTTTAACTATATATATATATTAAATTAGATTTTGCATATCAAAAATTAAAGTTATATTTTATATATAAAATATTAAGGTTATAAAATGTTAAGGTTATATTTTATATTTTTTATTCTATGTTTACAAAATACCTCGCCGCAGCATCTGAAAACAGTTTTCAAAAACATTGAATTGATTGAAAACTACTCAAACAAGTACCTGGCTGGCTGCCACGGCTATATTAATTTATTAACAAAAACAATTTTCATTTCGAAATCTGAAGCGCTGAAACTGTTTTCACCTACATGTTAATATTTCAACAGCATTATTTGTAGGTTTTACAGGAGAAAAATTGCTTGCTGTTTTTCCGAGTTTTATGCCAAATTATGGACAAGCTACGTTAAGTTACAAGTGGTTTATAAACCACTTATAAGAAATTATTTGAAAGAAGATATTACGACGGCAAACACAGATAACAAAATAGGTACGCTACGCGTACATGTATCTGCGCATGCTTGTAGCATTTGAAGAATTATATGGATGATTGCACTGTACCTCTCTCCTTCGCTCAGCAGAAACCTCTGCAGAGACGAGAGGAGCTATATTGAACTGTATGACCGTACCTACTTCATGCAGACAATATACAAATATTTCAACCAGTTTTAAGATTAGTTATAATTTATTTATTTAGAAATCATATGTAACTTTATATACATAAATTATAATTTATTAAGAAGTATTGCTCAGTGAGGGAATGCTTGATGCTTGACAGTGGTATGACCAAATGAAAGAGCATTCTAGCAGATATAAAGGCATCTTGTAAAAATTATTTCAGCAGCTGTAACATGCTTCTTTTTAGTTTGTAAAGTCATCACTAATACATGTTACAGTAGGTTGACAATCTTTTTATAGTCCATATGATGAATTATGTTAAACACATGTGAATATTCTCATTTCTCAGTCAAGTCCTAGGTAATTGCAACAGGAACAAAACTGTCCACATTCATCACACAGTTTCCAGGGCTTTGATTCCAAACATTTTGCTGCTTACGAAGCACTTTATTTCACTGCAGTAGTAGTTAAATTGCCAGAATTGGAAAAACAATGAACTTGGTGCCAAAATGTAGTAGCAGATGCCATGGGTCATAAATTGGCAGCCAACCATCCGTAGAAAATGTTGACAAGGGTTGAGAGTCGACATGGGTACAATCCAACTTCAGTTTCATGTATAAGTTCATACTTTATAGAACATACATGTACATGTTCATAACAGCTTCAGCACAATTCATCACAATATAATGTATCAAGTATACAAATTACAGTATCAAATCCAGATTATGTCCATATAAAGCACACCATCAGATTCATAAAATATAATCGCGTTGTGCCAGAAATCCATATAGATAATATCATATACTGGGTTTTGTATTTTGTATCTTACTGCATAAAATTGATACAGTCCATGGCACAGCGTTACACCATACATACGATTAGAGTAGATGCCCATGTATAAGTTTCTTCCCTTAGATTGTGATTGTTCTGCTAGGGCGGTGTTCTGACAGATTATCCAACCAATATCACCGCAAAACCAAAAAAAATGTGTTAGAATTGTAAATAAAGGCAAACACAATTATGGTAAAACATAAATAAATGTACTGTAAAACATAATTAACAATAAGTAAAACATAATTATGGTAAAAAAAATAAAACTGCTTATTTGATAATTCTGATATTGGCGTCTAAAAATAATGAAATTTGTTCATTGTTGTTATACCTTTATGGGTACAACAACAACACAAAGACTACAATTGTTCACGTATTTATTGTGATCTGAAGCTAAATATCTCCTTTTCACGCAGCTCCTATTTACTTTGTTTTAATTAAAACAATTAATTAATGCACATATGGCTTTATGGTCTGAAAAATAAGTTTCTAAAATGTGTGAACTAGCTTGTGATTCCGGTAAATTCGTATAAATATGATCTATTATTGTTTTATCATGTATTAATTTATGATTGAGTCGGTTTTCTTTGTTCTTTCGAGGGCTTTATATCGCATAAAGACCTTGAATACTAATTAGATAAGAAATGAAGGAAAAAACTAGGAAAATCTTTGTCCAAGGTAGGAAAAAAAACCCAACTTTGTTGGAAAACCTCCTCAATCATAAATTAAGTCAGATAAATCCCTCGAACGTCGGGATTTATGCGATATAAAGCCCTCGGACGCTTCGCGTCCTCGGGTCTTTATATAGCATAAATCCCTCGTTCTCGGGATTTATCTATTACTAAGTTCATACTTTATAGAACATACATGTACATGTTCATAACAGCTTCAGCACAATTCATCACAATATAATGTATCAAGTATACAAATTACAGTATCAAATCCAGATTATGCCCATATAAAGCACACCATCAGATCCATAAAATATAAGTGTGTTGTGCCAGAAATCCGTATAGATAATATCATATACTGAGTTTTGTATTTTGTATCTTACTGCATAAAATTGATACAGTCTACGACACAGCGTTAGATCCATACATAAGATTAGAGTAGATGCCCCTGTATATTAAGTTTCTTCCCTTAGATTGTAATTGTTCTGCTAGGGCGGTGTTCTGAAAGATTATACATAGAAATAAGTCTATTATTTCTATGGCCCAATATTGCCACCACAGGCCCAACTTTCCGCTGGAATTACAGTTGTTGACTATTATGCAGCAGGTAACACTTGCTTCTATACTGTAATATATTTGTTTTAAAATCTCTTACCTTAGTACATTTGGTTCAGATGATTATATAATATTCAGTCATACAGTTATTACAGGGTGCCTGAGTGCCTCTGAAAGTCTTATCATTAAAATTTTTAAAACATATGCTTCGAAGGCTAAAGAAACGATAGAAAATATCGCTACATCAAAAGTAAACATACTCCACTCCTTCGCCGACGCCAACTTGCTTTTACTCGCCATGTTAAAACATATGACTCAAAGGCTACAGAAACGATAGAAAATATCGCTACATCAAAAGTAAACATACTCCACTCCTTCGCCGACGCCATCTTGCTTTTGCTCGCCTAAGCATTACGTCATTCATTGTTAACAAACCTAACAAACAAACAAACTTTCACGCACGATAGCAATATATCTGCTGCGCAGATACAAAAACACAACAGGCCAGCAATTACTGACATGCAATGGGTACGTTTAAAAATACTTTAAGGAACACACAAAAATAAAACAAAATTCACAGTGATAGGATATGTTAACAGGGAAACTCGGACAGTTTTACTACTAAATGTTCGTGATTACTGAGAGCGGCTGCTCTATATATTTTTACTTTAAACTTAAATTTTTCGTCGGCCATTATTTCTTCGTTGGTTTTCAAGGTTTACTATTGCTTTTTCCTCCTTTTTAGAGTTTCGGTTTGACGGGTTTCCTTCTACTCAGGATGTTGTTTTGCTTTATACGTAGATGTTGATTTGTTTGTGTTCTTTCAAAAGTGATGTTGGTTTCCCAAAAACTCGTCTTTTTGTCAAGAATAAACTATGTTGTTAGTTCAAATCTTTCAAGAACTATATTGTCCCCAGTACCCCACAATCTTAACCGTACATGGTCCGTCCACACATATATACAAATAAATAAAAAAATAAATAAATAAATAAATAAATAAATAAATAAATAAATAAATAAACAAATAAATAAATAAATAAATAAATAAATAAATAAATAAATAAATAAATATTCAGATCACAGAAATACGTTCGTATATCACGTTTGCATACCACGCGTGTAAAATGGACTCCACGCTTGCCGAGATTATAGCACCCTCACCGGCTCGGGGATTAACCATGAAAATATAATACTTGTTTAACCAAAATCAAATCGAAAAATCGAAGAGCAAAGAAAATCTGGACAACTATAGTCTGTTGATAGCCTTGCCACCCTGTTTCCATTTATAAAGATATGGTTAACAACATTATTTATAAAAAAAATATTTACTGGATAAAGGAACGAGTTAGTTCTCGGGCAGTCGTTTTATATTCCCAGGCAGTCTCGGGCAGTCCCGGGCAGTAATTAGTATGACCGGGTGAATAGTGCTGGATAGACCACAAAAATGAAATAACAAGTTTAACATTCTTATATTTTTCGGATAGATTAATTTTTTGAATGTGTTAATGGCTAGAAAATTGTAAAGAAACAAACCTGTGGACACTGTTCTACTTAATTTTGTTGACTTTTCACGTTATTCTACTACATCAGCCTTGTCTATCAACAAAATCTCCTGCTTTGGTAAACATGAGCAAAACTGTCCGCCATTTTGTTTTACCCGCAGGTGAACAGTGCAGGATACCCGAGCTAGAGGAACCAATCAGATTGTTTGAAAAGCACTATTCACCAGCGAGGTATATGCTATATATATATATATATATATATATATATATATATATATATATATATATATATATATATATATATATATATAAAGGTTTAAAGTATAAAAATAAAAATTACTTGGGTCACAGAAATGTGTCCGTTCTCCGTATTAAACGGGCTAATGTATAAGATAAAATATACGAGCTTCTCGTCGGAGCAAACAAAATGGTCTGTTTTTAGTTTCGTTGTATATAATATGTTATATTAACCGCATATTAACTTAGGCTATGTACACACGGTAACGTTTCCGAGCGTTTTCGTATTTGTAGATACCCGCCCCCCCCCCCCCCCCCTATCCACCGTCTAAAGGGATACCGCCTCATTAATATTCAGCATGTGTCACGCAATTGCGAACGCGTTGCGAACGGAAAAACAAAATAATAGGGCACATGAGGCTATATAAGCTCGGAGCTGAAGTATAATCATTACGATGTTAGTTCGTTCGACCAATCTATAGTAGCTCGAGACGTTAGAGAAGGATTAGAACGTTTGTTGAAAGCGGCCGATTGGAAGAGATATGAATACTCGACGATCTAGAAAACGTACATGGATGAAGTGTGCGTTGCCGAATACCAAAAGTTGTTTCCACTGATTGAAACTTTATACACTAATAACGCCATCGTCGCGGAGATCGAGAAATTATGCGAATTAGAAAACTGTTGTGGTTGTAAGATTGACCACCCCAGTCAGCGCCATCATGATTGCCTCATGTCCTGATAATCATATATAAAGACGCTCTGGAACGTTTAAGACAATTAGAAAACACGTCAGAATCCATGTTGTATGCACTGTGGCAATTGTATAGTAATGCGGAAAATCCAGAAATGAAATGTATTCTAGGATATCTTTCTTACTGGAAAGAAAGTATTAAAATATTTTCTTGTATAAATGTTGTGTTTTGTCTTAAATAAGTCTAATAATTGTGGATTTCGGTAGAGTTGTCGGACAAGGAAAATACATTAAGGTTTTAAAAAAAGATTTTATTTCGATTAAATTTCAGCCTCAATAAAGGGGCATGCACTATTTCCTATATACTTCACATTATAATCAGTTTTAATAAGGTCTAGGCTTTAGTAAATATCTAGACATTTTAAGTTTCAGGGAGTCTTTATATTCTTCTCTATATTTTCAGGGGTCAACCTTTCCACATCAGGCTTCTGCTTTCATGGGAATGTACGTGGACCTTTCCTTTAAAAGAGGGAGTTTCGCATACTCTTCTCTTTGGCCAGGGGTCATCCTTGCCAGATCGGCTTTTTTCCAATCCGCAGATACCACCCAGGTATGAAAGGGGTTTAGTTTATATAAGCGTTGGTCGTTCGATTGTCGGAGGCGGTGTTAAAAAATAGGGCTTAGGAGCACTACTAAGAGCTATTGTAGGATATAGTGGTTGTTCAAGCCTTGGAGGTGGTGTTAAAAATAGGGTTTATGCGTAGTAAGACTTTCCAGATAATCTTGTTCAGGTGCATTTGGAGCCGCGGACAGATTTCGTATAATTTTCTGGAGCTGTATTTGAAGATTGTTCTGAACTTGAAGCTGGTTCTGCAGCTGATTTTCAATGTTAGCAAGCGCTGTAGCTCGTTCGAGTAAAGTGTGCTCTAAACGTCAGGAGTTAACTGCGACGCTTGAGCAATACGCTCTATTTTTTATAAAATAATTTGCCTAAGATTAGAATGGGGTTTCTGGTGTTATACAGAGGTCGACAGGAGACAAAGAGCGTATAAACTAAACACTTGCGTAGGTTTCATATTCCAATATGATAGCCTAGTCGATGTGCAGAATCAATGACTTCCGTTCGACACCAACTCGCCCAAACATGGCCTATTATTCTATTTTTCTGTTCGCAACGCGTTCGTCACGCGTGACGCGTTCGTCAATATTAATGACGCTGAATATTACTGAGGCAGCATCCCCTTGGACGGTAGGGGGTTGTCTACTCGAATTGCTTACTATTCTCAAGGAAATCGAGAACAATCAATTTATTTCTTGAAACAATACGAAAACGCTCGGAAACGTTACCGTGTACACATAGCCTTCATTAACAACTCATCCTGCGCAGTACATGTATTCATCTCGAAAATGTGATATTTTTTTGTGAGATCGGGTCCTAAATGAAATGAAATTGGAAATTCAATGAGATCATAGTTTACCTTGACAAGTTCCGTTAACTTTTTCAAAATTCGTCGAACAATTACAGCCATATGTTCCAATGGGTTTCTTTGGGTAACAAATCTCATTCTTGGAGCAAGGATAAGATTGACAAGGATGTGTGTCTAAAAATATAAATCTTGGTTGTTTAAGCAATAAATTTACACTACATGTCCTACAGCGTGATCCGCGTCGCCTTTTCACACGCAACATAGCTGGAGGTAGTTTTACTGCGACTAACAACCGCAATTCACGTTCCTATAAGCGCCATGCACGTGTAAATCTCATGGTCAAAGAATCATCCCCTCTCTTATCTTCTTACATACTCTAACCTACTGCATATATACTTATAACAAATGATCCTGCACAACAAAAACAAGAACACTATACCTTCCCAAAAACACAGAAACACAACATACTCGCATTATACCGGGTTGTGGAGCCCCCCAAAATGACTCCCAAAGTATGCTGATTACCTTCTCCAACCACCGATAAATCACATACATATACCCTCCTACATCCAAGACACTACTGACTTTCTCACACGAACATTTTCTCTCAATGAAAACGCACCTACTGATTTAATTCTTATTACTATAGATGTCAGTAGCTTGTACACAAACATATCAAATGATGAGGGCTTCAAAGCCTGTATTGATATACTTAAGGTACACAAGATAGTTGACATGCACCTCCACTTATACTTACGTCAAACAATTTACTAATATCGCCATACATGATCCCACAATTACCCCCATGGACAATGACTATCCCTTCAACTCCTACACCAAGCACGCACTTCTCACTGTGACCTGGAAACGAATGACCCTACGCAACATATACAACAACAAATTAACTCTAGTTTCACTAATGCAAAATGAAAAACTATTCGATGACACGACATACAATACTTTTATTTCCGTTTGGCCACAAACTAACACAAACACACCGA
This sequence comes from Corallium rubrum, assembly GCA_964035015.1. Lineage (NCBI taxonomy): Eukaryota > Metazoa > Cnidaria > Anthozoa > Scleralcyonacea > Coralliidae > Corallium > Corallium rubrum. The sequence continues at coordinate 22,595,190 of OZ035998.1, forward strand.
CATTATACCGACAGGGGGGAAAATCGGCTGATTGGTCAATTTGAAAACGCAACAGCGCTTGCCCAGAAAGTAAACAGCTGACCTAAACTTATGTTTGAGCCGTCAATTCGATGTCGAGAGAGATCGAAACTATGTTTTATGCGTTCGTCGATGGTTTTGCAGTCCACCATTGCTTAAACAAAGACGTCCACATCCTTGAAACGTGGATTTAAAGCCCAACGCTGACGAAGAGTTCCTTCCACGAGGCTGACGACGACTGGTTACAGTCGATGAGCTTCTTTCGATATTTTCGCGCGACGTGGCTGATGTAGACGATGTCGAATGAGAGGAAGCCAAAGCTGTCTTGCTTGCCCATCGTACAAGAATCTGCTTCTCTTCGAGATTGTTAATTTTGTCTCTTAGCTGTAAGCTGATTATCTTTTGCTGAAATATTGAAGTACTTGAAGCATGCAGCCGCTGTGGACAGTCTGTTGGCCCTCCTGTGCATGCATGTAGATTCTTCGTCGGCGAACTCTATTTTGTGCTCGATAGAAGGTTGTAGTGGGAAAGATAAATAAAAATTTGGCTTTTGTAGCCACATTCTCGAGCTTCATGTGAAGCAGATTATCTAACCAGCCGATGTCAAAGAGTTGTTGTGGATAACGTCGCTTCGCAATCTTCTTCTTCTTCTCTGCCTTAATCCCTAGTGGGGTTGGCCGCTCTTATATGCTGTCGCCAACGTCTTCTGTTTTCTGCATCTTCCTTCTCCAAGCCCAACTGGCTCATGTCTCTTTCCACTCCATCTCTCCATCCAATTCTCTGTGTCCCTCTCGATCTCTTTCCCTCCACCTGTTTTTCCAGCGCCACTCTCACCGGGTTGTCTACTTTCATCCTGAGTATGTGGCCATACCATCTCAGGTGAGCCTCTCTCACTTTCTCCGCGTTCGACACCACTCCAGCTTCTGCTCTGATATCTTCGTTCCTCCTTCTCTCTTTTAAAGATACTCCCATCAGCCATCGCAGCATTCTCATCTCCGTCCTTTCCAGCTGTTTTCATCGCCCAGTTCTCTGCACCATACAGCAATACAGGTCTCCCCACTGCTGTGTAGATCTTCACCCTCAGCTTCAATGGCATTTTTCTATCGAGTACTACACTGCTGACCTCCTTCCATCTTGCCCATATCCTGCGCTTCTATCTTGCGCTTATCCGGTTCCTTACTTCCTTCTCTGTTCCACCTGTGCTCTCCACCGTCGCTCCAAGATACTTGAAACTATCCATTTGATTCAGCTGCCTTCCACGGATATCCTCCAGCGCAATCTGCTCACCTTCTTCCTTACTGCTAAGCATTGTCTCCGTCTTCTCTACATTCACCCTCAAACCTCCTTTCTCCAAGCACTTCTGCGATTCTGCCATCCTTCGCTGCAGTTCTTCTTCCGAGTGCGCCATCACCACCAGATCATCTGCATATAGTAGCTCCCATATACCTTCAGTCCCAATCATCTCACTCAGCACATCCATCACTACCATAAACAGAAATGGACTCAGTGCAGACCCTTGATGTAATCCAACTTCAATTCCAAACTCCTCTGTGTCGCCATACACTGTGCTCACCACTGTTCTTGACCCTCTATACATATCCTTCACCACATCAGTCTCTCTAGGAACCCTGTCATATGCTTTCTCAAGGTCAACAAAACCATAGTATGCTTTCTGATTTCCTTCCAATGCCTTCTCCTGCAATTGCCTTACAATATAAATCGCATCACTTGTTCCTCCTCTTCCTTTCAACGTCGCTTCGCAATGGGCACCTGTAACTTCTGGTGTTCCTCAAGGCAGCATCCTAGGGCCCTTGCTTTTTGTCATCTTCATAAATGATCTTCCCGATGTCATACCAGACGAAACTTCAACAGCTTTATACGCAGAAGACACGATCGAAACTTTACAAAAGCATCACTTCCGTAAGTGACTGCGAGAATCTGCAACGAGCTTCGACCAACGTGAATGATTGGAGTTGCGAAAAGAACATCAGGTTCAACGCGTCCAAATGCAAGGTCTTAACTGTGACACGTAAGAAGAATCCCGTGTCTTATGACTATTGCTTGGGTACGGAGAAGCTGCAAAATGTTCGGGAGGAGAAAGATCTTGGTGTCTACATGTCGACCAAGCTCTTTTGGGAATCTTACGTCAACAACATCGTCGCGAAAGCTAACAAACTGCTTGGATTGCTTAAGAGAACTTGTCCTCTGTTAACGGACACGGGAATCAGGCGAACCCTATACCTGTCGCTGATAAATTCCCAGCTATGTTACGCAAGCCATGTATGGTCTCCAGTCCACAGCATAGTCCAACAAAAAGTGGAAAAAGTGCAACGCAGAGCAACTAGGTGGATCCTGAATGTCAAACCAGGAGAGATACCGTACAAGCAGCGACTGCTAATTTTGAATCTGCTGCCTCTGTCTTACGACAGAGAAATCAAAGATTTATTATTTTTTTACAAGTCGTTATATGGTTATTCATATAAATCAGGGGCTGGTTGTATAAAAAAGTGATTAACTCAACCATGATTAAGAAGTTAACCAGTGATTAACTTTTTAATCATGATTAGTTAATCACCCGGCAAAATTGCGCTGTATAAAGGGTGATCAGTCGGGTAATTAACTAACAACTTTTTAACTCCCTCACGAGTGATTAAAAATGTGATTAACCTAACTAACATAAATTAACGGGGGTGTCACGTGGTGTTTTTGGAACACCATGGCCATGTTTTGGAACCTTGCGACTGGCGTTCTCTTGAGACTTAACGATGGAAAAGAGTTCGGATGACATGGTAAAAGCAGATATTATTTTTGAAATATGCAGTGATTCTTTTGATGTATGGTTGTGTGCACTTTAACAGTTAGATATTACATTTTGGCTGGAAAATGGTCATAACAATGCCGACATGATGATGTAGTTCAGACATCACTTGAATAATTATGAAAGGAATGGCGATCGAAGTGATGAAACAGACGGGAAGAAGAAAAAGATTCAAACAAGCAGTTTACAAACAAGGTAGGTTTAGAGAAATCATTTTAATTCAAACAATTTTAACAATGTAAAACGGAGACTGTGAATGAGTTATAAATATTAAATATCTTTGTTTACTTTCTAATCAATACATATGGACTCTCCTTTGCATCTGGTTTGTCCTTTCGTGGTTAAAATCGTGGTTAAAATTATGTTCGTTCTTGGTAAGCATTTATCATAGCTTGTAATTCGCTCAAATCTTTCATTTGGTTTGGATTGCAATCACCTTCTTGTCATACCACTCTCTTGTTTTTGTAATCTCTACATACGAATTAGTAATTGTGGATTTGCTTGGGTTTTCTCAAGAACGTTCAACCTGTTGCCATGAGAATGATAGAATTCTTTTTTGCTCTACTTCTTCAAACTTCTATTTCTTGTCTTACATGTAAGTGTGTTACATGCAGTATGTAAGTTGGTAATTGTAATGTCTACCTAATAAAATAACATAAAGCAGATAAGGATAGCCTTCGATCAGCAGTGAACTGGTAGGTGACTGATTTGAATAAACATTATATAAAATAAAATGGGTTTTTGATCTAACTGCCACTATTCATATAAATCTGACATGTGTGATTACCGTACTGTAAAAGCTCTTAAGCTTCCCCTCTACAAGGTCAAAAATTTAAAAAACCTGGGTGGGGCTTGATAGAGCTTTTACAATATTATTCATAATACTCTTGCATGTGTTGATTATTGTTATGCACATACTTACTGCTTTATTTTTAAATAATGAACGTTGCATGGAAGCTTTGAACATAACTTTTTTTTCATGCACTTAAAATAAATTTCATATTTCCGTACATCCATATATTATTCTCGATGTATATTATAAGAATGAGTACATGTTCAATAAATAACAATTCAAGGACAAATACTTTTCATCCTGTGAAAATTTGTATAATTCTGAATCTGGGTTTTTATTATCAATTTTTGTGACTACCGTTGACCTGTCAGCGGGAGCCACTATGTCGGCGAAATCTTGAGTGAGTGCATGAGTGTCTTGGACCTCACTTACGTCATACTCGTGCGGCCATCGCCAGATATTCGACACGATCCCTATCACTGATCGCTATATAGTCGAGAAGATCGCCATTGATCGCCAGGTATTCGAAAAGTACTCGAGTTGTTTTCGTGGTATCGTGGGGTGCATTTTGGTTGCTCTCGAATCTCGATGACAGTCTTGATTTTTGAAAAGTGTTATTTCTTTGCAAATCTTTTCTTCTTGGAGCGGTTTCTGTCATTGATCAGTTTATACAAGGTAAGAAATAGTTTCAAAACTGTGACGTTGTTTATCTTATATACCATATACAAAATCTATATAAAATACTTGATCGGATCTCAAAGCCAACCTCGTACTTCGGTACTTATAGCAGTACTAGAAATATTCAGCTTATAAAGTTTGCTAGAAGTTGGGCCTTCAACTGGGTCCTGTTTCAAAGCTCTTCTTTTATCGAAGAAATTGTCAATGTTAATGATAAAATCGCTTTATGAGTTTCAGTTTAATTTTGGTTGAATTGTGTGTTGTGCTCACAGACTCATCACTCATATGTTACTGCATGTACATGTAACACTATTAAGAGTGAGAAATTTTAACCAACTTTGAGGTAGGTGTTTTGATATTAGATCAAACACAACTTTCGAGTATTTCAAGATCAAACAAATCAGGAAATGAATCATTGTCAAATGAATTAGTATTTTAAGATAAAGTTTGAGGTAAAAGTTGGCTTAATCTATCCAAGTGTTTGATCACATATCAAGTGTTTGATCACATATCAAACCTTTGTCTCGCTTATGGTTTCCCCATGTGTTTGGTTTATAAATTATTAACGATTTGGAGAAGTATATATCACGGTGCCCTGTATTTACACTATATACATCTATATCAGAAATTTATGCTGACAAAATATCCTGTATATTGAATTCAATATCTTGTATAATGAAATCCATATCTTTGGCGTTAAAAGCAACGGGAGATATCACCATGGAAATTAATGAAGAAAGTAGGACAGATCGGGTACAACGAGCAACGTTTTCTTTTTTTTTTTCTGCGCTGGAAGTTCCCGTTTCCATCATTACATTTAGAAGAACAATTATATGTTTTGCTTGTTGATGAGAATTGTTTTCTTGTGACCGGGAATCGGGTATTTGAGCAGATTTAGGTTGCGCGCCGCGGCAAATCGGAGGCACAACATTTGCGTTCGACATCGTTGTTATCGTAGTTGTGCGCGCTATTGGACGTGGTTTCTATTAGATAGTAAATTACAACGTTAGCTCTTCCGAAATATCGTCTTTTACTATCACAAATGCGAACAAATTGGCCACAAAACTAAAATCAAATGGCAGACGTTGTAATCTAACTCTGGGCAACAGTGTCCTACTTCAATATGGAGTTAAATTACCGTATTGTCATAGTGATATCTCCCGTTGCGTTTAACGCCAAAGATATGGATTAAGAAACCAATTAAGTTTGTGCACACCAGAGCTGCTACAGCGGTCTGACCGCAGAATAGTAGATACACCAGAAGTCTGACTCTTGTTAAAGTACTAAAATATTCACAATCTGGTGTCTAAGTGTCACTCAATTGTACATTTTGATAAATTGTTGAAAAGTTGTTGTGAGCTGTTGGGAAACTTAAAGCCTTGAATATGTTGAAAGCCTTGAAATGAAGAAATATATCTGTTGAAACTACAATACTGAGTATTCTACTTTATAAAATAACATGTATACTACGCGAGCCCTGATTGGTCAATTGCCGTGTTTGGACCAGAGTATCCAAACACGGGAAATTCCCGCCAAAACGATTTTTTGAAAATGTTGGACAGTATATCAGGTTCACTTGTGATTATTTTATAAAAGAAATACTAAATGGTTTTTTCCGTGTTTGGAGACTCTTATCCAAACACTTGGGAAATTGCTCGACTTTCGAAAAGCTAAAAACACTCGCCTACAGCTCGTGTTTTGTTACGCTTTTCTCCAGTCTCGCAATTTTCCGCGTGTTTCGATCAGAGTATCCAAACACGGAAAACCATTTGGTATTTCTTGAGTCTTATTTAAAATACTAGCAGAATCACAAAATATTAGTGATATGCACAACACTTGAATGCCACTGACAGCATATTTATGACAGGTAAAATGTTGTTTTGGAACACAATGGTGATAAAAAATCAAAAAAATGAAGAAGAAAAAATTCAAAAAAAATCCTGAATTTTACAAGTTCACTTCATGTAAAACTTTGGGGCACATTTATAATGCTAATATATGCTATGCCATATATTAATATATGGAAACAGCCAGTAAAGATGTATGTATAGTATGCCTGTGCCATGTTCAAAATAGCAACACATGTATAAAATGATTTAAAATAACCCATTTTGTGTGTGTGTCTATGTGCTTTTTGTATCTTCTTTCCTGCCTGGTTGCTGGATTGAGACAGGGAGTCATCAAGTAAGGATGACAGGCTCATCCACTATCTCCCAGCAAAACGCCATTGTGTTCAGGGTGTGCTCTCCTGCATTGATAAAGTGTCCTCCCCACCATTGATGTTTGGAATATAAAAGAATCGTGAATGGAACCAGTTAAACGCAGGTAAACCAAGAGGACGAGATCACCAAACGTTCGCTGATTACAAGGAGGCAAAACGCCTGTTTAGGAAGGAGCAGAGATGTTGCGCGGCGGAGTTTGCGGCGAAAGAATATGAAGAACTTGCAAGTGCTGACGAACAAAATTACGATAGATTCTGGTCATTAATTAACTTACGGAAACGACATAAACAAAGTGTACCGATTCTCGAAGTTGATGGTCAAATTTTTGATAAACCACGGAATATCGCGGAAAAATGGGCCGACTACTTTGAAAAGCTTCATACACCAGGCGCAGATGCTGATGCTGATGTTACACGCGAAGTATATGCGATTGCCGAGCGCCAAAACGACTATGACGACATCCTTGATACACCAATATTGATGTCTGAGTTAAAACATGTCATCAGAACTCTACCGAATGGCAAAACACCTGGTTCGGATGGAATTTGTTACGAACATGTAAAATGGGGAGGTGACACTCTGCAATACCACATGCTGCTGCTTTTTAATGCAATCATGACGGAAGAACAGATTCCAGAAAGCTTTAAAATTGCAATTAAAATTCCAATACCGAAGGGACGCAAAAAGCAAGCAAGAGGTTTCGATGAACATAGAGGCATAAGCCTTCTCCCAGTTTTTGATAAAATTTTATAAAGGCTTATTTTCAACAGAATTCAAATGCGACCAAGCACACCCATTCACTTTCTTCAAGGAGCATACCAAAAGGGGCAAGACGCATTAACTACGGCTTTTATGATCGACGAAACTATAAAGAATTGCTGCGAACAGGGTGACCGCGTGCATGCCTGTTTCGTAGATATCAGCAAAGCTTTCGACCAAATGTGGATCGATGCGATGTTATACAAACTTTATCATGATGCAAAAATTAAAGGGAAATGTTGGCGTATCATCAGCAATTGGTATTTGAACATGAAAGAGTTCGTTTACATTAACGGTACGCATTCTAGGACTTACAACCTATTGCAAGGAACACGCCAAGGTGGGATTCTCTCTCCTTGGCTGTTCTTGGTCTATATAAACGATTTGATCAGTGGTTTGGAAAATAAATGCTGGGGAGTATTCCTGTATCACACATTTTACGGCGCACCCATGTTTGCTGACGATCTAACTGTTTTATCAAGACTCAAGACCGGTCTGGACCGACTTCTTAGCTGTTTACACGACTACGCCACAAAGTGGAGAATTGTATTTAACATCAAGAAAACAGTCATCTTGGTATTTGGAGAAAAAACAGTAAACTCTGCTTCAGCAAGGATCTGGTCTCTAGGTGATGTCCTATTAAATGAAAAGGAAGTTTGGAAAAACTTAGGGAAAATATGGCACATTGATTCTAATTGCAAAGAACCAGTACAGGAATCGATACATAAAGGGTTCGAGGTCATCTCCAGGCTGGCTAGCATTGGCTGTCGTTCTGGCGGGTTAAATCCTAAGGTTTCCGCTCGTTTATGGAAGGTGATAGCGCTACCACACATGCTGTATGGTTGTGAACTCTGGTATCTAAAAGCTCAACAATTTAAGGATCTAGAAAAAGTGTTAAATGTCTTTTGCAGAGCTGTTCAGTCTTTAATTCCTGGCTCATCTGGTTCGGCAGCGAGGGGCCTTTTAGGTCTACACAGTATAAAAGCTGAAATTTGTAAAAGGAAATTATATCTCTTAGGTAGAATAATTAATTCAGATTCTTCTTTGGCCTATAGAAAGCTCTTCATGCGTCGGCTAATAAAATGGAAATGGCATAACAACGCAATGACAGGTTTCATCCCAGACATTATCAAAATTGTACAAGAATTTGATCTTTTTGATTACATTGCTGATTTCTTGATAAATGGAACTTTTCCTTCTAAGCGTAGATGGAAGGATATTGTAAAGAGCGCAGTTTATGGTAAAGATCAAAACGATTGGGTCGACAAAATAAACAAGAAATCAGAACTGAAATTTTTCCTTCCCTGTCATCCTCTAATTGGAACTAGCAAGTGGTATGAATTGTGGTATTATTCACCATCACATTCAAAGAAAATAACAGATGTGATACGATTACTTTGTGGCTCGCTTACAGTAAAGAACGACAGATTTGGAAATGCCGGAACTCTTGCGGCAACCTGCTCAGCTTGTGGAAACAATTTCACGAATCCAATCCATCATGCATTGCTATTTTGCAGGAAGACTAAACATGCTAGAGAGAATTGGTGGTTGTGGATTACAGATCATCTCCCTATTTCCATTAGCCACATTTTCAATTCTTTAGATGATCACAGTTTTATTAAGACCTTACTGGGAAATCATTCAGTTTTTAGTACAATTGATAGAAACAGCTTAACAAAAGAATTCGGTTTGCAGTGTGCTACATATATCTCGTACTGTGTACAAAACTCGACTTTCGACCCGTTCAAAAATAACTAGACCTTATTAGATTATTTTACAAATTGCCATGTTTATAGTTTAGTTTTGTTTTGTTGTTGTTTTTTTCTTTCTTTTTTATGCTCAGTTTTGTATACTCTTCATATTTGGAGGCAATAAAGATAAAGATTTCACTCACTCACTCACTCACTCACTCACTCACCCACCCACCCACCCACCCACCCAAAACCCACCCAAACCCACCCACTCACTCACTCACTCACTCACTCACTCACTCACTCACTCACTCACTCACTCACTCACCCACTCACTCACTCACTCACTCACTCACTCACTCACTCACTCACTCACTCACTCACTCACTCACTCACTCACTCACTCACTCACTCACTCACTCACTCACTCACTCACTCACTCACTCACTCACTCACTCACTCACTCACTCACTCACTCACTCACTCACTCACTCACTCACTCACTCACTCACTCACTCACTCACTCACTCACTCACTCACTCACTCACTCACTCACTCACTCACTCACTCACTCACTCACTCACTCACTCACTCACTCACTCACTCACTCACTCACTCACTCACTCACTCACTCACTCACTCACTCACTCACTCACTCACTCACTCACTCACTCACTCACTCACTCACTCACTCACTCACTCACTCACTCACTCACTCACTCACTCACTCACTCACTCACTCACTCGAATTGACTCACTCTCACTATATCACTCACTCACCCACTCGCTCGCTCGGTCGCTCACTCATTGTTTACTTAACAGGCAAGTTTCTGCAAGAGGTCTCCAGTTGACAAGTAAAATTGTTATCCAGAGTAAAATGTATAAGTATGGCCAAAAAATGTCCAATTACCTGCTAACGAGTTAAACAGATTATATCTCAAAGATTAATTGTTGATAAATCTAAACAGGTAGAGGTGTTGGATAAGTAGTGGTATACAATATACGCATCTGAACTACATGAAAATGCTCACCAGTTTGGTCGCTCATATTGTATATACTACATGTAACTTAGATAACTCCTTATAACTCTCTCGACATGGTTGATTCGATTCCGTGCACAAACGAACGAACGAACTAGCTCACAGGCAGAAAATATTGAACACGACGCCTGGGTCAGGCGTCATTAGGGTTACTGGCAAAGTGCGGAGGTGCGTGGGTAAAAGATACTGATTGTAGTGTTATTGCAGCAATCACAAAATCGAAGCCTGAATCGAAGGCCTCTCTCCTCCGCAGAGGCTCTATATCGCGCTAGTAAAGGTGGGAGTGGGCCGACGAAGCCCAGATCGAAGGCTGAATGTGTTGCATACTTCACACTGGTGAACAAATTTTCGATAAAGACAGTCGTCAGCCACATTTGATCACTGTTAAACTACAGCCAGTCAGTTTCGAAAACTAACAACAATGTACAAGAACACCTTGATCAAACGGCAAAGCTGTTCAACTTTTTGTCCAACTCCGAAAGAAAAAGGAGCAAAGAACTTACAACGTGCCTCACGGCCTCACTCCACGTACACGACTAACAACTCACAGGAAGTATTAGTACTAGCAGAAGTAAAATGTACAAAAATGCAAAATCGTGACCCCCCCCCCCTCCCAAAAAAAAAAAAGAAAAAGAAAAGAAACCGAGGTCGAAACCTAGACTCAGCCTACCATAGGTAGCCCGAGTAATGAAAGGATAGCTTACCTCGACAAGTTCCGTTAACATCTTCAAGTCCCTCAGAACAATTACACTCAAATGTTCCTGTGAGCTTTGGGTAACACTTTTTATTCATGGGACAAGGATTAGGTACACAAGGCTTTGCGTCTAAAAATAGAAATCTTGCATTCACATTTCATTTAAGAAAATAATATTAAAGTAACATTTAAAACATGAGCAGCAGTGTTTTAAAACTCGAGGCGATAGCCGAGTGTCTTAGATCTGATAAAACACGTACTGCAAATGCTTTGAAAAGCTAAAGTTTATGTAAATCAGGAGGATTCTTTATCATGGACATGGTCTGATTTCCTTTGTGTTTTCCTCAGGAATTGTTAATGATTGTTGAAGTGACGTTTAAGATTACTTCTTTTGATTGTCAAAGTTTAAACGCGAATAATTAAAGATTGTATGTTTGTTCAACGTTTGAAAAACGTTCTTTGGCCCAGAAATTTGAGACATTAATTCTATTTCACAGCTACTGACTTCACCAGGATATACATGAATTCTTATTGTAATCGAATAGCCTGTTCAAAATAATTTATTCATACCGAGTTATTTCTTTTAAAATATACATGGTCAACGTCGTATCCAACTTAGTCGTCTTACAAGAGTGATTAAGAATATAGCGTCGATCTTTGACAACTATACCCTGCGAGTCAGAGCCCACTTTCCACCGAAGCTTGCGTAGGTCGGAAAGGCCAACAAACTCGATCTTCGCCCCAAGTTTGGCGCGAGTCAGTCAGGTTTTAAACTGGTCAAACAAGTTCTAGTTTACGAACACGCGTAAGCAGGAAAATAGGAAGTGACGCGTTAGAGCCTGGGCCCAAAATAGTATCTTGGCAACCGTTCACGTATGCTCAAAAAGAAATAGCGAGTTTGTTGGCAGAGCCCACTTTCCCCCAAAGCTTGCGTAGATCGGAAAGGGGCTGTGACTCGCAGGGACAACTAAAACATGTTCGTGAATAGTCTACTTATGAAGTTAAGTTTCTGAAAACATGCAAAATGAACGACAACATGCCTTTATTTTCTGCCAGGTATACGCCATTGCGGCAGAAGACAATCCGAATTTGAGATCTGGGTCCAATGATGTCATTACATGTAGCTGGGTAACTATGTCAACTATCTTAATAATGTCACGTTTTTAGGAGGAAAAGCAACGTTTCTAACGCAAAATAAACATACTTCCATTTAATTGTTGTCATACAAACTTTCACAGACAAAACAAGCCAGTATCAAACAATCCAAACATCAGTTTGCTGTTATTATATTCAACTTTAAATTTCCGTTGTATAGGCAGTGTCACAATTTTATTTATCCTGAGCCAGCTGGGCGTGGGTCCAAAGGCACGGAGCCCGGTGAGGGTGCTAATCTCGGCATGCGTGGACACCAATTACACGTGAAATTACACGTGAGATGAAAAACTGAAAATAATTCTTTCTAGAACGTGTTTATATATCTGTATGCAAAAATTCGCAACTTGCGCGGTTCGGATAGCAGGGGTACTAATCAGGAACGTGAAAAACTACACGAAAGGTTCAAACATTGCCAACCACGCATGGACAAACGACCACAACATTGATTTTGAAAATGGAAAAGTTATCGACAAGGGCAATTTTCGAAACCGAAAAACTTTAGAGTCTTGGCATACCGCCTTGACAAATGAAACGGACAATAACTCTAAACCGATTCCTCGGCAATACGCCATTTTTCTCGCGAAGAAATAAACGCCGTCTAATTAATATACACACGTTCATCGCACACACATACCACACACACGTCATAACTAATAATAACTTCCGATTGTAAATATATATGTTTAATTGTTTCCATTAATCTCATACCCGTTGAAGGCTTACAGTCTGGTAGCCGAAAGCTCGTTTCAATAAATTATTCTGGTCAGTGAACGTTTTATTTACTTTTATTATAATTATAATAATAATAATAATAATAATAATAATAATAATAATAATAATAATAATAATAATAATAATAATAATAATAATAATATTAAAAATAAAAACAATAAGATACGGACATAGTTATCTTTGAAATAATTGAAGAAGCGCGGCCAGGATTATACATAATGAGTAAAATAGACGTTCTCTGACCAAAATATTTGTTTAATTAATAGCGAGCTTTCGGCTGCCAGACTGCAGCCTTCAACAGGAAGGTAGTAATGTAATATAAAACCAACAAATTAAAATATTCAACTAAAATATAAAATATAGGCAGTAATATGATATAAAAGAGAAGCGATAATAATAATAACAAAAAGTTATTTTTTAAGTATAATATTGTTCTGGTAACGGCATAGAGTTGTTGTCAGCTTGTGTGGTTAATGCAGTGTGCCATGATTCCAAAGTTTTTCTTGTGCGATAGCTCCCTCTGGCGATTACTTGACCTTCATCAAAGTTGATCCTGTGGTCATTAGCCCAGGCATGGCTTGCGATGTTAGAGCCAGCTTTGTGTGTGTTGACGTTTCTAACGTGTTCTTTTTTCCGTGTTTCGAAACATCTCCCAGTTTCACCGATGTAACTCCATGGGCAATCTTCACAATCAATTTTATAAACCATGTTTGTTTGTTTGTTTATAGTGGGCTTGTCTTTAGGGCTAGGAAATTCCTGTTGAAGAGTTTTTAATGGCTTATCCCCGAGCCGGGCGACGGGCCGAAGGCCCGGAGCCCGGTGAGGGTGCTAATCTCGACACGCGTGGAGCCATTTTACACGCGTGGACAAACGTGATATGCGAACGAATTTCTGTGATCTGAATATTTATTTATTTGTATATATGTGTGGACGGACCATGCGCGGTTAAGATTGTGGGGCACTGGGGACAGTATAGTTCTTGACAAAAAGATTTGAACTAACAACATAATTTATTCTTGACAAAAAGACTTGAGAAAGGAGTTTTTGGGAAACGTATATCACTTTTGAAAGAACAGAAACAAATCAACGTCTACGTATAAAGCAAAACAACGTCTTGAGTAGAAGGAAACCCGTTAAACCGAAACTCAAAAGGAGGAGAAAGCAAGAGTGAAACTTGAAAACCGACGAAGAAGTAAAGGCCGGCGAAACGGTTTAAGTTTACGGTAAATATATAGAGCAGCCGCTCTCAGTAATCACGAATATTTAGTAGCAAAACTGTCCGAGTTTCCCACTTTCCTTACGTATATCCTATCACTGTTAATTTTGTTTTCTCTTTTGTGTGTCCTTAAAATTTTGTCTGTGGCTGCCGTCTTAATATCTTTTTTCAAATAGTTTTCTTATTGTCAAAACCACTTGTGACTAATGTAGCTTGTCCATAATTTGGCATAAAAGTCGGAAAAGGAGCATTTTTTCTTCTGTAAAACGTACAAATGCTGTTGAAATATTTATTAACATGTAGGTGAAAACAATTTCAGCACTTTGAAATGTCATAAAAGAATATTGCCGTGGCAAGCTGCCAGGTTTGAAAAATTTTTTCAGATGCTGTAGCGATGTTTTTTGTAAACATGGAAAGAAAGAAGTACAGTATAACCGTAATATTTTGGCAAAATTTTCCCGCCTGCCTCGATAGTCTGGTGGTTAACATAGTCGACTTGCACGGTAATATGGTCGAGTTCAAACCCTGGAAGCGACGTGCAATTTCCTTTATCTCAATATTTTTCACGAAATATCATCCTTAAATTTTTCTTTGTTCCTCGTTACCTTTTCCTTCAAAAAATAGATTTATTAAAACTGCAGTTTTTTTATTTCAAATATTCTACTAGAATTAAAACTATATTTTAATCAACAGGAGTGACTATTTCCAGTCCCCCAATAAAAAAGAGCGCAAGGGGAATATCAGGAGGTATTTACAAAAATCCATGCAAAAGCGGGCGAGGGGTTATTGCGTTCATGTATTTCTAGTTAAAAACTTTAATGTCATGCATGTTTTCTTAAGACTCTTGTAATCGGCTCCGTTATACCTTTTATGTATGGCAAAACAGCGTAGTCATTCCGTGTCGTGGATGGGTCTACCGTAGCAAAAAATTGACCGACTAATTCTTCTGGCGTGGTAGGTGCGACAACTTTCTTCTTTGTCAATCGTTTCTTTACATTCGAAATAAACTTCGTTGGGTATCCGTTGGATTTTAGTTCTTCGGTGACATGTCTGGTTTCATGGGATTTTCCTTCTTCTGTATTAGGTAATTGAGATGCGCGATGTAGCAGTGTTGCGGCTGTGCTTATTTTGTGTTTCTTGTCGTGATGCGAGTCAAAGTGTAGATATCTGTCAGTGTGTGTTGGTTTACGGTAAACTTTCGTGGTAATGATGCCGTTGTTGTGTGAAATAAGTCTGTCTAAAAAGGCTATTTGTCTGTCTCGTTCGTGTTCAATAGTAAAAGAAATATGTGGGTCAATTGAGTTAAGGTGGCCATGAAAGGTCGAAACTGTTAGTTTCTTCATAATAGCAAATACATCGTCAACGTAACGTTCCCATGTTTTCGGTGGTGTATGTGTAAGACTTATGGCTTGCTCTTCAATCTCCTCCATGTAAAGGTTTGCTACTATGGGACTGACAGGACTTCCCATCGCACAGCCATGAATTTGTTTGTATGTGATATCGTTATGTGTAAAGTAGCTATTAGAGAGAGTGAAGCGTAATAATAGTATAATGTCGTCAATAGTAAGTTTAGTT
Organism: Corallium rubrum; assembly: GCA_964035015.1. NCBI lineage: Eukaryota > Metazoa > Cnidaria > Anthozoa > Scleralcyonacea > Coralliidae > Corallium > Corallium rubrum. Next base: position 22,610,581 of record OZ035998.1, read on the forward strand.
CTATACTGTAAAGTATTGTCGGTTTCTAGTTTCGTTCGTATGCGTTCACATGCTTTCTCAACAGGGATTGCCGTGAATAAAGAAACGACATCAAATGACACCAGAGTTTCATCATCCTCGATGGTGGTGTTGGCAATTTTGTTGATAAATTGTGTTGAGTTGGATTACAGAGTAGTTGTTACTGTTTTGTAGTGGTTCGAGGATGTCAGATAGGAATTGGGAAGTATTATATAGGGCTGAGTCAATGCATGAAACAATTGGCCTCAGTGGGTTGTTGGGTTTGTGGTGTTTGACAGATCCTCTAATAGCAGGTGGTATGGCGTCAGTTGAACGTAGTTTCCTGTACGTAAAATTGTCGAGTTTTTGTTGTTTGTTAAGTCTAAGTAGGTGCGCGTTAAGTTGTCTTTCAATTTTTTGGAAGGGTGGCTTGTTGACAACTTCATAAGTTTCTCGATCACTCAAGATTGTTTCTTGAGTGATCGAGAAACTTATGAAGTTGTCAACAAGCCACCCTTCCAAAAAATTGAAAGACAACTTAACGCGCACCTACTTAGACTTAGCCCTAAAGACAAGTCCACTATAAACAAACAAACAAACAAACAAACAAACGTGGTTTATAAAATTGATTGTGAACATTGCCCATGGAGTTACATCGGTGAAACTGGGAGATGTTTCGAAACACGGAAAAAAGAACACGTTAGAAACGTCAAAACACACAAAGCTGGCTCTAACATCGCAAGCCATGCCTGGGCTAATGACCACAGGATCAACTTTGACGAAGGTCAAGTAATCGACAGAGGGAGCTATCGCCCAAGAAAAACTTTAGAATCATGGCACACTGCATTAACCACACAAGCTGACAACAACTCTAAGCCGTTACCAGAACACTACTCTATTATAATACTTAAAAACTAACTTTTTGTTATTATTATTATCGCTTCTCTTTTATATCATATTACTGCTTATATTTTATATTTTAGTTGTTAATTTGTTGGTTTTATATTTCATTACTACCTTCCTGTTGAAGGCTGCAGTCTGGCAGCCGAAAGCTCGTTATTAAACAAATATTTTGGTCAGAGAACGTCTATTTTACTCATTATAGTTATCTTTATTTGCTTATGACTCCTCTCACTCCCCCCTTTTCAATGTTGAAATGATATATAAAACAAAATGTGATGACTAGGAAACCCTATTATTTATTTATCGAAATTTGTTCGTTTTCAACATTAAAGGGGGGGGGGGGGGGCACACGAAAGTTTTAAGAAATTTAAGGCAGGTGTCCTACAACATTTGGCCATGATTGTAGCTGCACTGCAAATCACATTCAAGTGGAACTACAATAAAAATATTGTTTGATATCAGTTTTACATACCTATACAGGTGCCATTTAAAGTAATATAGCCATCCTTACATTTGCACTTGTGGTTTCCCAAATAGTCAGCTCTTATGCAAATTTCATTATCAGCGCAAGGATTATCGCGGCAAACCTCTTTCACTGTAAGAACAAAACAATTTAAGGTTGTAGGCATTTGAAAATTTAACAAATTCAACTAACCATATGAATAATGTACCATCAAATTGGGAATTACTAATAATTAAGTTACCGCGGGACAGTTCAAAAACCGTAAAACAGTCGTCAAATGCCAATTATGTCGTATCTCTACTGAAAAACAGAAGAAAAATACAAGCGACTACGAAATCACACTTTAAGACGTTGCATCTCAACACATACATTTTACTACCAAAAGTGTGAAAATGTTTTACAATACAATTATTTTTTTGGTTTTATGGGACATTTACGAGTTTTGTGAATGTTTTTTCCTCAAAAGAAACTAAGAAATGTCATTGATTCAATGACATTGCCGTGTTGCCCATGTTATTTCATCACTGTTGGGTAAACGATGCATGATATATTTGAGACTATATTCTTCGAGACTATAATAGAAAGTATATGGTTTATAAACTATGCAAACTTCAAAGCGGTTAACAATTGACTAGGACTCATTTAACTCTTTCCTGTCCGAATCGGGCAGGGCAATCCCCCTCCCGTTTTAAAAATGAAAATTTCGGGCACTTTTTGAAACAAATTTCGGGGAAATTCGGGTAATATTGCTGTTAAATATCCATGAAAAATTATATTTTGAACTGTTTTAATATATTTTCGACTCTTAATTTTTCGGGCAAAAATGTCCCCCCCCCCCCCCCCAACGTAACTGGTCAGGTACGCCTATGCCATAGGCGTACCTGACCAGTTACGGCTATGGCTCTACCATGGACAAATTGGGAGAGAGCGTCTGAGTTCGAGGAACACGTGGTATTTTCACGGATTCGTGGAAACAAATCTGATTGCCGCTGTAGTATTATATATTGTGACTGGAGAATTCAAAAGTGGCAAATATGCATGACCAATCATATTTTACTGACCTCACGGTGTAAATTTCAAAGGCTTAGGCGATTGAAAAGAATTAACGTTAACGTTAATTATTTTACTCAACTCATTGGCGCAGAGTTCAAAGTAAGTTGTTGTTTTTTTTTGCTTTATGAAACTATAAATTAAAAACGTTTTCCAAGATCTCATACAGGGCAATCTTTGATCCACGTGACCAGGAACACGATTAATATACACTGGAACTTACAGACGCTCCTTCCCAATTCTTCCACAGGAGAGTAGCTTTGCCTATAATAAGGCAGCAATTCTTTTGCAGTAGTAACTGCTATTTTATATATATATATATATATATATATATATATATATATATATATATATATATATATATATAGATCAGTGGTGTGCAAACGTTACCTACAAACAACTTGTTAATCAGTATGGCTTACCATTAAAATTCAAAATTGCTCTTTTATCGTGTATACAGTGGTCGCTATGGAATGCAAATACCTAAATACAAAGGAGATGACCCATTCATTCATTTACGTATGAATAATTCAAAAGTCGAACGGTACAGGCATCATCATCTACGTAGGCAGGGATTATCATCTACGTATAACTAAGTGTGCTTTCGTTTGGGACCATTCTGGAGTAGGAATAGTCAGAACAACGAACGCGAACGCTAGTTTCTTATTTCGGAATCTCAAACGAGCGTACTCTAAGCAAGCTTCTGATTGGTTTAAGTCATATTCTACTCTCGGCATTACCACATTATATATATACAGAACTCGTGACCAGCGTGGTCGGCAACGGCTTCCGTAGCTTAGTGGTCAGAGCACTGCACTAGCATCGCAGTGTCGCGGGTCAATTCCTAGCCGGACCCGGTTTGGTCTTGTAATGTATATATTCTACACTCGAAACTTTCATTCACCAAAATTACCTAGAACATTCAGTTTATTCGAGTGAAATGCCAAATATATATATATATATATATATACATATATATATATATATATATATATATATATATTATATAGTTCAATCTACAGACACGTGTCTCGCTGTACTACAGCTCATCAGTGTAGCTTGGAACAATCTGAATGAATTTCATCAATTACTTATACACATGCGATCGTCGGTGACAACCGCATGCGGGACAGCATTGGGTGAAGTACATTTAGATGGCGTGAAGTGCGCATGGGCCCATATATATATATATATATATATATATATATATATATATATATATATATGTATATGTATATGTATATGTATATATGTACATATATGTACATTTAGATAGCGTGAAGTGCGCATGGGCCCATATATATATATACATATATATATATATATATATATATATATATATATATATATATATATATATATATAGTAAGTCGGGAATGTCATGTGACTTCATCGGCTCCGTAGGTCGACTCTGTATCAGATGTTGAGCGCATGTACCACATGCCAGGCATGTTTCACGAATGGCAGCCTGCATTCCTGGCCAAAACATTGCCTCCCTTGCTCGGCGGATACTGCTTTCGGGCCCTTGATGTGCTTTGTTTATCTTTTCCAGCATTTCTGGTCTTAGGAGTGACGGAATAATCACTTGATGCGCCTTGACCAAAACTCCGTTATGTGTCGAAATTTCGTCACGGAAACTCCAATATGGCCTGAGCTCTCCAGGTACTGCTGACTTGTCTGGTGGCCATCCTTTCATTACCATTTCATGTAGAGCTTTTAACGTGGGGTCTTTAAATGTCTCTAATTGTAGTGTCTGAAACGTCCCAGAAGATATCATTGGCGGTTTGAGATCCATTGTTGCTAGCTCTATGCGGAAGACCTCCCACTGGTGAGTTCCAGCTTCTGTAGGTTTAATTAGAGGTGCCCGAGATAGGGTATCGGCTATGTACATTTCTCTACCTCTCTTGTACTGAACTGTGAAACTGTACTGTTGTAGTTTAAACATTATTCTTTGGAGTCGTCGCGGTGCTTTGCATAATGGTTTCTTAAAAATCGTTTCTAAAGGTTGATGATCGGTATGAACAATGATGTCTTTCTTTCCAAATAGGTATTGGTGCCACTTGTTCATGCACGTCACTATAGCTAAACATTCTTTCTCAATTTGTGCATACCTTTTCTCAGTAGAATCGAGCGTGTGGGAAGTAAAGCATACCGGTTTACCTTCCTGTATTAATGCTCCTCCTATCGCTTCTTCTGACGCGTCGACTTGTAAAGTTACAGGCTTGGTCACATCGTAGTACGGCAACACAGTGTTAGTTGCGATGAGATCCTTCGCTGATCGAAACGCAGTTTCTTGAGTATCTGCCCAAATAAATTCTACATCTTGCTTGGTTAATTCTCTGAGTGGAAGGACTGTCTCACTGAGATTCTTGCAAAACTTGGAAAGATATTGACACATTCCAAGGAATCGCAGCACTCCTGCTTTGTCAGTTGGTCTTGGCATCTCCTTGACAGCCGTTACTTTGGATGGGTCTGGAGCCACTCCTTTATCTGTTAATTTATGCCCCATAAACGTCACAGACTTGGACTTAAATTGGATTTTCTTGGCTGACAGTCGTAAGCCGGATTTACTACATTTGTCTAACAAAGCTACCAGATTTCGATCATGGTCCAGGTCAGCCTCCTCCTTAGTATCTTCCCGTCCAATAATACATATGTCATCTGCGATGTTAATCACTCCCTTGAGACCTTCAAGGAATTCATGTTGGCGTCGTTGGTACTCTTCTGGTCCGGATGAAATGCCAAACGGCATGCGTGTATAGCGGTATCGACCATTGGGGCCTTGGAAGGTGGTAAGCAATGAGGATTCTTCATCAAGCTCTATAGTGTGAAAGGCTTCAGATACATCCACTGTTGAGAAGACCTTTGCTTTGGTGAGTAACGGAAGTTGCTCTTCAATTGTGGGTATGGTGTATACTGGCCTCTTGATTGCTTTGTTGATTGTCTGACTAGGATCAATACAGATTCTGATCTTATCTGGTTTTTCTTTCACGTGCATGTTTGAGAGTCAATCTGTCGGCTGGGACACGGGTACAATGGTTCCTTCGTCACAAAGCCTTCGCAACTCTTCATTCACCCTGTCCAGCTTAGCAACTGCAACTCGACCTACAGGGGCGTGAACGGGTTTGACTTGTGGATCCATTTCAATGTGTAGCGGTGTACCCAGTGACTTGTTTCTTCCCGGTTTGAGGACCTCGTCATAACGCTGTAAAACGGCTTCCTTTGTTAGCTGGCCAAGTGGTGGAATTTCAGCAAGATTATTTGATTTTTCTATAGTATGAACCTCATCAGCGTAGATCCTTAGATAACGAAGGATTTGAGCATCTCGTCCACAAAGCAAAGGTGGTTTCTCTCGAGGCACATCGAGTACAAGGAAGTCAATCAAGTGTATTTTTCCATCCTTTTCACAACAAAGCGTTGCCTGAACTTTGGTTTAATGGTCTGGCTTCCATATGTTTGTACTGTAGCTCTGGTTCTTGATATTTTACTGTTGGGAAACAATTTCTTCAACACTGTTTCTGGAATGGTATTACACGTTGATGCTTAGTCGATCTGTGTTCTCATTATTCTGGTTCTGTCTCTGTCAATAAGTTTTAAATTCGCGAAAAACGTCCTTCCTCGTCCGTTTCCTATTTCAGATTTCGATGATGAATCAATTTCGATATTTCCATTTTCTCTAGCATACAGTTCCTCCTCTCGTTCGTCTTGGATTTGGTTTGACTGTTGTTGTCTTCCTCTATTTGTAGTCCCCTTTCTGCAGGCCCGTGCGAAATGACCAATCGTGCCACATATATGACATCTCTTTCTAAACGGTACTGCTGGCGAGGTTGGCGATGATTACCACTGCACCAAAAACACGACGGCGCCTTTTGTGTTGATTGTTCTCCGTCATGGTCTGTTTGATTTTGTCGAGTTTTGTTATTGTAATTTACCTGTTCTTGTGTTCCTCGGGCGGTCTTCATTAACTGGTTTGTAAATGTTGTCGCTTCAAAAGCTTTAGCTACTTTCACGACTTCTCGAAGACTTACTTTCGCCCGAGAACCTTCTCTGTGTCTGTGTCCTTTTCCGATTAGTTTCACTCGAAGCGGTTCTGATACGAAACCGGCAATAAACTGATCTCTCATTAGCTCGTCAGCGAAGGCTTCATATTCACACTGAGCTCCATGGTTTCGCACACGAGATTCCCATGTGCCGACCGACTCATTTTCGTGCTGAAGTAAGCGAAGAAATTTCTGTCTCTCCCCAAATATTCCAGTGCTCGCCCCATAATATTCTTTGAGCGCATGAATTACTCGATGAGGCTTCTTCTGACCTATTTCGCTGAGTCCCAAGCTGTATTTGTAAACTGTTCTTACTGCGGGAGGAAGCGACGCTCTGAGACATGCCATCGCCTTGTCTGCTTTAATCCACCTTTCTTCTTCTGTGTCTTTCGAAGCATCATACCAATTATTCATTGTACAATAATCTATTAAGTCTTCAATATAGACTTCCATGTCGTTCTTCTCATCTCCTTTTGTTTTAAAAATCGGGAAAGGCAAGCTTGTTGACGCCATTTATTCTGTATTTTTTTACTCTCTCTCTCACTGTCTTCAAGACTTGCCGACCACCGCTGCTACCATGTTAAACACACATAAGCATCTTACTACAGAACTGACAACTCCTTTATTATATCACAAACTACGCCTTTTATATCGTACTTACAAGATACTGAATGTGATTAGCATATATTAACATATGATCTACATATGCCTATACCAACATATATATTTATATATATATATATATATATATATATATATATATATATATATATATATATGTAGGTAGGTAGGTAGGTAGGTAGGTAGGTACGTAGGTAGGTAGGTAGGTAGGTAGGTAGGTAGGTAGGTAGGTAGGTAGGTAGGTAGGTAGGTAGGTAGATAGCTAGAAAGAAAGAAAGATAGATAGCTAGAAAGAAAGAAAGATAGATAGATAAATAGATAGACAGACAGACAGACAGACAGACAGACAGACAGACAGACAGACAGACAGACAGACAGACAGACAGACAGACAGACAGACAGACAGACAGACAGACAGACAGACAGACAGACAGACAGACAGACAGACAGACAGACAGATAGATAGATATAGATATAGATATAGATAGATAGATAGACTGACTGAGAGACAGACAGACAGACAGACAGACAGACAGACAGACAGACAGACAGACAGACAGACAGACAGACAGACAGACAGACAGACAGACAGACAGACAGACAGACAGACAGACAGACAGACAGACAGACAGACAGACAGACAGACAGACAGACAGACAGACAGACAGACAGACAGATTAGATTCACCTTTATTTGAATACGGTAATCTCGATAAGTTACATATTAAACTTCTTTCCATGAAAGCCGTATTATTAAAAATATAAAAATTACTATCTAACAGTAATTATTTAACCTAACTAAATACAACATAGTAAATATTTTTACAATTTTGAATTTCTTGAGAAAAATAAAAAAATAAAAAATTTAAAAATAAAGAATTGATTTAGTTGGCTATTTCCGTGTATGCAGATAGTTTATTTTTGAACTGATATTTATTCCGCAAGACTTTAAGCTCATTTGGCAGTGAATTCCAGAGTTTTGCACCTCTATAGGAAAAACTTTTCTTACAATATTCTGTTTTTGGGATACGAGTAATAATTAAATTATTTTCACTTTCTCTTAACCTTTGCCTGTATGAGTTGATTTCATCACTTTTCATAAACATTTGGCTAAGATAGTCCGGTACAGTGCCACTAATGATATTATTCATTATAACACATATCCGTTTACTTCTTCTAACAGACAGCTGATCCCAGTTTAATTGATTTAAAATATCGCTTGACCTGATATCATATCCTGGAAAAGTAATAATGCGAGCCGCACGATTTTGCAGTTTTTGTAATTTGCTAGAAAGGCCCTTATTCAAATTTGCCCATACGGCATCACAATAATCAAATAATGGCAGGATAAGTGAGCTGTAGATGACCAACAATATGTTCTTCGGAACAAATTTTCGTGCTTGCTTGAGGCAGTTTATCGAGCGACCTACTCTTTTACAGATATGATAAACTTGTTCATGCCAGGCTAAATTATCATCTAAAACTACCCCCAAGTGCTTGGCAGTCGTTACTCTCTTTATTGGTTGATTGTCAAATATTAGAGATGAAACACGACCTAAATTAGACAATCTAAATTCTGAACCAATGAACATGTATTCTGTTTTCAATACATTTAAACTAAGTTTATTAGATAGCAACCATGTTTTGACATTATTTAGGTCACAATTAACTTTTTGTTGAAGGTCAATTGTTGATTTTGAAGCAGCACTCAAAGTGGTATCGTCAGCATACATGCGCGATGTTGTACACTGAAGACACGCAGGGAGATCATTGATGTATATCAAAAATAGTAGTGGTCCTAATATAGATCCTTGTGGTACACCACAGGTCAATTTTCTAGGTTTTGACGTGCAGTTCGCCACAACACATTGCTGCTGCCTATTTGTTAAATATGACTCAAACCAATTGAGAGTAAGGCCATCGACACCATAGTATTTTAGTTTTTGTAATAAGATATTATGAGAAATAGTATCGAATGCCTTTGCCAAATCGAGAAATACGACAAGATTCATCAGGCCTTCATCCATATTTAAATACCACTCATTGGTAGCATCCAACAGAGCTGTAACCGTAGAGTGTAATGAACGAAAACCTGACTGATATTTTGCCAATAATTTATGTTCAGTTAAATAACCATAAAGTTGGCCATATACAGCTTTTTCACAGATCTTAGACATTACCGGCAATACCGAAATTGGTCTATAATTATTTGGGTCCGTTCGATCATTAGCCTTAAAGAGAGGGAAGACTTTCGCGTTCTTCCAACCCGAAGGAAAAATACCACTCTCTATAGATTTGTTAATAATAGTTGACAGTGAAAAGCAAATAACTGGAGCAGCTGCCTTAAGAAGCCTACAGGATATGTTGTCTAGACCTGTAGATTTATGAACTGGCATCTTAAAGAGAATACTTAAAACAAACTCAGGTGTAATTGGCTGTAAATTAAAGGAATACTTGGTAGGCTTAATATAGGAATCAAAACTTTTCTCACTATCCGTCATAGACGCTGCCAATTTAGGTCCAATATTACTAAAATGGTCATTGAAGATCTCACAGAGAGCGGAAGGTTCAGTGTAAGATACTTCATTGACAACCAACTCGTTAATACTACTATTACTAGTGTGTTTACGATGTGACAACTGATTGACGGTTTTCCATATTGCTCTGGAGTCACCCACATTTTTCTAAATTTGTGAGTGATAGAATCTTGATTTGGCCTCCTTAATTTTATTTGTAACTAAATTTATCATTTTCTTAAAACTAGCCCATAGATTAGTATCGTTCGTTATGATTGCCCGCTTTTTCAATTTATCACGATCAATAATCATTTTTCTTATTTGTGATGTAATCCAAGGTGATTGTTTATTTCTAACTCTCCTGCTTCTTGTTGGGGCATGCACGTCAGCAATAGATGTAAACAATTCCTGCCAGGTCTCTAGCATTTCATCCGAAGTATTACAATGGCTTAAGTTATTCCAAGGTACTTCTTTAAGATCAGAAATGAAAGATTCGGCATTAAAATTTTTGAATGATCTTGTTGTTACATACTTATGTGTATTTTTTGTTGGAATTGCAATTTTTCGAACCGCATATACCAAACTGTGGTCACTTATTCCAATGTGAGCAACTCCTGTGAGTATGATTCGTGAAGGATCATTTGAAAAAATCACATCAATCAGTGTTTTTGACGAAGGTGTTATCCTAGTTGGTTCTTTAATCATTTGGGTTAGTTGAAAAGTTTCACTGATCTGTTTTAGATGGATCAATTGGTTATCATAATTTTCAGTAATATAATTGCAATTAAGATCACCAAGAAGAATAAACTCTTTAGATTCCACGTCTAGAGTTTGAACTATTTTCTCTAAACTGGAGAAAAACCCGACATTGCAAGAGGGAGGCCTATAGAGAGCTGTGATATTAAAGGGTACACTATTTGGTTTAAAGATATCGATACTAAGTATTTCAAAAGGCTCGATATTTAAATCAGCTCTGAGTCTATAATTTATATTCGAGCGAAGATATATACAGACTCCACCTCCACTGCGATTTCGATCTCGCCTAATTATTATGTATCCCTCAATATGAACTAAATTATCAGATATTGTGGAGTCAAGTCTAGTTTCATTTAACGCTAATATATCCAAAGTTTGATCTACCATCATGATTCTTAATTCGTCAATATGCAAGACTAAGCTTGCAATATTTAAACTGGCCATTTTAAGACAGACAGACAGACAGACAGACAGACAGACAGACAGACAGACAGACAGACAGACAGACAGACAGACAGACAGACAGACAGACAGACAGACAGACAGACAGACAGACAGACAGACAGACAGACAGACAGACAGACAGACAGACAGACAGACAGACAGACAGACAGACAGACAGACAGACAGACAGACAGACAGACAGACAGACAGACAGATAGATAGATAGATAGATAGATAGATAGATAGATAGATAGATAGCATGCTCTAAGGAATTTGGGTGAAGGAAAATTCGAGTGTAGAATATATACATTTTAAGACCAAACCGGGACCAGTTGCGAAAAATGCAACTACACAGGCCTTCCGGCAGGAATTGAACCCACAACCTTGCGATTCTAGTGCAATGCTCTGACCAATGAGCCACGGAGGGCGTTGCCGAGAGCTTGATCGCGAGTTTTGTATATAATAAGGTGGTAATGCCAGGACAGAATTGGGTATATTATAAGTAATATTGGGCATTTCACTCGATTACATAGCATGTTCTAAGGATTTTGGGTGAAGGAAAATTCGAGTGTAGAATATATACATTTTAAGACCAAACCGGGACCAGTTGCGAAAAATGCAACTACACAGGCCTTCCGGCAGGAATTGAACCCACGACCTTGCGATTCTAGTGCAATGCTCTGACCACTGAGCCACGGTGGGCGTTACCGAGAGCTTGATCGCGAGTTCTGTATATAATAAGGTGGTAATGCCAGGACAGAATTGGGTATGAACTGGTCCCGGTTTGGTCTTAAAATGTATATATTCTACACTCGAATTTTCCTTCACCCAAAATCCTTAGAATATGCTATGTAATCGAGTGAAATGCCCAATATTAGTTATAATATGCCCAATTCTGCCCTGGCATTACCACCTTATTATATACAGAACTCACGATCAAGCTCTCGGCAACGCCCTCCGTGGCTCAGTGGTCAGAGCATTGCACTAGAATCACAAGGTCGCGGGTTCAATTCCTGCTGGAAGGCCTGTGTAGTTGCAGTTTTCGCAACTGGTCCCGGTTTGGTCTTGAAATGTATATATATATATATATATATATATATATATATATATATATATATATATATATATATAACAATTATACCATGAGCTCGAGTCGTATATGAGCTTATAGGCAACTTGGTGCAAAGTTGGCTATTAGTCAGTATACGATAGCGAAAACATTTATAAAAATAAAGAAAAACTGTTAATACATGGGTCGCGAATCTCGACTGCGCATCAGAATGACGCGTTCTGAGTCGGGATAAAACTTCATTAACTTTATATAACATCAGGCTAAAGCTGCAGTTTTCATTTGCATTTTCATTTACATAACTCATTGTACTGAATTCCTCAGCCTAATGTTATAAATTGAAATAAGTTTTATCCCGACTCAGAACGCGTCATTCTGATGCGCAGTCGAGATTCGCGATCCATGCACTCATAACGGAAATGAATCGCTTGAAAAAAATAGAACTTCCGCCGTCCATATTTCAGCCATGCGCAATTACTTTCACGTTACGTAGCAAGGTGTTCCCTTGACAGTAAACTGACTTGGAGTTCAAAACAGTCTTGAAAATGTGTTTGAGAGCTTCTAGAGTTTAAAAACGCGTTAAAAAAATTGCATATAACGACTTAAACAGGTCAGGAAATAGAAAAAAGACAGTTCTGCTACTAGCAAGCTCATATATCATTAGTAATAAAACCAAGATGGCGACATGAGTTTTTCAGTCAGTGGACATACAGATAAAAATTGCTGATAATTCTAAACTGCAGCAGCGTAAAAAATCCTGAACTGAGTAAAACTAACAGTCAACAAATAACACATAACTCAGAATAGAAAAATTACCAATTTAACAGAAAAAAACTACTGAAACGGCTTTACAAAACCTTACCACATTTATTACAAATTACCGAATGTTTTGTTTAAAAACCAAAATAACACAAGTCGTAAACATACGTATACTCATTAATGTAGTAAACAGTAAAATATATTTCCTAAAGAAATAAAGCAATATGAATGGAAATTGTGTTACTTGTATGCCGTAAATGAACAAAGTGTAGTTTTTCCGAACGTTTTCGGCTTTTTGATAACTTTTTAAATGTTATATGTTTATAACATGTTTGAGAAAGTTGCTCATCTAGGTTAGAGCAGCATTGAGAAAGACTGTTTGTGGTGGTAGTGACTGACGTTTCGACGGCCTCAGCGGCGGTCATCTGAGAGTCAAGTGAAAGGTTTTGGTCAGGTTCGCCTATATTTATGTCTCCGGTTCATTATGTTACGATTGCGTTATGCGTGGTATCTGTAGTGGGCGTTGTAAGGGGAGGTGTGGTGGGCGTTGTAAGGGGAGGTGTGGTTGGCGTTATAAGGGGAGATGGGTCTTCTTTGTGAGTGGTGCTGTCGGTATTTGTTCGTCGGTGTTGGCGAAAAAAAAACCCACCAAAAAAACCTAATGTTTGCTTGTTTGTAGCGCAATAAGTAACACACTCTGTCGTGTCCCAGTCAATACTGTGTTTAGTTTGTCGGTGGTATTCGGCAATGTGATTAGTCCCGTCTCCGTTCTTTGTTGCCCATTTGTGTTCAGCTAGTCTCGTTTTTAAGTTTCTGCTGGTTTCACCGATATAAGTGGCCTATAGCAGTCGGCGCATTTAACCTTGTAAACTGCACCTTGTCTGTCGTAAGGTTGTTCTTTGTTTTTAACGTTAGTCAGTACATTACGTAGAGTTGTAATTGGTCTGTGTGCTACGCGAATGTTGTAAGGTCGTAAGATGCTTACTAAGACAAAGAACAACCTTACGACAGACAAGGTGCAGTTTACAATGTTAAATGCGCCGACTGCCAGACCACGTATATCGGTGAAACCGGAAGAAACCTAAAAACGAGACTAGCTGAACACAAACGGGCAACAAAGAACGGAGACGGGACTAATCACATTGCCGAACACCACCGACAAACTAAACACAGTATTGACTGGAACTCGACAGAGTGCGTTACTTATTGCACTAACTACAGGCAACGACTTATACTGGAAAGTTGGTACACGAACTTAGAACAACAACCATTAAATCGGTCACAACCATTACCAGCACCTTACAAAAGACATCCAAATTATTACGCATTACAAATATATATACTTACCAGAATCGTATACGTGCCTTCATACTTCAAATCATATAACGTTGTATTATAATTGTGCATCTAAAGAAGAAGACATTGTACAGTTGAATAAATATGAGCATAATTTTAACCCGTTGGCAAAAATTAGCAAAAAATTAGAAAAACGGCATGCTATGCTATTACCAATTCAGGTAATTACGGTAATTACCGTGCACACATGTGTTATTCGCTAGCTTACCAATATCTTAATAATATAAACGGAAAAAAAACAACCTTTCTAATTCCCAAAACTTTATCATAAGTGTATCCCAAACTGATATTGGCCCTGAAGTATGAACTGATATTGTTTCAATTTGTCCGCTGTATCTTGTTCCGGTTAGACGGAACTGGTAGGACAACTACAAAAATTAAACGAGGCTTACCTGTAAGGTGATGTTTGATTTGGATTCTGTGAGTGATTGGTTGGGAGCGAAGGAGTCTTATGAGAACGCGAACGGGCCAGAAAGGCCAGTATTTAACGAGAGTGAGTGCTCATACATTTCCAGAGAGGGTTTGGGAACCCATATTAACATCTAGGGTGGGCATATGACACCTTCGCTCCCGACCAATGACTCACAGAATCCAAATTAAACATCGCCTTACAGGTTAAACCTCGTTTAATTTTTGTATTCTGTTTCCTCATTGGTCATTGGTCGCTACGGAGTAACATGAGATTTTAAAGCAGTGTGAGCATGAACGCAGTCATAAGACCAACTCATAGTGCCATATATACACTATAAAACTGTAACAGTGCAATAACGTTATTAACATAATCTAAACAATGGTACAACAATTATAGTACCGACTTAATCAGTTCATCACCAAAGTTTTCATGGCTTACAATTGGCTTGTGGTAAAACTTAGCAAGTGGGCTTCTGTGCCCAGCCTACACTCTTCATAATTGTGTCGATGGATATAGTATAGTGCCGTGCTGCTGAAGTTGAAGCAGATCTGGTACCGTGAGCGCCAAAAATGGACGTGTCCACTCTAGCTTTAGTGAATACTTTTTGGTAACTTATAAAAGTTGGGCTTGTACCCGCGAAAAGCTTTCGTTACTCTGACATACTCCTCCAAATGTTTAATAATACATAGACGATTGTCAGCTTTATAAGCAATAAGCACAACAGAACCCAGGTGTTTCCCAGGTTTCGATGTTTTCAACAAAGAATCAATAACAAAAACATATTTATCAGGACTTAACTGCACTGAATCAATCGACAATGCATGCAGTGTCTGTCTACGCTGTCCCGATAACAAAGTTAACTACATAACAAGTTTCAGGGTTAACTCTTTCAGTTTTAACTGTTCAGGCAGTCCAAGGCCGGTTCGATACTGCCGTACAGGATTTACATCCCTAATAAATATCAAATATTAAATGTTTCCTTATATCTGGGTAATGATGGTCTGGATTCGAAGATACCCTTCATAAACCGACTAACCAATGGGTGCTGTCCAAAGGCCGGATTTCCTGCAATGACAATTACACTTGACAATGCGCTTCGTGTTGAATTTAATGCACCATAAGCAACTCCTGTATTGTATTGTATTGTATTGTATTGTATTGTATTGTATTGTATTGTATTGTATTGTATTGTATTGTATTGTATTGTATTGTATTGTATTGTATTGTATTGTATTGTATTGTATTGTATTGTATTGTATTGTATTGTATTGTATTGTATTGTATTGTATTGTATTGTATTGTATTGTATTGTATTGTATTGTATTGTATTGTATTGTATTGTATTGTATTGTATTGTATTGTATTGTATTGTATTGTATTGTATTGTGTTGTGTTGTGTTGTGTTGTGTTGTATTGTATTGTATTGTATTGTATTGTATTGTATTGTATTGTATTGTATTGTATTGTATTGTATTGTATTGTATTGTATTGTATTGTATTGCATTGTATATATATATATATATATATATATATATATATATATATATATATATATATATATATGAAATATTTGCCAGCGAATAGGATTTTTATGTCTTCCATCTGTCCGGTTTATATTGTAATTGAAAATGTAAATAACGCAAAATTAACATGACCTAAGGCAAAGAGGTGGTCTGTCCTTACGAATGGTAAAGATCTAATTACAGCTACCTCCTATAGGTCTTAAGCTGTTATATAGGTATCACATTCAAGAGTGCAGTCTCAGTAACCGCTGCTCTTCGCAAAGACAGGTATGGACGAACGATTTCAATTTGATTTTTAACCCTTCAAGTTGGTTTTGGTGTTCTTCGTCTTCAAGGTAAGAGTTGTTTTGAACCTTACGTTACTATGTTGTTGTTTTACCGAGGCAAAGGTGTCTAGTTATGCGCTTATCCTTATCTTTAGCTTTATGCTAAATTACATTAAGGCAAAAACGTTTATAACTTGCCTACTGAACATGCTTTCTAGTATACTTGCGCGCATCTCTCCGTTTTACTTAAGTCTTTTGCCAACTATTCAGTACTGACTTTTTGCCCGTCACAAGCTACATAGAGAAGTTCGAAGTTGGGCTATATTATTATATTGCCTGGATCGTTATGCATAAATTATGATAACATATTTTTTGTGCCCGTGATTCCGATTTTGTTTACTTCGCATGCGTATTGGACGTTTTTGGCGCGATCTAGCGGGATTTTCCTTGCTCGTCATTGAATTAAATTCGTCGCGCATGAAACGAATTCGAGTTTACGTCGACTCGTCGACGAAGCTAACTATGAATTAAATTCGTCTGAATGAAATGCGACGTATGAACCAGGCCTAATCCTTGGCTTAATACAGTCTACACTGATATGAAACTAAGAGTCAAATATCTACATTTGGTCTGTACTCATCACGCGTTTCGGTTATAATTGTTCGCACCTCTCCGCTTCTGAAAATAATTGCTATTTTCGCCAAGTAAGGAGTTATCTCCTCTATATGATGTCAGAAGCTACTGGAGTAAGTTCGTATGAGGCTATTATAGTGTCGTCAAACTAAAGATCGCGACGATCAAGTTTATAGCATACAAATGACCGCCAATATCTGGTCGTCTGATATCCTAGCTATATTTCCTACATCCCCAGTTACAGTACGTAATTTTGGTGTTTGATTGCACACGTATGGGGCTACGAGATTGAACGCTTAAACGCCACAAAATAGTCCTTATCGTATAATACCACGCGGTAGCGGCATTAGGTTAGAATGTTTCATCCGAAGTGCATGTTGTTATAATAAACACATCCTTCCGACTTTTAGAACCGCGCCAGAATCGCCGTCGACCCGGCGTGGGTAATCATCTTTTGATAATTATCTCTGTTAATTCCCACAATTCTGCTTCTAAGTTATGAACTATAGCGCGTTTTCATCTTACGTCGCGGCGGCCATATTGGTGTACGGTGTGGGAATTGGCTCTTTCTTGTTCAAATATTTCGTATTGTTTCGCCATCCCAATGGGCCACCGATTGCGCATGGCAATTTTCAAGCGATGTAATTTTAAAGCTTATACCGTATTGTTAAACCTTGCGATCTAATCTGTATTTTGCACGCAATGTTTTTACACTTTTTGGTATGTCCGGTTACTGATAGGAGTACTCGCCTGTGTGTCAGGGCGGCTTTTCTGTACTGCCACAGTTGATTGGTGTGCAGGATATTTGAGAAAATTAATATTCTATGCCGCAGTTGTCTTATTACAATACAGGTTGGCATTTCTGTAGATCATTGCCAGGCAGAAACTGGTAAGAATACCAGAGCGGCCCTCAAAACACTTTTCGATTTCAATTAGCACTCTAGGGATTTCTATACGAAGGGCTGGACTGACTAGCCAAGACGGTTGCACGATATCACCACTAATTTTATGCTTATTAAAGGAAACAAGACGCCTGCTTAGGCGTTCACTCGGGCTAATGATTTCTGCAACCTTGGCGTAGCCCCTTGCACATATAGAAAGCCTGCCGTGCGAAACGGTACAAAATTTTTGACAAACCGAGCGAGGTATTTTATATTGCCAAACAAGCTGCAGTTCCCCCCCCCCCCCGTAACTCCCCCCCCCTGGAGAAATGCATGTAAATTGTAAACAAAGCAATGGCAATGTGGCTTTCAACGGGCAATGTCGTGCAATGTCGTATTTGTAAATTACAGGCAGCGATTATACACCAGCTGCTTTGCTGTTTTTCGAAGCCTACAATAATGAGTTTAGGAAAGATAAATCCGAATCAGGAGAGATATTATAGTAAGATGACAACAGATGACTTGTAAAGGCTGTCTAAAGGTGTGTATTAAAACTCAGGTTTTTCTGCTCCAGCTTCGGTTCTGGTATAAAAGCATCGAATCCGCAGGGCCTTTTGTCCGCTAAAGTGTGAATCTCTTTCATAAGTTATAACTGTAAAGTTTACACGGCATTTTCAAACATATCAGACGTTTGCGAGAACGAAGTCAACGCTGAACTGAACGCAGACAGATCAAATTACACGCTACGCATTCATGAAGATTCATAGGTGATGGAAAAAAATTGTCAATTTGTGATCGCAACAATATATGATCGAAAATGAATACGAATAAATGAAGGTGCATTTGTCATTGCGTACTTTGCAGGAGGCAGTGACCGCGCAGTGTGTAAAACAGGGAATTCCCACTCTGCTTCATCCTGTGTTTAATACCTGACAATTTCTAGTCCTGCTACGCAGAATCGCACTTTTGCGAGTACGTTTACACACGAGCAAAGAGAACTTGTGAAATACAATTGTGAGCGTATATAAGATCAGGATACTTGCCAGCGACATTACTGATGAAGAATTAAGTATATTTCAGCGAACAGCTCCAAGCACATCAGGAAAGCCAAGAAAGAACTCCTGAAGATTAGCATTTTAGCACGCCTTAGTCTCGCAAAGCCTGACGGGATGACGTAATGTTTGCCATTTCGAAACATAGACAAAAAAGACGGAGCCGAAACCTAGACTCGGGCTACCATAGGTAGCCCGAGTAAAAAGCGTCCATATGCTATTCTATACTACGGAAGTTTGAAGGTGTTTGTTTTCTCTCAATGCGGTAGGGCAAAAGCAATCTATGATCCAACTGTTTTATTATACAATAACGGCTCTATCTGTTTTTCGCGTCATTTGAACTAATTTAGTTCTTAATAAATTCAATCTAGGTTTTTACAGGAATTTTAATGTAGTCATACTCAGTTTTAAATATAGAAATTTTACTATTATATACTTTTGTCTCAGTAATAAATAGGGATTTAAGATCTAGGACGTCAACTCAACGACGACGTCCTTTAAACAAAATAATTCTTTCTGTAAAACAAGGAGACTGAATAATTTTGAGTCCTATGTCCCTAATTCGCCATAGCCTGTTGTTCTCGTTCCTCACTTTGCTGTATGTGCGGTATTGTTCCAGCACTTGTTGGCCGTTAACTTTTTGGCGTTTGTCCTCAACTGAGGTTTACTTATTAACAGATTTTGGCCAACCGAGGGACAAGGCTGGTGACGTTGCGACATTAACCTGTCTGCCATGCTTGTCTCTGCAAAATAAAATTGATATTCCTTCACGTTTCTCTCAATTAATCTACTACAAGTTTTGCTTTACTATCATTATTACTACTACTACTATCATTCAGTTATTATTATTTGATTATTGTTATAATTATTATTATTATTATTATTATTATTATTATTATTATTATTATTATTATTATTATTGTTATTATTATCATAAATTTATTACTGTAAATGTAACTACATATCTTTTGTCTTTGCCCATTCAACGAGGCATAATTGCTTGTTATTCATGAAGCTTACATGTTGTTATTCAGGCTTCATTGCATGTTTTGACTAAGGCTTTGTCCTCGCTTTGTTGTGATGACTTTGCTACCACGGCATTAACCCTGTTTAGTCCATTGGCCACTTTAAGAATTTTATTCTGGCTAACGCCCCACGATTTTATCCAGCATTTGGGAGGGTCTTGGGCTATAAGGGGTTGAACAACTATGTCGCACTTTCTCCTTGGCTGTGTAGTCCATTGGCCACTTTAAGAATTTTATTCTGGCTAACGCCATACGATTTGATTCAGCATATGGGAAGGTCTTGGGCTAGAAGGGGTTAATTACGGAAAAGCAATATTTGCTCTTGCATGCAATTCGAGCGTTCCTCCTCACTTTTTCTGTGATGACTTTGTTCTCACAGCCGTGTTTATCGAGCTAATTGCTTCTACATGTTTGTTGGGGCTTTGTCCTCACAATTTTGTTTTGTGGCATACAAGGGTTAGTGTTGACGCTTCAACACTAATGTGTGCCATGTAATAACAGTAATGTTTGCCATGCTTGACCTTGCCCACAACCTTTATTGGTTTAGGCAATTTCTCCATGTATTTGGAGTTTGTTCCTCATGTTATGTGATGTTTTGTCCCAACTTTTGTTGGGCTTGTCCTCACCTTAATTGGCTGAGGTATTGTTTAACCTTTTGGTTAGACAATTTCTCCATGTATTTGGAGTGTGTTCCTCATGTTATGTGAGGGTTTGTCCCAACTTTTGTTGGGTTTGTCCTCACCTTAATTGGCTGAGGTATTGTTTTAACCTTTTGGTTAAACAATTTCTCCATATATTGGAGTTTTTTCCTCATATGAGGTTTATTTATTAATAGATTTTGGCCATCCAAGGCTAGTGATGCGGCGACACTAAACTGTCTGCCATGCTTGTCCTTGCGAAAAACTCTATAATCAGGTCCTCTATTTATAACAGCTATGCTTATGGCAGCTGACAGATTTAACCTGTATAAATAAAGATTATTGTTATCTTTCTCGTTTTCCTAAATCTACTCAACGTTTTGGTTTACTCAACGTTTTGGTTTACTATAGATATTATTATTATTATTATTATTATTATTATTATTATTATTATTATTATTATTATTATTATTATTATTATTATTGGCTGATGTGTTTTAACCTTATGGTTAAGCGATTTGGCATCCATTTATTTAGAGTTTGGTCCTCACTTGAGTTGCAGTATTCTCCCAACATGTGTTGGGTGATCTCCTTAAATTTTGAATCCAGGGCTTGACCCTAAAAATTTTATGGTGTTTATTTTCTTTACACTAACTACATATATGGCACCCTCGTTTTTGTCTTTGCCTTTGAGGATGTCAAGTTCATTTTCTGGTTGTGAACCATCTCATGCACATATGTGAATATCCTGTACCTTGGATTAGATTCTGCCGTTTTGTTTTCTTTTGCTTTACAGAATTCCGTACTCATCTCACCCAGAGCTTGATTACCAATTTTTCGGAGTGCCTAAATGGTTGATCTACATGGTTGAGTCAGCATTTTGGGGACCAGATTTCAAATATATACATAATCAAGTGTGTCACTAACGACGGAGGGACAAGTGGAACAACAAATATTACGAATATTCAGCAAACTTTGTCAACTTAGCCTTACATTTAGAATCTTATTTATAGCACTTAACAATTTTCAGGAACAGATGTAAGAACTCTAATTTTATTAATGCTTCGTGGGGAAGCTTGCTGGTTTTATCTTGTCCCCACTCAGGTTTTCCTGTCAACTGACTTTTCCCAAAGGGTTTTTACCAGCAGCAGGTTTTTTCCTGGCTTCCCTGATTTACCAGCTTGTATAGACCACTTACACTTATTTCTCTGGTAGATGTCAACTACAAACTATAGTATCTTCATTGATTAATTTCTTGGTTAAAGTCGAACTTTTATGTTGTCCTCCAGATCCACCATTTTTGACGTAAGGAGCAAGAGGTGTATATAAATACGTGTAATGGCCGGCATACTCATAACAATTTAGTAGTAAATTAGGAGACTGTCTAGCAAGGGCAGCAGTCTTTCCAAGGCCTTGTAACAATTAGCTTGACCAATTTTATTGAAAGTTCGCAGTTTGTGTTCACTGGAGAACGGGATTATCTATAGCAAGGGCGGAAATCCTTTAACCTCCTTGAAACAAACCGAGCTAGGCTAAGCCAAGCTGACAGAGCTGTCTTATTGAAGTGTCACAGATCCGTTTAGGTTAGTATTTTAGAACGAGTAATTTTTGTTTGGCAACGATTGCAATCTTTCATGTTCGTTGATGCGTTATTGTATGGTTGCATATTAGGTTACTGTGATTTCCTCAAAAAATTCATCGCACGAAGACATATTCATTAGTGCAACGCGAATTGCGCTAACAACCTCATGTCTCCGTATCAGGGGAAATGCTTTACAAGGCTGAGTAGCGCCAGAAATCTTGATTACACTGGAGAGATATTTTGAAAGTTTTGTATTATAAGCGCTAGACGCTATTGTGACTACTGGACAATTTAGACAACTTGTGTCACGGTGTATCTTATCAGCACTGCATTTGCCTGGGGTGGGGCGGCATCATTATTGCATAATGATCCTTTGGCGTTTTATTGCCCTCACCTTCACTGGGCTCAATCATCAGTTTGAAGTATGGAAAATAATTATATAATTTAATTATGACTTCTTAATAAACGCGGCTGTGGTCCAAGGGGACCATAGCCAATTTATCCCAATTGGTGTATTTCATTTTCCTTGTGGGTTGCCCAGTAAACAGAGCTCAGTTAATGCAGTGCTGATATTAGTCACAGAGAGAGACGGTGGAAGACATAAAGGAAATATTTGCAAGCGAATAGGATTTTTATGTCTTCCATCTGTCCGGTTTATATTGTAATTGAAAATGTAAATAACGCAAAATTAACATGACCTAAGGCAAAGAGGTGGTCTGTCCTTACGAATGGTAAAGATCTAATTACAGCTACCTCCTATAGGGCTTAAGCTGTTATATAGGTATCACATTCAAGAGTGCAGTCTCAGTAACCGCTGCTCTTCGCAAAGACAGGTATAGACGAACGATTTCAATTTGAACAACCGGCTCCCCTTTAGCTGACCACCTTTCTGCTTGTTGTGTATTAGATTCTGTTTATTCTTTGCCTATCTGGCGTTTTATTGCCCTCACCTTCACTGGGCTCAATCATCACACACACACACACACACACACACACACACACACACACACACACACACACACATATATATATATATATATATATATATATATATAAATCAAAGAACTTCCCTCAACCAAGTTTAACATCAGTATTATAGCACGATCAGTAGAAAAACTTTTTAAAACTTTATTTCAACATTTCGAGGACCAAGCCCCTTTCTCAAGATACGGGCTTGAGAAAGGGGCTTGATCCTCGAAACGTTAACTGAAATAAATTTTTAAAAAGTTTTCCTACTGATCGTGCTACATACATACATATTTAACTTATTCCGCCGTCTCGATCAAGACAAACATAATAAGACTTTTCTAAGATTTCATACTAAGATTTTTCAGGCTCTCTCAAAGCGAGAGGACGTCGGAAGCCGAGCTCCGTTAAAATCAATTAAAATCTGGTGTTATCAAAATATTTTCAGTATGGCAACAGTGAAATCATTAAAGAAAGAAAACGATGATCTGAAGTCCCAAATACACGCGTTAGCGAACGACTTTAAGAGGCTTGAACAAATTCTTGTTGACCACGAGTCAACTAATAAGAATGGCGACCATAGCACAAGTCCATGTGGGCCTGATGCCTCAACAATTCAAAGTCTAGAATTCATGAGCCGAGGATACGATGAATTAAATCAATTCCGTACAACTGCAAGAAAAGAACTTTCTGCTTTAAATTCTCGGTTAAGCGAATTAACGGGTAAAATCGAAGAGATCTCGGATGCTATTGAGGATCAACAAAAATATAGCTATGGCTATAACGTTAAATTGATTGGAATACCGGAATCTTCCCAAAGGGAATCTGCCATGGACACAACTACCCTTTGTATGAATCTATTCAAAGAAATTGGTGCTGATATCACGATGCAAGACTTGGATATAGCCCATCGAATACTGACAAGGAAAGCTTCGAACCAACCAAGACCAATTATATGCAAATTTACAAGGCGTATTGCCAGAGAAAAAGTAATGGCTAAGAGACAGGAAGCTTGCAAGATAGACCCGAGGAAGATTGGCCTACCTGATAATTCTCTTGTCACTGAAGTAAGAATACTTGACCATCTAACACCCAAAGTTCAGCAGCTTTTGATGGAAGCTAAACAATTCAAAACCCGATTTGAATATAGCTTTTGCTGGACCAAGAACGGCGTTGTCTATCTAAGGAAATCCGAAAGCAGTCGACCGATCAGAGTTAAAGATCAGAATAATCTTCAATTGCTGGTTCAAAAGGAGAATGCTGAATGAAACCACAGATGAGTAAATACATTAAATAATTTGAAAGAAACAAAAAATATGTGTTCAATAAGTACAACGAAATCTACGAGATCACTATTTCGTGAACTACCGTACTATGGTGTTAACTTTAGCCTAACTGATTTTCAAGATATACCTAAACTACCAACCAAAAAATACCTTGATCGCTTAACCAGTATTCATGATTTAGATTTATTTAGTTTAAATTCTCATCTTAATATAAATCCTGACTATAATTTAAGTACACCTTCTATTCGCAGTAATTATTATTCTCCTCATAGTTTTAGTCTATTGTCAAAAACTCTTATTAGTGATTCTAATTTTTCTATAATACATAATAACGTAAGGAGCCTGAAACGCAATCTTGAGAATTTTCAAACTCATCTGATTGATGAATTGAATCATCATTTTGATATAATTGGGATTACTGAGACAAAAATAAATTCTGCAGACACGCCGCTTGATTTTAATCCAGAAATACCGAATTATAACTTTGAATTTGTACCAACTCCTTTATCTGCAGGTGGCGTCGGTATGTATATTGATAGTAGTCTGAAATATAAAGTAATTGAAAAGTGTTCTAACGTAGCTTTTCAGGCTCTTTGGATTGAAATAATGTTAAATAAAAAGCCAAATATTATATGTGGTATAATATATCGACAACATAACAGTCCAGAAACATTCTTAAGCTATTTTGAAGAATCTCTAGAAAGGTTAAGTAGTTCCGGTAAAACAGTTTACATTATGGGAGATGTCAACATAAATCTTCTTCGATTTGAATCATGTGATTATGCGCATAATTTTCTACTTTCTCTCCAGAGCTTTAATATGATGCCGCTAATTGATAAACCTACCAGAGTTTATAACAACTCAGCTACATTGATTGACAACATCTTCTCAAACAAGCTGGACGACCATATTTTAAGTGGTAATATTATTTCAGACATTAGTGACCATTTCTCTCAATTCTGTATTTTTCGATCATCCTCTAAAAGAATTGGTACTAGTAAAACAATAATACGCGATTATTCAAAATATTCAGAATCAAAATATGTTAAAGATATCTCACAAATAAACTGGAATTCTGTTACTAATGATTCAAACTGTGATAAATCATTTTCTATATTTTATAACAAATTAAACCAAGTTATAAATAAACATGCACCATTAAAACCTATTTCTAGACGAAAATTAAAGCAATCATTAAAACCCTGGATAACAAATGGGATAAAAAAATCTATCAAGATTAAAAATAATCTTTTCCATTCTGGAGATACAAATAAATATAAATTATATAGGAACAAAATATTAACATTAACTCGTTTGAGTAAAAAATTATATTATCATGATTATTTTGAACTGAATATTACAAATATGAAAAAAACTTGGGAGGGTATTAATAGATTAATTAATCGTAATAAAAATAAAACAAAACCGATTACTACCTTAAAAAAACAAATAAAGAAGAATTAACACATAATTCCTTAGAATTACCGGATATTATTAACCAGTATTTCGCATCAGTAAGACACAAATTAGCTTCCAAAATACCAAATTCTTCTGTTAATTTTATAAATTATTTACCTAAATGTAACCAATCTGGTTCCTTTTCATTCAATCCAGTACTACCGAATGAAATCGAATTAGAAATAATGACTATACCTTACAATAAGGCTACAGGACTATATTCATGTCCTATTCGAATGTTGAAATGTATAAGACAATACATATCAACACCTTTATCTATTCTTATAAACACATCAGTTGATGCAGGGAAGTATTTCTCCAAATTAAAACTTGCTAAAGTGATACCAATCTATAAATGTGATGATGAAACTGATCCCAGTAATTATAGACCTATTTCTATCCTGTCAGTTTTCAACAGAATTTTTGAAAAACTAATGTATCATCGTTTAAAATCTTTTTTGGATAAACATAATATTTTATGCGATTCACAATATGGATTTCGGGACAAGAGATCAACTGAGCATGTACTAATTGATATTGTTAACCATATTCAGTCTAATATGGAAAATCGATTGTTCTCTTGTGGTATATTTATCGATTTAAAAAAAGCATTTGACACAGTCGATCATTCAATTCTGTTAAGTAAGTTACAACATTATGGGATCAGAGGCATTGTCAACGATTGGTTTTCTTCCTACCTTATGGACCGGACACAAACAACTAAAATTGGTTCTAATATATCAAAGAAAGAAATAGTATTATGTGGTGTTCCACAGGGCTCAGTTTTGGGCCCTTTACTTTTTCTTATATATATAAATGATATCTATCGGTCTTCTGATAAATTTAGTTTTTATCTGTTTGCAGATGATACAAACCTGTTGTATGCTGATAAGAAACTTAAATCGCTTGAAACTATTGTTAATAATGAATTGAAGAAAATTTATAATTGGCTAACTGCAAATAAATTAACATTAAACATCAAGAAAACTAATTATGTGGTTTTTCATCCTCATCAAAAAAGACTTGATTATCAAATTAACCTCAAAATTTTTGATCATAATTCTAATTCATTTATTTCCTTAGAATTTAAAGACTACATAAAATTTCTTGGTGTTGTTATTGACTCTAACCTTTCTTGGAAAACACACATCGATAATATTGCTATAAAGATTAGTAAAACCGTAGGAATTATCAGTAGACTGCGTCATTATATTCCAACTAAAACATTGCTTAGTATTTATAGTTCGCTGGTATCCCCCTACTTATCTTATGGTATTACCGTATGGGGCCA
The DNA here is from genome assembly GCA_964035015.1 of Corallium rubrum. NCBI lineage: Eukaryota > Metazoa > Cnidaria > Anthozoa > Scleralcyonacea > Coralliidae > Corallium > Corallium rubrum. The sequence goes on from OZ035998.1 coordinate 22,637,567, forward strand.
GGCGGCTGACAAATATTTAAATAAAATTTTGAAATTACAAAAACGTGCCCTTAGATTAATATATTTTGCTGATTATAGAGCTCATGCTGTTCCTTTATTTATTACTTCCAATAATCTACCATTAAATATGATCTACTTTAAATCGATAGTGAATTTAATGCATGATGTATTTAATAATGTAACTCCACCTAAAATATCTAATCTATTCACGTCTATCGATGAGGTCCACACTCATGATACTAGATCCACATCAATTGGCAATTATTACACCAAATATTCAAGAACAAATCAGAAAAGAAAATCTTTTTCTCGAATAGGAGTCAAAATGTGGAATAGCATTCCACTCGAATTACGTAAATTATCAAAGAATAGTTTTAAGAAAAAAATTAAAAAATCCTTACTTAAAATTCTTCATGATGAGGATATTTATGTTGACACCTTCACATTAATTAGTAAACTTGTTAAAATAACATAATAAAAATATTTGTGATATTGAGTGCAGTATAAAGGTTTCTCTTTTGCCATTATCAAATTTTAATTCAGTCGTATGAATAAGATGATGGTGAGCTGCGGGGACTATTATTATCCCTTCAGCTATCATCACTTTATATTATTCTATTATTACTTTCAATTGTTACCTAATTTTCTTTATTATATTATATACCCACTACCCGCCTAGATTAGCCTATGCTAGCTGCGGGTTTGTGTAATTAGTTGTATAATATTAATAATAATAAAATGTTGTTGTTGTTGTTGAAAATGTTGTTGTTGTTGTTGTTGAAACTGATGCGTGCATGCCAAATGCTTTCCTTCTTTGCTTTCCTGATGTCTGATCAAGTCTTAATTTCTCCTCTCGGATGTGTTTTGTGTTTTCACAGACATAGTTTGTGTTGGGTCTTCTTTCCATCCTTGTATAAGGATTTTACACTAAACTTCGCATGAAGCTTCCGATCCACAAGCACAAGCTTTGGATTTTTGAAGACAAATCGCAATAGACTTGTCACAATAACTCATCGTTATTATTCTTCAGAGCGCTCTGCACACGTTCTAGAACGTGTGCAGAGCGCTCTGAAGAGTAATAACGATGAGTTATTGTGACAAATCTATTGCGATTTGTCTTCAAAAATCCATGCTAAGACGTTTGGGATTGCGGCCAAGATTTAGTTTCTAGCCAATCAAAATCTAACCTGCGTTAAAAAAGTTTACTTCCGACGTAATTGCATTTACTTCCGACGTAATTCCATTGGCTTTGACCAATCAGCGCTCATGATTCCGACGTATTTCGGCCATTTTGACGTGGATAAACGTGCCGGTCGGTGACCACTTCCCGCCATAGTTACCTTATACGGTTCTAGTGGCCGATAGCGGCCACAGGTCGCCACAGAATAACTTGCGTGGTGTCTGACGAGGGCTCTAGAAATTATGAAATTATTCTCCAGCAAAGAATAAACCGTATCTTGCCAAATACGTTAAAAATTGGAAAATCAGAAGAAACCTTAAATTTTCACATCTCAGATTTTTTACCTTAGTCGCTTGACGTGTTGACGTATATTAAATCCGCCCCTAGTTGTATTGGATATGACACGGCCACGCATAATGTAAATAGTACATACATACATACATACATACATACATACATACATACATACATACATACATACATACATACATACATACATATATATATATATATATATATATATATATATATATATATATATATATATATATGTATTGAATATACAATCACTCGCCGAATAAACAACTTGTGGAATGAATAAATAGTAAAAATCCCTTTGGGATATTGAGATGCTAATTGCTAATTAGTTACAAGCACTGGTGGTTGTATCCGAAGAGTGTACATCCACTAGTGGTTGTAACCAATTAGCATCATTGGTTTTAGTTTGTATGGGGTTTACAGGGGTATACATGTGACGTATTTTTGAAATTAGATTGGCTGCAAAACTCATGAATTAGTAATGATTTCACAAATATATATATATATATATACATATACATATACATATACATATACATATACATATACATATACATATACATATACATATACATATACATACACATACACATACACATACACATACACATACACATACACATACACATACACATACACATACACATACACATACACATACACATACACATACACATACACATACACATACACATACACATACACATACACATACACATACACATACACATACACATACACATACACATACACATACACATACACATACACATACACATACACATACACATACACATACACATACACATACACATACACATACACATACACATACACATACACATACACATACACATACACATACACATACACATACACATACACATACACATACACATACACATACACATACACATACACATACACATACACATACACATACACATACACATACACATACACATACACATACACATACACATACACATACACATACACATACACATACACATACACATACACATACACATACACATACACATACACATACACATACACATACACATACACATACACATACACATACACATACACATACACATACACATACACATACACATACACATACACATACACATATACATATACATATACATATACATATACATATACATATACATATACATATATATATATATATATATATATATATATATATATGTAATGTTTACAACACGAGCGGCCGTGTTGTATTGAATATACAATCACGAGCCGAAGGCGATTGATCGTATATTCAATACAACAAGGACGCGAGTATATATATATATATATATATATATATATATATATATATATATATATATATAAGCTGTTAAGCAGTTCTATTAGAATGGTGGTAACAATTGAGTACTCAAATTGGTTGCAAAATAATTTTGTAAAAATTGAAGAGGATGCCTTTTGTCCTGAAATGTCTATGTGGAGTATGCTGTATTGTGTATGTTGCATTATTACTGAGAATAGCAAAGGATATTGTGGAAAATCCTGGACCCATTATATTGTTTATAATATAATTGACCAAATCAAATAATCTGCACCAGTTTTAGTGAAGGCAAACAAGTTGCGTCAATTTTACCTGTGTTATTCACTGCGATAATATATATATAATTTCAAATAAAAGTACCACTATGTAACACATTATGAGAGTATTATTTGTGCATATACATAGTAGAAAATTCTTACATGTTAAACTATTGTGCCACCCTAGCGTTCATTTGAATTGTAAATAGCGAATACTTGATATAAATAGCGTGTATATTTTCAGACAAGGTGTGAATTATTAGAGTCATAAGGTAATAAAAGTATTTGGAAACAACTGCACGGTCTCTGACTCGCAGTAGCCTAGCACGGTACATTGGTAGCAGGAGATGGTTTGAAGCAATCAGGAACGATATGGCGACTTCACAAATGGAAACCCGAAGTCAACGGAAAGAGAGAGAAGCCGAACTCGAAGTCGAAAGACCGACATCTGAAGTGTTTGATGCAGGACCGCCGGAAACGGTAAAAAAACGAAGATAGGGAAGCTCGGATTGCACTTTGCACTTCATTCAATGTTTCAGGCTGAAACATTGAATGAAGTGCAAAGGTTTTTGCACGATACCGAGCGTGCTCAAAGAACTATGAGAGAAGAAATTGCTAAGGCGGCTGAAGGAAACCAAGTTCTTTCAGGGCACTTGAATGAAGCCGAGCTGAAGTGGAAGGAAGAACAATTAAGACTGTTGGACTTCGAGACCCACTTGGTAATTGTCGAGGAGAAATTGGATAATTTGGAGAAGAGGTTCGACAGTGTTCAACGGGTGCCTGAGACCATTGGCCATCATGTCGAAACGTGTATCGGAGCCGTGCGACAAGAGGACAGACGTAGCCTTGCACAGGCATTTAGGGGCTGATTAGCTACATGGAGATTTTCAGCCCGGGGTTGAAATTGTTTCGCGATTACATGGGAAATTTCAGCCTGGGCTGAAATCATATTTTCGTTAGCCGAGCTAAAATATTCTCATGACGTATAATGAAGTATTTCAGCCCGGGCTGAAATGATAAAGGCTCGTAAAATGGCTATTCCGATTCTTTAAACAATTTGAAATGCTGATCATGTCGACTTTTGACTTTTATGAGACTGTGCACGGTGGTCGGTTGCTAGGCTGATTACTCCCGCATCAAGCGCTTGGTCACGTGACCATCATTGCTATGGCGCGGCTATTATTCATGAGTGGCAAATTAGTATCTTTTCAGGCGCTTTTTTCTCCCTCGTTCCGAAGTGAAATTGTTTCATTTCTGTTGCGTTATAGTTTGCTGTGTTGTAGGAAGTGATATATGAATGTAGCTTTTCGAAATATAACGTTTAATATGTTGAAAATGCCGGGAGAACAGACCCCAATCTGGGGGGAATTTAGGGTTTACACGGCCACTGAGTGCGTCAAAATTTACCGAGGAGGGGCTCCTAAGGAGCAGATGGCTAAATCATTAGTTTTGACTTTTATACTCCCCCTCGGTAGCGCTTCTTGTTCGAGCAAAGTTTCAAAAACCGGAAAATATCGCATATTTTCGTCGATTTCTTGCGAATACTTCCTTAATAGTTTTACACGGCAAAAAATCTAAAATCAAACTTGAAGACTGAAGTACTTTTGATCAGTTGAGCTGGATTCGAGCACAAATAAACGGTAAGAAATTCCACTGTAAACCCTGATCATTTGCATATTTATGGTTTATGCTTGTGCGGCCATATTGGATTTCCTTCCCCCTCAGCTCGTTTCATTAACGTTTGGCGTGATATTGTTCTTTGTAGCTCACCATGTCTATGCAAAAGAAATAAAAAAATGCACTAAAAGCCCAAGTCATGTAGGAAAATGTAATTCGGAGAGAAGCTTGCCCAAATTATGGGAGAAATCTCCCATATATTTTCCCTCAAGCGAAGCCAAGCTGAAGTTTCGAGAAAGGCAGAAGAAGTCGAAACTCAACAAATAGAGATAATTAACGCCGAGTTTCAACTGACGACAAAAAGAAGAACTACAGGAACTTGCCAAATGTACTGAAGAACAAACTACCATAGGCAGTGAGTTACTGATGCAAAGACAACAAACTAAAAAATAGATATAAACTTTAAAACTATAATGTTTTAATATATTGTTATTACAATAATGAGTAATAGTAATAATAATAATAATTTTATTGATGTCATATTGATGAACACTGCTATAAAATCATATATGAACATATCTATAAAATATTTTTTGGTAACAAAAACAGCCTTGGACAATGCTATATTAAAGAAGGAAGAGGTGGATAGGGGAGTAGGAAATTAAAAGAACTATTAAATGTCCAGTATGAAAAACTAAAGACATTACTGGACCAAAAAGGATTTGCTCACACTCATTGGCAGAATACAGCAACAATATTTGCAATGATTACTTCAAATTCATCCAGTGTGCACTACAGGAGAAGGAAGGACAGCTAGAATGTCCTTGAGTACATTCATGGTGGTGAAGAAGGGGCATTGTATGGGGCCTGGGATGTCTTGGCATTTGGTGCTAAAAGGGGGATGATGGACAGCTTTATTTCAAGCTATAAAAGAGGAAAGTACCTGGAAGTGGGACCAGTTAGTTGTTGTTCAACTCATATTTATCCGCTGAGGCCAGACCGGTTAGTTGTTGTTCCACTCATATTTATCTGCCCAGGCTAGACCGGTTAGTTGTTGTTCCACTCATATTTATCTGCCCAGGCTAGACCGGTTAGTTGTTGTTCAACTCATATTTATCTGCCCAGGCTAGACCGGTTAATTGTTGTTCAACTTCTAGTTATTACCCTAAAGCACACCAGACTAGTCAATGTTGTCAAAAAGGCCAAGTTATATGGCCCAGGACAGACCAGTTATTAACTTCTGTAATGTATTACATACATGAAAATTATTTATGACTAATCATTCAACCAGTTCAGTTTCTTAGTATTTAGTTTAGTTTTTTTTAAAGGATTTTCACTCTACTTCTTACTCACAATTAAACATTTTAATTGTAATTATATATCCATTAAATAAAACATTTTATGTATTTGCAGTACATCAGTACATGTAAACATTGAATTCTTATTTCAGTAATGCAGAGTTCATTAATGCTTTTACACACCTTACATGTACTTAAACTTGTTTCAATTAATTAATGAAACACACTATGAAGATATTGTATTTTAAACTATAGTTTACTTTAACTATTTTAAAGTTATTATGGCATAACAACAAAATTTGAGTTGGTAGCTAGCATTAACATGAACTTTTATAATAGAAGCAAAATTAAAAGAGAAATAATAATTTGGATTTGAAGTAAAAATTCGACTTTGGGATTTGTGTTTTAATGGCGAGAAAAATTCGTATTAAAAACGCTGAACATAAATCGTTGATATTTCTTCGTTTATATATCCAATATTCAAATCAGAACGCTGAGCCTGAACGCACTGTTTAACGGCGGCTCTGAAATGTTTCCAAACATTTCGCAACACCAAACTTCATTTGAACTAACAAATCTTTTCGATACTTCATTGTTCAACATATCGGGGTGCAGTTGTCTAGTGTTGTATAGCTCAGACTCCTCCATCAATGCATGATGAATGTTACTTTTGAGTCTTCAAATCCGCCATTGTTTCACGCTAAAACCTTTCCCACTGAGAAACCGCTGGAAATCGTAGCCCGCGCTTTAGGGAGAAAAAGCCTTAGCAACCGACCACCGTGGTGGTTGCATATAAAGATGAAATAAACAAGCAAAAGTGTTTTCAAGATTGTTTTTTAAGCCCGAGCTGAAGTTTCTTGTCGATTACATGACAATTTTCAGCCCTGTCAACCGGGCTGAAAATTTCAGCGCGCGGGCAGAAGTTTAGCCCGGGCAGAAATTTTTGTCATGTCATCGGAAACTCCGTTTTACAAGGATTTTATCGGAAGCCCGGGCTTTTTATTTAAACAATATTTTCAGTGAACAACAATAACCCCAAGTGCTAAAAGCTCATCATGGGGGCTCGTGTTAACTTACATTACATACATGCTTTGAGGACCACGAACAAGATAGGACAAGCATGCAGTAACAAAAAAATATAAAAAAAATAAATAAATAAATAAATAAATAAATGACAGTAATTAACTAGAGTAGTTGCTACTTCTATTAACAGAAATCAAATTAACTTATAAAAAACGTTTAGTATGGCTTATAAAAGATCTTACTTTTGAAAAAATAGCAGCATTAGAATAAAAGTCCATGTCCGTTGAACCATATAATAATATATCTACTTGTTCTGATATATTCAAATTGGACCACCTATTGCCGGCAAGATGCATGACAGAGGCAAGCATTGAAGCGCGTAGGGCAGCAAATCGAGGACAAAACATTAAATAATGGGTTACATCTTCTTTAGGTGCACCACAGGTGCAAGACGAAGATAGGATGCAATTCATTAAAAAAAGATAGTAATTTAAACTACAATTTTTTAATCTTAATCTCGTATATAAAATAGAAAGATATCGGTCCCCAAGGTAAACTAGTTTATTAACAGGAGGTATATAAAAGATGCCACGCAACAAGTCAATTTTAAAAGAAGCAAATGATACTGATTCGCGTGACGATTCAGAGAGGCTATTCCACAAGCTAATAGTTGAATATAGAAAAGACCTCTTTGATTTTTCAGTACGAATGAAAGGTAGACACAAGTCGTTACTCGTTCGAAGACTATAGGGAGCTCGCTGGCTAACATAAATAGGACAGAGAGCCGAAAGTTATATTGGCGCGAAACCTTTAACCATTTTATACATTAATAGTAATTTGTGCATTTTTCTTCGGTTAGATAGCTTCTGCAAACTACAATCAAACAATAAACTTTCTCTGTGAGTACCTTTCATAGCACCAGAAATTAACTTTGCGGCATCATACTGAACACTTTCCAGTAGGTCAGATTCACCAATGGTACACCCGTCCCAGACAACATCAGCATATTCCATATTAGAACGAACAAGAGATTTATACGAAATCTCTAAAGTTGATCTTGACAGCTTAAATTTAAAACCCTTTAATAAATTTATTTTTTTTGAAGCCTTTTCATATACCTTAACAATATGGGCTTTCCAAGACATATTACTGGACAGTAAAACACCTAAATGCTGGTGAGTACTTACTTCATCAATGACATTGTCACTTAGTTTCAAAACAGGATGATCAGGTTTGATTCTTTTTCGAGAAAATATTATGCTTTTTGTCTGTGATGCGTTCATTGTCACTAAATATTTATCTGACCACAAAGAAATAACATTTAAGTCATTGTTCAAAGTTTGAGCAGCTGTTTCTGGCGTGGAGACTTCCTCGAGTAGCAGAGTATCGTCAGCGAAAAGAAAACAGTTACTATTGATATCAGACTGAATATCGTTAATATAAATCAGAAATAAAAGTGGTCCAAGGACGGATCCTTGAGGTACACCCGCCTTAACTTCTTTCCAAGATGAATTTTGACCCTCAATAACTACTCGTTGAAATCGGCCACTCAGGTAACTTTCAAACCATTTGAACAAAGTACCCTCAATCCCCAAATTCTTCAATTTAACTTGTAGTCCGGTATGCCAAACCTTATCAAATGCTTTTGATATATCCAAAAAAACTGCTCGTACTTCATTACCTCTATTCAAACACTCTTGAATTTTGTGAACTATATATACTAATTGCATTACTGTGGAATCGCCTGGTCGAAAACCGGATTGAAAACGGTAAAAGAAATTATTGCTTTCAAGAAAGAAATACAATTTGGTAAAAACAACCTTCTCGAAAATTTTACTTAAGCAAGAAAGAAGTGAGACTGGACGATAATTAGATTTAACTTGTTTATTATCTTTCTTAAACAAAGATAAAACATTGGCCAATTTCCAAAGATGTGGAAATTGTCCAAAAGAAAGTGATGTATTTATTAGGCGTGTGAGAGGCTTATGAATCGCATGAATACAAAGCTTAATCATTTTATTACTAATACCATCCATCACACAGGCCTTCCCTATATCCACCCGAGTAATTAAATTAAAAACCTCCTCTTCAGAAACCACAATGCTTGACAAAGAAATTTGTGAAGCAGAAGGATTAGGTAATACCGCACCTTCTGTGGGCAGGTAGGTCTGACTGACAAAAAAGTCATTAAACAATTCTGCTTTGTCTTTTGAATCAAGTATATAATTATTATTTTCGTGCAAGGGTGGAATAGCAGTACTAACTTTAAAGCCATAGAACGATTTAACAATGTTCCACCACTTTTTAGCCGACGTAATTGGGTTAGACAACTGCTCATTAATTTTGTGGTTATAATCTAATTTTGCTTTACGAATATATGAACGACTAAATTTCTTTGAACCCGATAATTTTCCCATTTAGAAGGGCATTTATACCGAGTATAAACCTTTAAAAGTCTATCACGTTTACGTATTGCTCGACGAATATCCCATTCATCCAAGGTTTGTCATTAGCACGAATCATCACAATTTTGCTTGGAATAAAACGATCAATAATTGAAAAAACCCAAAGCAATCCACTTTTCATAAAAAACATCAATGTTAGACGTTGTTTCCTGATAAAAAACATCGTCCCACCTAGTATTTAAGAAAGCATTGTTTAACTGATCCACGTCAATATCGCAAAAATTCGACACTTCTCTTAAAACATTTTGGTTTATACGTAGGAACAGATAATTTACCAAATATGACGTTATGGTCGCAATTAGAAGGTGGACTTAAAGTACCTGTTGTGACAAACAAGCCTGGAGAATCGGAAATAATTAGGTCCAAAATTGACTCGCCTGACTGGAGTTATTCTAGTCGGTTCATTCACAAGCTGAACAAGATTGTTGCATTCCAAAAAATTGAAGAGTTTAACACCAACGTCGGTATCCAACATTGACGTATCAACAAAATTATAATGAGCGTTGAAATCACCCAAAAGAATAATAGACGTATAGTTTTTGGGCCTAATAATGTCTAAACAATCTTGAAGAGATTGAAAGAAAGCATCAGTTTGAGAAATACTGGAAGAAGGAGGTCGATAGCAAACGCCACATAATATTTTGAACTTGTTAAAAGAAATTTCTGCCCATAACAACTCCATGCCAGTGCATTCAAATTCATGCTTTCTCACGTATGGTATATGGTTAGCAATATAAAGGACCACACTCCCGCCCCTTCTGTTTTCACAATCTTTCCTCAAGGGATTATTATAGCCAGGAATCGTCAACTGGTCATTTAAAATTGTGGTATTAAGCCAAGTTTCCGAAACAGCAAAAATATCAAAAGCATGAGATAAGACCAGAGCAGATATTTGCTAAATTTTTCAGAGATGCAAAGACTACGAGCATTTAAATGTGCCACAGAAAGGCCTAGTTGTCTGGGACCAGGGTTTGGGTGAACACTGCCCGAGATCAATAACAAAATAAATAATATGCAACAAATGAAAAGAATATTCACATTTATAAAATCGACAACAAACCAAGAAGTAATAAGCAGGGAACGATTGTTAAATAACCCGATCGCTGCTCTATACGATTCAATATCAACCCCCATGGAAGACAACACAAAATAAAATATGATACCCACCTCTGGTCATGCAAGTTGCCACAATAATTTTGTTAAGAAACCATAAATATTCTGCCAAATCACATAAAGCCATTAATGAAAACAAAACAAATTGAACAACCGCCTAGTCAAAGACCTAACAACTACGACTAAATAATAAAGAATACACATAAAATAGAGATAATAAGACATGTACATTATTAGAGAAAGTATAGTTAGAAAACGGTAGCTAGCCAAAGGCAACTTATTAACTGAAACCATATTTCTCTACGTCAGATTCCCTACGAATTCTAACTGGTAGCGCATCAACTCCATGCTTGACAAAGATGTAACCATCAACTGAATAGACATATGCTTTGTCCTTCACAACACTTCTAATATATTTCAAGAGCCGCTGATTGATCCAAGTCAAATCCTCGTTAACAAACTTCTTCTTCCCTTTTAGTTTACGCGTCTCCTTCATAACTTTACGCTTACACTCGTAGCTTCTGAATTTAACGGTTAACGCCCTTTCGCCATTATCGTTAGCTTTACCCACACGATGAGTTCGGTCAATTTCCTCACGTTCGACAACTACGCCAAGCTCGTCTTTACAAAAATCAATTACCGACGCGGTTTTAACACCATCTTCCTTCATACCTGGTGATTCTTCACTTTCAAGCAATGTTGGACTTACTCCATAGATGCGAACGTTCGACCGACGGAAGTACTGCTCGTTCTCATTGCATTTCTCCTGAAGTTCTAATACTTGTCCCTCTAGTTTTACAATTCTTTCTTCCAATGGCTGCACAACTTGAGTTAACATACTCGTCAAAACGTCTTTAAAAGACTCTCTGAAAATATCCTTAAAGTCCGAAGACATAAGGTACTTTGAAATTTCACCTTTGACAACGTCTTGGATGTCTCCTTGAGTTGTGGATCTAGTTTTAACTCCTGCCATTTACAGCTTACTAACTCGCACAATATACAGTTAGTTTGCTTCGAATAAATAATTACTAAACAGATATGTGACTTTGGCTTAAAATACCGCCAAGTGAACTACATAATTTAGAGGGCTCTCAAAAGCACGTCTTAGCTCTGTGGCCTCTATATTTTATCTGAAATTTCAACCCGGGCTGAAAATCTCCATTTAATCGGCCCCTTCCTAAACTGTTGACCGCCATTGAAATGCTTGACAGTCGAGTGGAGCTGATGGAGACATATTTGCAATTCCAAGTAGGTAAATTGCATCAACCAAGTCCCATTGGGCGAGGTAACGCGCGGTCAACCGCCAAGTTCGAAAACGACGACAGGAAGAGATACGAATATGTTGCAGAGCCAGAGAAGATCGAGCGATGAGCTTCACTCGCCAGAGCCGAAATCTGTTGGTGAAAAGAAGGGGCCAGATAGAAGGCCAGTACAGCACTCGCCCACTTTTGATGGAAAGTCTTCTTGGGAAGCATTTCTGGTCCAATTCGATATCGCAGCGCGTATGAATGGGTACTGAAGTGGTGTGTTGCCCGCGGTGCGGTTGGAACGACGTTGAAAAGGCTTCCTTTCTGGCCACATCGCTGCACGGCACCGCGACACTGATTTTGAGCAATTTGTCCGAACAAGATCGCGGAGACTACAAGATACTAGTTGCTGTCTTGTCGAGTCGATTTGGAGTCTCGCAATGCTCGGAGCTAGCCCGGGAAAAGTTAAATACGCGGTTGCAAAGAAAAGATGAAAGTTTGCCCGAGCTGGTTGAAGCAATCGAGAATCTGACGAGAAGGGCCTATCCTGACGCTTCGCTGGAGCTTCAAGAAGTGTTGGCTAGGGATCACTTTATTGACGCCTTGACCAAAGAAGAATTACGTCTACGGATACGTCAAGCGAAGCCCAGTCTCTCTACAGTCGGCCCTGGAAAGTACGTTGGAATTGGAATTTTTCAGTTGGCGAGTCGACCTAGGTCTAGGCTATTCCGTGGGCCGATTGGAAACGTGTAATGTGGGGCAAAACGAGACACTCACGGACAATTATTGCCCTTAAAAGGGAGGGATAATTTTTGGAATGTTCTTTTGGACTGGGGTATTTCAGGTAGACTCTAAGAAAGATATACAACACAAAAAATAATGTTGGAAATAATTTATTTGGCGTAAATCAAGGAAAACATGAAAGTGATTTTTGTCTCATTTTGCCCCACCACAGTGGAGCAAAATGAGACAGTGTGAAAACACTAAATAACAGTCAAATTTAAATAGAAAGTAATTTAATAGAACTACATAACTAACTATAAAACTACATTTAAAGATTATTTTGAAGTCAAAGTTACAAACACAAGTCACAGGTCACGCTGGTTGCAACTACAGTGCAACATTCTTCGTGACACCATAGTTTGCATTCGAGGCATTTCACCCAGTCCTCGCCTTGCATTGATCTGGACCATAGTTCTCCACAGATTGGACATTCTGCATCCTCAGTATTGGTGTTCACAATCTTTTTTCGCTTGAACAAATTAACAAAGCTCGAAAGCCATTAACAAAGTCACGACCAGCCATTTTATTTTCCTGATTAAACTTAGTGGTAATGTTATTTTTCTGGCAATATTCAAACACTATTGATCTGATATCATTAACTGATAGACCATAAAAAACTTGGCCCATCTTAACAATATGATCTTCAAGTTCTTTCTCTTGGTCAGGTTTAAGAACAGCTCGGTAACGCCCTAAAACATTCTTATACCATTAACTCGGCGGTTCAATGAATCCTTGGGTACTCCAAAGGCAGTGTCAGCTTTCCGTATAGACGTCTCTTTTTTGTCGACTGATGAAATGGCACGTTTCATTTGTTCCTCACTCCAGTTTGCACGTTAGGTTTTCCGAACATAGTTTTGAACCATTCTAAATATAATGCAAGTTGATTTGATTAATGATAAGTTCACAAGCACTGCAAAGCTTCATGCTGAACTCAGCATACACACAATAACAATTTCAAGATTATCTGAATGCATGATGAAATGTTATATAAAATTGACACAACCATGCATAGTTTAAACTTTCTGAACAAGAGCAGGTGGGGTTAAAAGACTTCAACATAAAAAATAGTGCTGGTTAATATAATCATTATATATATAATATATATATATATATATATATTATTGATAATATATCATTGAGATTTGAGAATGTGTTGGCAATAGGACAACTCTTGAAAACTTCAAATGGCTAGCTTTACTTAGTTTACTATTACTTAAACATCAAATACATTTCGCTTGCTAGGAAAGTTGGATGTGTCTCATTTTGCCCCATCTTCATGAGTTCATTTGAACAAGAAAAAACTCGCAATAAATATAAACATTGATAAAAATGCCACGTGTGACTTGAAAGGGCATGTTATAAACTCAATAAAACATATAGGTTTCATTCGGTAAATACGATAATTTAGACACAACAATCGGTTAAGTAAAATTGCTAAGTAATAACATACCTGAATTTGTCGAGTTATCATCCAAAGTGGATTACAAAATCTTGATTTTTTCGTAGTTTCGTAGAGCAAAGAAGCGTGTTTCGGCAAAGATAAACTTTCATAAGCTTTGCTTATGAGCCCACGATCATTAAATAAAATGGTAGTTATGCCGAACGTCATGTAAGTTGAATTGAATGGGACTGTCTCATTTAGCCCCACTGTCTCATTTTGCCCCGCATTACTAAGGTTAGTCGAAGGCGAAGAAACCGATCACAGTCCTGCTCATCCAGCATGCAGATCCATCAGTCAGTAAAACAGTGTGGTGGGAAAGCAGCAGTTTTAGAGGCTCGAAGGGATGAGCAACAACTTGTTAAAGGAGATAAAGAATAAGTCTAAGTCGCCACCCCGTAATCGTTTGGTTCTACCGAAATCCCGATCCAGATCAACGCCAGTGAGTCACCTTGCCTCAGAGTCGTTTTGGAAATTTCCGTTAAGATCCCAGGCTGTACCGAAATGGTGTTACCAGCAAAGATTGATGGTGATCCACGTAGATTCAAGTGGGCGACAGTTGGTCCACCCGATTTTACGTGCCGAAATAGAGAAATAATGGTGGGACGGACTTTAGTTAGTCTGGAGAAGAGTTATATTCCTGTTCGTGTTGCCAACCTTTCTTCTGGGAGAAAGAAATTAAAAAAGGGCACTGAGATTGCTGTGTGTGAACCTGTAGTCAGTGTAACCGCCACAGAACCTGTGCTGGGAGAAAAGCATGCGTCGTCGGATGATGAGACTATTCCAGAGCATTTGCAAGGATCGTTCGAGGAAAGTACAGCCCACATTAGTCCTGAAGAGAAAAATAAAGTAGCTGCCCTGCTGAGTGAATACCAAGACGTTTTCTCTAAAGGTCCAGGGGATCTAGGACAGGCTACCGGAGCAATGCATACAATAGATACCGGAAGTGCAGTTCCAATAAAGCAGCCACCAAGGAGAATTCCGATTTCTAAGAGAGAGGAGGCACACTGTGCAGTTAAGGAAATGGAAAGACACGGTGTCGTCGAACCGTCTACAAGTCCTTGGAGTTCTCCTGTGGTATTAGTAAGGGAATAGGATGGCACCACTCGGTTCTGTGTGGACTACCGTCGGTTAAACAATGTTATGAAAAAAACATTTCTTTCCACTTCCAAGGATCGATGTCAAGTTAGGTGCGTTGAATGGGGCCTCCTGGTTCTCGACACTTGACTTAAAGAGCGGATACTGGCAAGTGGAGATCGATTCAGCTGCTAAAGAAAAGACAGCGTTCTCTCTTGGCAAGGGTCTTTGGCAATTTCGAATGATGCCTTTCGGATTATGCGACGCTCCGGCTAACTTAGAAAGATTGATGGAAACCGTATTGGCAGGGTTACCCTGGGAAACTTGTTTAGTCTACCTGGACGATATCATTGTTCATGCGAAAGACTTCAATTCCTATCTCGAGAACCTGCGTCGAGTATTGGAAAGGCTTCGTCAAGCTAACTTAAAGCTGCATCCGAAGAAGTGTGTGCTCTTCCAACCCAAAGTTACTTTTCTTGGCTATGTAGTATCGGTTGAGGGGATCCTTAGAAAGCGACAGTGGTAGAACAATGGCCTAGACCGAAGAACAGAATCTCTGTACTTACTACCGTCGTTTTGTACCGAATTTTGCTGACATGGCTAAACCGTTGCACGCCCTTTCTGAGAAAAATGCACCATTCGAGTAGACTGAGGGTTGCGAAACGGCTTTCAAACATTGAAAGTCCTCCTTGTCGAAGCGTCTGCATTGGCCTATCCAGATGTCAGTAAACCGTTTATACTCGATACAGACACCAGTAATGTGGCTATTGGAGCTGTCCTTACACAAATCTCGGACAAAAGCGTGGAGAGACCGATCGCATACTTCAGCCAGACGTTCACCAAACCAGAGAAACAGAAGGGCGTTACCAGGAGGGAGCTTCTAGCCGTGGTTAAATTCCATCCATATTTGTACGGGAATCACTTTCTAATTAGAACTGACCACTCCTCGCTGCAGTGGCTTCTGAATTTTAAGAACCCCGAGGGACAAATGGCTAGATGGATTCAAAAATTACAGCAATATAATTTTGTAATTGAACATCGTACAGGAAAAAGTCACGGAAACGCTGATGCTTTATCCAGGAGACCCTGCCATGGTTGCCGATACTGTGAAAGGAGGGAGATTGATGAACATAAACAAACGGAGGAGCATTGTTCTGAAGAGAAGTGCGGGAACACTAAAGTTAGTCAGTTTGTTAGGTCTTTGACGTCCGAAAAGTCAAATGATGATTTATGTCTAAAGCGTGTGGAACAAGCGCAAAACGAGGATCCGGAGATCAGACCAATTGTAACTTGGATGAAGAAGTCGCCTGAGAAGCCACCATGGAAAGAGTTGTCCTCATACAGTCCTACGGTAAAGTCGTACTGGGGCCAATGGAAATCAATGTTTGAAGGGAAACTGTACAGATGCGTGGAGACTGGACCGGCAATGGAAACACGATGGCAGCTGATTATTCCCAAATCGTTACGTAAGATAGTTTGGGGACAACTCCATGAAAGCCCAACCGCTGGTCATTTTGGAGTGACGAAAACGTTAAAAACAGAATTAGAGAACGATTTTTTGGCCAAAGTGTCGGCGAGATGTGGAAGAGTGGTGAAAAAGATGCGAGAAGTGTACTTCGCGCAAGGGACCAAAAAAGAAGGAAGCTGAAAGGACCAATGAAACAGTACAACGTGGGGGCGCCGTTGGAAAGAGTGGCGGTAGATGTCTTGGGCCCATTGCCAGTCTCGAACAGTGGAAATAAATACATCCTAATAGTTGGGGATTATTTCACAAAATGGGTTGAAGCTTACGCTTTGGAAAATCAGCAAGCGGAGACAGTTGCTGAGGTCATCGTCAATGAATTCGTTACACGGTTTGGTGTTCCATTACAACTATACTCTGATGAAGGCCGTAATTTTGAATCGGCAGTCTTTACAAGGAATGTGTAAGCTGTTAGGCATCGACAAGACATGGACAACTGCCTTACACCCACAGTCTGACGGCATGGTCGAAAGATTCAACAGAACTCTTGAAAACCAGCTAGCCATCTTCGTAGAGAAACACCAAAGGAACTGGGACGAGTTGATACCAATATTACTAATGGCCTATCGTTCTGCTGTACATGAGAGTACAAAACAGACCCCTGCAAGTTTGATATTTGGAACGGAATTGGCGCTTCCTATTGACCTCCTGTATGGTCGTCCTCCAGAGCCACACCAGTCCCCTACCGTGGATGATTTTGTAAGCAAGTTACAAGAGAAGCTAGAAAGTATACACGAATTTGCTCGAATTCGGTTGCCCATCGCCAGTGATCGCATGAAACGTCGATACGATGTAAGAACAACAACAGATATCTTCGAAAATGGTGATAGTGTATGGTTGCACAGTCCTCACTCAGCGACGGAAAGGCATTTCTCCTAAGTTAACATGTGACTGGGAGGGGCCATATCTATTTCTCAAACGAGTTAACGAGTTGCTGTACAAGAAACAGAAATCCCCTAGAGTAAAGGCACGTGTTGTTCATCGATATCGGCTATATCGTTATAATGGAAACACTACAAACAATTAAGAAACTATTCGGGACGAATAGACCAAAGGAGGGGGCAGTTTGCCGCTCTAGCGTTCATTTGAATTGTAAATAGCGAATACTTGATATAAATAGCGTGTGTATTTTCAGACAGTGTATGAATTATTAGAGTCAGAAGTGAAAAGTAGTAAAAGTGTTTGCAAACAACACCACGACACGGTACACTATTAGAAATATGTATTTTGTCAAATTCAATTGGCCATTTCCTGTTTTGCCTTTGGTATATTGCAATGTGCTCTGATGTTATATTAATTACACTGACATTGTCAAAGGCCCATTTACATGATCTGATTAATGGTTCATTTTTCTCCTGGTCCATGTGATGTGGATTTTCTTAGTATAGTAGTGGGTTTAATATGTGTTGCAAATTCTTGCAATCACTATGGTTTTTATCAAATCATATATGCGTCACGAGGAAAATTGTGAATAGATCGTTTGCACATGGCATCACCTCCACCATCTTTGTTGATTTTTTAGTTGACAAACACTGTTGCAATTGACACACTGCTGAACTTCATATCTGTTTTAGCAAGGGTATTGGAAATTAACTGAAAATCAACCAATATCACGTGATTGTAAACGATTTATATCGCAAGGACCTGGGTAGGAGGTTGTGTATACCACCATAGCCCTAAACATAGACGCATGTACGAATTGCGTGCCTATTTTGTATTGTAGGGTTTGTATTACTGCCTTGTGCTTTCTCTCTATGACTGCACGATAAGAGTGGAAGCTTGCTCCGAAAGGACTCTACTTTTCAGGCATCCTCAGACAAGTGGAACAGAAGAAGCGTCAGCTTTGATGCAGTGGATGTACTCGTTCTGGTTGGTTTGGTAGAAAAGTGTTCTTTTCTTCTTTGGTAATGTGGATTCTGAATCAGTAATCTCATTACCCGAGGCCACCAAGATTGGGTTGGCCAACAAGGAATTATCAGTATACCCGTTGCTCTTTCGTCCTGGATTTTCTGAACCGCTTTTGGCATCACACTAAAATAGGCAAGACTTCCAAGACACTGTGAATGGACCAGTAGCCTTTGCTTCTGGATCAGGCTAATATGCCATAAAAGGCTTAAGTTGATAATTTAGTCCAGAGGCAAACAAATCAATTTGAGAAACAACCTGAATTTCCCTCAATGCCTTCTGAAATATTTGCCAATCTAGTATCCAGTCAGTCTCTTTCCAAGTCTTTCTAGATTCTGCATCAGCTAAGATGCTTTCTTTGCCTGTGATATGAGCTGTGGTCAACCAAATCTCATTTTCAAGGCACCAATCCTAATATTGCGAGTCAACTGATTTCGCTTCTGAGAATGGCTGGTGCCCATTTTGCCAATATCTGCCACAGCAGTCATGTTGCTTATTCTGACAAGAACATATTTTCCAATCAAATAACTTTGGAATGCTTTTAGTGCAAAAAGTGCCGCTAACATTTCTAAGTAATTTAAATCGGATATTTAGCCTCTGTTGGTTTCCAGTGTCCCCCAATTTTGAGATCATTCAATGGATCTATGTACAACGTAATGTTTGGTTGTGGAAAAATGATGGGTTTGTACAATAAAGCTGCTGAGTTTATTTACTATTGTATATGTACGAGATAACTCGGACAAATGCATGGATAAATCAAAATTGTCTTTGCTCATTCGCAAAGCATTAGCTTTATCCATATCAATGGACCTAAAATGTAATGGTCCCAAATTTGCAGTAGGAAAATTTGATATTCACAAACCCAAAACTGAAGCAACCTCTCTTATGGATGGTTTTGGGCTATCTAGCAGCTTTTGGTAAACATCTTTAAGCTTCTCAATCTTTTCAGGAGTAAGGTAAACCTTCATTTCGACTGAATCGATAATAAACCCCATAAAGGTTATTCTTTGTTTGGGGATAAGAGAAGATTTTTTAGGGTGAAGAGTAAACCCAAGAAGATCAAACAGTTTGATTGTGTCAATTACATTCTTTTCACAGTCCGTGAAATCGTCACCTTGAAGGTATGAGTCATCAATGTGAATGGCTGACAAATGGCCAAGCTGTATCCGTTGCGAGTAGACTGGTTTAAGCAATTTAATAAATTTCCTGGGAGAAAAGGCTAATTCATTTAAAATAATCATATTTATACTATTTAATAATCCTAATAATAATTTTAAATAATCCTATTTATACAATTTGCCTTGCCATTGAAACTTGAAGAATTTTTGATCCTCTCGGCAATTGGTACAGAATAGTAGGCCTACGCATCTTTTAAATCAACTGACGTCATAAAACAATTTCGTTTAACCACGTGCGCTACCGTAACAAAAGAGTGGTGATAAAATGGTGATACTCAACGTATTTGTTTAGACTCTTAAGATTAAGAATCTATTATCCTCTTTTTTGATCGGACGGCGGTGTCTGCCTTGCTATCCACTAATTAAACGTTTCAGGACATTTCCCATAGAAGTCATAGTCTGGCTTATCGTTGCCATCATGTCAACGACTATTTTGTTGTCAGGACTTCCCTTGATTTTGGCCTTGTCGTCAGCGGCCAATGCCCATGTCTTGATCTCCGTCGGATAGCAACTCTTCTTCCTCTTCGACGGACAGGGAATCCCTTTCCGGCGAATTTGTTGCACTCATTATTTTCCTCTGGGATATTGTGCGCTGCAAGTTAACAATCACACAATAACTGTTGATATTTGTCATGTGATCTGCTAAAAAAAAACATGTGTTTGTTAGTCTTGTCGAGTAAAAAGTTTTACATGTTTATGGATGTATTCGGAGTTTATTGTTTATTATGTTTAAGGAATGATTCAGGGGAGATTCGCCGAGAAGTAAATTGAATGATGATGGATGTAACCTTTATATACCTTTATGTTTATTTCTCTACTTATGATCTATTTACAGATCGAATAAATATTATTCTCTTATACTATTTATTGCGAGACTCTGCTGTTTTATACTGGCCTAAGATCTGACGGACCATAAATTCGATTTCTTGTTATTACATGGGGTCCCGAAGATTGGAAGCGAAAAAAGCTAGAAGAAATGTAAAGAGCGCATTGACACATCGAGGAAACACGCTGAATAATACTATCGAAAATTATCGATCATCTGAGGAAGTTAAATGAAGTTCAAAGCGAACGATTATTTGAAGGCCGTGTCAACGTTGTTGCCTGAGACAGGAAAGGTATCAGATGTACAAGAGAAAGTCGACGATAAAGACAAACCTAAGCAAAAAGTAAGTGCTGTTGTTGTTGAATATCCGAAAGAATACCAGAAGGAGGCGGTAAGCCATCTACAATCGACAGAAACTACAGAAACGACGGGAAGCCAAGACAAAGGCGCTAAGTGGAATTAGAGTCGATGTGCGAGAATACATAATATTTAAAAGCACTTCATTGAATCTCGGTACAGTGAAGAGACGCAATAACGAAGTTGCGTGCATGTTTATAAGGAAGGCCATTGGCGTTAATTAAAGGAATTGGGTTCGATCACAAAACGGCGTGGGAATACCACGGTTCTGTTTATGGTGACCCTGATTCATCGCGGACACAATAACCCAGGATATAACGAAGTTGAAGGCATTTCAAGAAGACGAAGATGCTCGTTTTTTTGCAAATTTATTCATCTTATTAAACGCAGTTATAATATCTTAAAAGAGGTTGGCCGTCCTTACGACATGGACAATAACCATACACATACTGGCAATCATTGAACAGAAGATGTGCAACAGCGACAGGGAGATTTGGGCGCGCGATCAGGAAAATGGAAGTAAGTAAGCGACATTGGAAAATATAATGGCCTGGATACGACAGAAATGAAAGCCTGAATGAGAGCATCTGCACCGATAAGAAATCCATCGAAAAGCAAGTGGAATGTCAATCATATTGAGCAAAATAAAGGTGAAAGGTTCACGTGTTGGTTGTACAAAACGTCGACAATGTACTGTGTGGATCGGTGTTTTGGACTCGAAGCCATGACTCCAGAGAACAGGTTAAATGCAATTAAAGGAAACCGCGCATGGTTCTGTTGTTTGAAGAAGACAAGCAAGAATCACAAAGCAGCGACATGTTTCCGAAGACGCCAGGGCAAATGGTGAGCAGTGCAAATTCTACCATCTCTCGTTGCTACATAACCCAAGTCAAACAAAGCACATTGGAATAGCTTCTATCAAAAATAACAAGTCAAGTATACTGAGAATGGTCGAAGTAGAAGTTTTAGGAGTGGAAGGAACTCGGAGAAAAGCGAATGTCCTATTGGACTCTGGTGCCCAGGTAAGCCTTATCCTAATGCCACTGGCCAGAGGCGGGTTTCAGGGTGTTGCGCGCGCATCATTTTTCAAAAAAACAGGCAAGCTCCACTCAAAGTAAACATACTGTTTAAAATCAACAAAGTATAGATACAGTTTCTGGATTTTTAACACTGTTATTCTGCTGTTGTTGGCTCGCTAGCAAGCCTGTATGCCATTGCTTACTTGATGGGGAGCCCGCCAAGAGCCCGTCAATTTCTTTGAAAACCGCGCAATACCCTGACATTCGTCTATAGCTTGCAAGTGAATGGACAGGATGCTGCAGTAACAATTACTAAGGCAGGAGAACAAGAAGAAGAAGAAGAAGAGATACAAGCGAAGCTGTACCAAGTTACTATTTTCTCGCTGGAGAACAACACCCTTCACCAAATCACCGCCATTGGAATACCGTGCATCAGTGGTAACATGCAGTTAATGCCGATCAAGTTGCCATGAAACTAGGACTTCCAAGAAGAAAGCTTTTCAGAGAAAGTGGTTCAGTCGATATACTGATCGGAATCGATCATGCTAAAATGCACACAGGCGAGACAAGAGATACTGGGGAACCTCGTGGCCCATCATTCACCTATCGGTTGGTTTATGTTTAGAGCTACGCCCGGAAACCAGTGCAGTTACACGTGCAGTTCTCAAGCCCTGTGGACATGACTGATTTTTGGACTACAGAATCAATGGGAATTTCTGTCAAATCCTGTCAGTGTAATCCATAGAAGCTAAGTCCAATTGATATTACCAGAAATTTGGGACAAGATGGTGGCGCGCGTGCGTATTAAGGACCATAATAATGGAGATTCTCAACAGTAAATAATAAGGAGAGCACATAATAATTCAAATTTTGCTTAAACGGTGACATATTTCTTCTTTGTCCGACTCATCTGACTTCAGCATGGACTAAGGAACAGTTATAACTAAAAACATTTGCTTACTTCTACGTCAAAGTACTTCCCTAGCTCGTCCTATTTTTGGACTGAAAGTGCCACTATCCATGTAGTGTTGGCCATAGTAATCTTTGTAAACAGGTGCTAGAAATTGGCCAAACTGACCAACAACGTTACGGGCGATGTGAAGTGCCCGACTCGCGGTGCATTCGGCATCAGTCTGTCTGTTTCGAGAGCACATAAAAGTCCTCATTTGCCTTAGCATAGTACTTCCAAAAGCGTTTGAACTTGCTTGATTTAACAGTCCTTGTTGGTCGTTTACAGGTTGTTTATATATAAATACATGCACGATTTAGGCAAATTCTAAAGAAACTCAATGACCTGAATAGTGAGAAACACTAGAATACAGTAGAATCACACGCATTAGAAATTCTAGAATACATAATTATATTATTAGGCGAATATAGGCTAGCCGATAGAAAAAATAGGAGTGTTGTTTTCACTTTATTTCTTGCTCTTTGTATAGTAGTTCAGTTTGTGACTTTTGTTTTGTTTTTTGAAATTAAAGGCTGTCTCTATTTAGTTTCTCGGTTGTATCCCCTGTTGATCAGTATAACAGCGAGATCATTAAGTCTTTGATGTAATAAGTTGTCAGCTGCGATAATGCGGCGATAACGAAGTGCCTGGCTAAAGATGATACCATCAATAATATATAGAAGAGCAGCGACCCCTCTTAAAGTTATTGGAACATTCACTGTAAGTGTGGCTTGATGAATAACATGCTTAAAACAAAATATTTCGATGATGAATAACAATGCTTAAAACAAAATATTTCAATTACTTCTCGTTTACCGCGTCAAGCTGAGATTTCAATTCACATGTCATTGACAGAAGCCTTTGGGAAGACTTAAAAAAGAACCACATCGAGTGCATCTCGAAGCGAAGCACAAAGAAGCTAAATGCCTATGGAGCAGCGACCCCTCTTAAAGTTATTGGAACATTCAATGCAGATGTGGCTGTTGTTGGTAGATGTATGTCAGCCGAATTCGCGGTCATAGAAGGGAAAGGAGAGCCATTGCTTGGGAGAGAATCAGCAATTGAGCTTGGAGTCCTAAAGTTAGGAATTCCGGAAAATTCAGTGAATGGTGTGACCAACCACGAAGACCTGATTGTTGGACACAAAGATTTATCTACTGAAGCTGCATATTAACCCACAAGCCCAACCTGTTGCACAGCCGTTGAGACGACCTGCATTCAGTCTGAGGGAAGATCAAGAAAAAACGTGATGAATTACTTCGTGAACACATTATTGAGAAAGTGGATGAGTTGTGGTCGTGCCAAAAGCAAATGGTGAATTTCGGCTATGTGTGGATATGCAGTGTACAAACAAAGCGATTATCCGGGAGAGACATCCAATTCCGACTATCGATAAAATAATACAATATATGCAAGACGGATGTGTTTACAGTAAGCTAGATCTCAAGTAGGGTTGCCACCAGGTCGAACTATGCAAAGAATCAAGAAGCATTACAACCTTAGTAACTCGTAAATGCCTAGCTGTTTATAGATAAAAGAGATTGATGTTCGGTATACGTTCGACACCAAAGAAATACCAGCAGGTAATTCAGCAAGTGTTGCAAGACTGCAGGGGGAAGGCCAACATCTCAGATAACATGGTCCTGACGAAGCTGAGTATGACAGGCGATTGGAAAAAGTGCTTACCAGACTCGAAGGCAGAGGCCTAACTCTCAACAAAGAGAAGTGTGTGTTCGACATGTCGAAGCTTACCTTCATGGGCTTGGTTCTGTCAAACCGTGGCATTGGTCCAATGGGAGGAAAGGTCAGAGCCGTCAAAGAAGCTCGAGAACCACATAATGTGTCCAAAGTGAAACGTTTCCTGGCCTTGGTGAATTGCAACGCAATATTTATTCCTGATCTAGCAACTGTCACAGAGCCATTGAGGAGATTGACGAAGAGAGGAGTGCCATTCATCTTTGGTCTTCAACAACAAGAATCCTTCAGAGAACTGAAACGAAGGCTTGCTCAGGCAGAAACCTTGGGTTATTTTGATTGGAATGCTAAGACCAAGATCATCTGCGATGTCTGTCTATTTGGGTTAGGAGCAATTTTAATACAGGAGCACAAAAAATGGAGGACCGGGTAATCTGCTACGCCAGCAGAGGTCTTACTGACGTTGAGAGACGACACTCACAAACAGAGAAAGAGGTTTTTGGAAGTCGTTTGGTCATGTGAAAGGTTCCACGCTTACCTGTACGGAAGACAGTTTCAACTGTGGACTGACCACAAGCCTCTTGAGTTTATTTATTCAGCTCGTTCCAGACCGGCAGCCAGGATTGAAAGATGGGTTTTGAGGTTGCAACCTTACTCGTTTACAGTAAAGTACATGCCTGCGTATCGGAATGTTGCAGATCCGTTATCGCATCTTACAAAGATGGGAGAAACCGAAGCAAGAAATGTGGCAGAAGATTACAGCAACTTTATGGCCAAAACAGCAGTTCCAAGAGCCATGACTGCCAAGGAAATCGAGGAGGCATCTGCTAATGACGAGGAGTTAGTGATCGTTCGCCAGTGTATCAAAACAGGAAAGTGAAACAGTCCCAAATGTGCCAGTTACAAGCCAGTTCGTGATGAACTCTGCATTTTGGGAAAGATGGTCTTGAGAGATACAAAAATTATGGTACCATGCACAGAAGCTTCGAGCAAGAGTTATTGAATTGGGTCATGAAGGGCACCTGGAGAATCTTAATATGAAACAGCGATTACGTACAAAGGTCTGATGGAGACCAACTGATCCAGAACCGTTGTGTATGACCGAATTGCCACATGGACCATGGCAAGACATTGCTATCGACCTTATGGGTCCTTTGCTATAAGGAGACTATGTCTTTGCAGCACTGACCTCTATATAACTGGACTGCGGGTGCCCCACGAAAAAATGGCCCAAATACACGCTATCAGACGCCATCTTGTTAGGTCTGAGCCGCGAAATTGACCAATCACAGGCCACCTTTTGGCTAACCGTATCTTATGAGATCAAAAAGGGCATGAGACCAAATTTACAAAAAAAACCCCAACGAATTGAGAGTTGAAAAACATTTTGAAAGCCAAAAACCATTGTCGGTAAGCAAAAAGTACAACTAAACCAAACATATTTACAGGTTTCTTTTCAAAGGATAATTCTGAATGGCTTTAAGTTGTATTTGTATGTTTCTTGAGTTTCTTCGTGTTCGAGATGTTTTAATTGTCTGCTTTGAGCTTACTTTATTCGACAACAAACACGGCAGAGAAAAAACTCAAAAAAGCTTCGAATTTACCACGGAACCTTTGTTTCAGGCAATAATTTACAGTATTTCAATGTCTTTGAAGTTTTTACTTTAAAAAATATAATTAAATTTCTGTGTAAACATTTTTCTCAAAGCCTTTTTTTTGCTTCAAAAGAGTTATCGGCGTGAGTCGTCAACACTTCGGGCTACTTTACGCCGTCGGAAGAGCTAACAATATGGCGCCGTTTAATTGGGGACACTTAGCTTCATGTAATACAAAAGTATTGGTTAAGTGCTTTGCAGCAACTGACTATTACAGTAAATATGTGGAAGTCAACATTTCAAAGAAAAATACAGCTGATGTCGCGATCAGAAGCTTAGAGAAGATATTTGCAAAGATGTTTGCAAAGATGTTTTGCATGGACTACCATGGACTGCTACAAGCGACAATGGTCCTCACTTCATTGCAGAGAATTTTGAAACATTCTAACAAGAGAACGGAATCGGGCATCGGAAAGTAACGCCGTTATGGCTCCCAAGCAAACGGTGAGATTGAAAGCCAGAAGAGATCTTTGCTTAAGAGGATGCAGAGAGCACAAGTAGAAGGACAAAGTTGGAAGAAAGTTGTGGAAAATATTTGATTGTATACCGAAGCACTCCTCATCCAACGACAGTATGTGCCCTGTTGAATTGATGTTTGAGTAAGAGATGCGATATCAAGACAAAGAGAAAAAGGCAAAGATGAAAGAATACGTTGACAGAAGTAGGAATGCCAAGGAGAGCAACCTGACAGAAGGAGACAAAGTTTTGTTGAAACAACACTGTGAATAAGTGGACCACACCAACTAGTGGTCGTAACGTACTTGATCTTATTCTTACCAACAATCCCGATTTGGTAACTATACAAGAAATATGTTCTCTTACAGAAGCAGAAATTCTCAATCATCTTCGACATATTGGCATCCCCTAAAGCTTTACCAAACATTCACAGAACTGTATATGACTATAATCGTGGCAATTTTGATGCTCGACGATCTTCTCTCGAATCTCTGAATTTATCTATCATTAGACGGTGATATTAATCAAGACTGGTTGAATTGGAAAGATACATTCTTTCGTGCAGTTAATGAACATATACCAACTAAAAAACTACGGAATCGAAATCATTTAGGATCAATGATGAAATACTTCACTACATCAAAAAGAAAAACTCCATAAGACTGCGACTAAAGACATCTTCCAAACCAAGTGATCACCTCCGACAAAAGCTCAAAACACTTAGAACTACAATCAAACAGATGATCATTAACTCTATCTGCAATGATGTTGGACACAACCCTAAACGTTTCTGGTCGTTGTTCAAATTGAAATCCAAGTGTCGCAATGTTCCTGAGAAAATATCGGTAAAATTAAACGAAACGTTTGTTCGCATGCAGAAAATGCTACCGAGATAGCAACTCTTTTCAACAGATATTTTACATCAATTTTTACCATTGATTTGAATATCAATGAAAAAACTAACAGTGTAGAAAAACCATGCGAACCATTTTTAAATGGAATTATTCTGAATGAACTTTATCAGCACTTAGGAATCTCGATAACAACAAAGCCCATGGAGAAGACAAGGTCAGCATGGCTTTATAATGGGTAAATCTTGTGTCACCCAACTTATTGAAATTCTAGATAACATAGGCAGTCAGTTAGATCTTGGGAAACAGATTGATGTGATTTACTTCAATATGTCAAAGGCGTTTGACAGGGTTAGTCATAGGCGCCTCCTACTTCGTCTTCGCGACTTTGGTTTCGGAGATAGTATTCTGAAGTGGTTCGGCTCTTACTTAAACGATCGTCGTCAACAAACTACCGTACTTGGTGCAACATCAACAGCGCTACCTGTGATTTCTAGGGTATCTCAAGGCTCTATTCGTGGACCGTTACTTTTTTATTATACACTAATAATCTATCTAACTGTGTCGTAAATTCTAACCTAGCAGCATTCGCCGATCACACCACGATCTACAAAGAAATCAACTTAGAAGCAGACGAAACATCTCTGCATGCAACATGACCTCTCCAACTTCGAAATCTCTTCTTCCAATGCCGGTCTCCATCTAAACATATCTAAATGCAAAACTCTTCATATAGCTAACTGAGAATACAGATTGTGAACATGACCTGGGAGTATGGACGACAGGAAACTGACTTGGTCTAAGCAAGTGGCAGAGCAAACCAGCACAGCCGACAAACTGCTGGGGTATATCAGAAGATCTACCAAGAACATTAAGTCTTTTGCGATACGACGAAAACTTTACCTTTCTCTAGTCCGTTCACAGCTGGGTTATGCATCTCAAGTGTGGGCTCCACAGTCAATCGAATTAATATCCAGAATTGAACGTGTTCAACGACGGGCTTCGAAATTCGTTTGGGATCTATCCTTCCTTTGTGACATTAACTACGAAGAACGACTACTTACGACTAAACTCCTTCCTTTAAGGTACTGGCATGAATACCTAGACATTGTATTTTTCTACAAAACTAACCACGGCATCAACATCCTCAACAAGACCACCCTCTCCTCAACGGCACCAACTCCTCAACATCACAGACAAACAAGATCATTCAACTCTGACTGCGACAAATTTCAAACCACAAAATGTAATACTTC
The DNA here is from genome assembly GCA_964035015.1 of Corallium rubrum. NCBI lineage: Eukaryota > Metazoa > Cnidaria > Anthozoa > Scleralcyonacea > Coralliidae > Corallium > Corallium rubrum. Next base: position 22,666,373 of record OZ035998.1, read on the forward strand.
GACCTATCAAAAATCATACACAATTCGGAGAAGAACATGGAACATACTACCAAAAACTATTACAACAATAAACATCACACTCTCAAACTTCAAGAAGTTACTATTCGACTACTACATTAACGCACTTAACAACACATATTACGTAGGCGACCCACGAACATGGAAAATCATATGTTTAAAATGCAACACAGCTCGAAGCCTTATGAACCCACCATCGTGTTGCTTTTAGTAGATATCGTAGTAAATGTATGTTGCATATCGTTATGTATTTTTAAAGTAACTGTTAAATCATACTTGTTTTGGGGCCGCAGTAATTGGCACTAGTTGTTGCGGTTACCCAGCCTATTGTCGGAATGTCTGTATAAATGTTTGTAATGTGTATGGTAAAAATAAAATAAAATAAAATTTGAAAGTCAACCATATGAGGTGATCAACAAACGGGGTAACACTAACAGTATTCTGATTGAGTCACCAGAAGGTGTTCAGTATAAGAGGAACACCACTCACGTAGAACAATATCAGAAAAGAGAAGGTGGTGAAGAGCAAGCTGTAGAAACACCAACAGCAGTGGAAACACCGTTGGAACTTATCCAAGAGGAAGGGAAAAAATGCATGGAAAAGTAGGTGACGAGAAACCAGTGCGCATCAGATGCGCACCAGATGTGCAATGCGCACATTTCTGCAAACAGTGCGCACCAGAAGTGCACCAAAGAAATTTCTACGACTATATCATGCATGAGATGAACGTTGAAAACTGGTGGGACATGAATTTGTTAATATTATAGAAACGTAATAGTGAACCTTAGAACATATTAGCGAACATTTAGAACTTCTTCAGTTTACTGAAAAAGGAAGGGATGTAGGCTAATTTATGTTATTAACGGGAAGTTCTCTAAGTTATGATTATGTGAAGTACTCGATGAAAAGGCGCGCTTTGGGTTCGAGTTTGAAGGAACCACCACGCTGATTAAATGTGCGTGTGTGGTGTTTAATCCGACCTTTGAATATACTACAGGTACGACAATGTTTTGCTCTTTGAGAAACGATGAGAAAACTTAAACTGCGAATTGCTAAGCCTGAGCAAACGCCACCTCCAAACGAATCGTGATCGCATTTACGAGGAAAATAGTGCCCAGGTCCTGGAGGGCCATATCAGTTATAATTAACCAAAAACAACCCTACTCTGGACAAACAACTTCAATTAAATTTCTATGTTGACCACCAGTTTCCTTGTGTGGGAATAACATAACGTACACAACAGACCGCATGATGCATACAGTTCGTTTTCTAGCCCTGACGATGACATTAATACGTTAGGCTGTTACGCTTTTTTAAGTATAGGTTAGTTACCCAATCCGAGGTAACTAACCTGCTTAATTCAAGATCACAGAGGTTGCCTAAGAAAACTGAGATACTGAGTTCGTTATCACAGAGGCTGTTCAAAAAACACTTCAGTCACGATGATAACTTTATTTATGCGTGGTTTGGTATAATTATTATAAATAAACAACCGCAGTACATCAAAGAAAACCGAGGTTATATGAACTAACTATGTATAAAAACTCATCAGAGCACATTTTTGTCTCTAGTCGGCTATTATTTATAAGTAAATGCACGGTACTGGGAAGTCTTAGTATAACATGTCCCCCAAAAGTGAGGAAAGGTTTGTGGAAGTCCCAAGACTTGAGGGACTTCCACAAACCTTCCTTAGACTTGATGGGGCATTTAATCATTAATTATATACTTTCTGTAATCAGATTCAAATGCTGCAATTTCATTGGTTTAGAGGAGTGCGATTTGGGCATTAATTATATGCCCTTCTGTAATCAGGCCCACATGCTGCAATTTTTTTGGTTTAGAAGAGTGCGATTTGAGCATTATTCGTAGTCTGTTAGCTGTAATCGTACTCCTGTTTCAAAAAATCAAAATAAGGCTAGTTGACAGGATTGACCAATCACAGTCCTGCATTAAAAATGGAGGATTTTTAAGTGCCAAATTTTGATTTGTGTGAATATTTATTGGATGTGGAAGAAGATGTACAAGGACCTGTGACCCCAAATACAGTCAACATGGCAGTGCCAAACACGAGTAGGTTCCTCTGCTTTTCTGAAGACGACATTGAAGAATTAAAAAGCTCAAATTAATGTTAAAGGTAAGACTAACCGTTCAACATCAACATGGATGAATGTTTGGCCAAAATGGTGTTCGGCTCATGGAAAAAGTCAGAAAATTGAACATTTTCCTTATGCTGAGCTGGATAGCCTTTTGTCCAAATTTTATGCCGAGGTGAAAACAGTAAATGGGGTGGAGTACGAAATTCTTCGCGTGATGCAGTTAGCCATTGACCGATACTTGAAAGGGAAGCGATATGGCGAAAGTATTAGGACGCTGAACGCCAAAGCAGCAAGTTTACGACACCAGGGAGAACTCAACTCAACTCAGTAGTTGAGTGGGACTCACTCGATGAGATTATCAGAAACGCTCCTTCTGAAATGACACTTCGAGCTAGGTACTTGAAGAAGGCATTTACTGACATGAACAACCTACAGAACAACTAATACTTTAATTTTAATAAATTTTATTTATATGACATTTTTTTTATTATTTTACTTTCACTGTAACACAATATGACACAACGAATAACGCGAACATAATTGTGTATATTAAATAGAAAAACTCTAATTATTTTATTAAATATTCAGTTGTTCTTCAGCAGCGTGAATACGAGAAGAAGAAGAATTTCAAATGAAGTCGAATCACTGCTGTCGAGAAAGGTTTTCTGACTGCCCCAACCAGGAATCGAACCAAAGGTCTCTGGTTTCACGTACCAGTGCCCTACCACTGAGCTATTGGGACTCCCGGCTGAGGCAGTCAGAAATATCCATATAATATATATCGCACACATTACCGTGGCTCATCGGGGGATATCTAATCCACCTGAACGAAGAGTTAGGTATCTTTCTCCAGGACGAAGTCGGCTTGACCCAAGCCAATGTAAGTTAGTAAATATTCAGTTGTCCTTCGGCAGCGTGAATACGAGAAGAAGAAGAATTTCAAATGAAGTCGAATCACTGCTGTAGAGAAAAGTTTTCTGACTGCCCCAACCAGGAATCGAACCCAAGGTCTCTGGGTTTCACGTACCAGTGCCCTACCACTGAGCTATTGGGACTCCCGGCTGAGGCAGTTAGAAATATTCATATAATATATATCGCACACATTACCGTGGCTCATCGGGGGATATCTAATCCACCTGAACGAAGAGTTAGTCTAATTATTTTAATCTTATTATAGGCCAAGATGAAAATTACGCTGGTAATTCTAGTTACCCTGGATTAAATAAAGTTAAATTAAGTGTTATTATTATTTTTGTTATTATTATTATTATTATTATTATTATTATTATTATTATTATTATTATTATTATTATTATTACAGGGCATGGGTAAATGACCGAACATAGCTGAAGCTCTTTCCCCAAGCTAAGAAAAAATGCTCTGGCAAAATAGTCCACTTGGAGATCATTCGCCTGTGTCCCTGTGGCACTAACAAATGCCAATTGCAAATGTCTGTCAAAACAAATGGGCTTATGAGGGGCTGAGGTGTAAATAATAGTAACAATAGTTTGTTATGTTATGTGTTTTGTTCACATTAAAGTTCGTGATTACAACATTTTAAATATCTCACATGATTCCTTAGTGACGTAGTCCAATAACAAAATAGAATTTAAAAATTAAACGAGACTTACCTGTAAGTTAAGTTTGATTGTAATTCTGAGTTATTGGACAAGGAAACTAAGGAGTCACCCACCCTTTAATGTATTGGTAACATTATAGTTCTGGGAGAAACAACACATGAACAACTTCACGTGTCTCCCACCCAAACCTTTGCTGTTGCAATCACTCACTGCGTTAAAGACTGAACACTCGATCTGCGCGCGCATATCTATAAGAATGTTGTGCCATAGTTCGCCGGACCTGTCAACATAATATGTTGCGAAATTTTCTCCGGCCTTTCTCCAAAAGCTCTTTCACACATTTGGCAAAAGTGTCGCATGAAATGCCGTTGCTTGTAAGCAATTCCGATGCACATGTGTGCCATTGCAATTCCGCAACACATATGCATTCTCCCTCCTGCGCTTCTCGAATTCGACTCTTCTGTTTGCGTTCTTCCGTCGCCTGTGCCGATTCCATCTCCCATGCTGTTGCGATGAGTTCGTTAACGACTTTGCTCCCCCGATTTATAAAAAATTCTGCCAAGTCAGTCTTCCCTTCACCTCTGTGCATGTTGGCAAAAGATAAAATGTCCGTTCGATTTCGGAGTCCCTTGCTTATAATTGTTTCCGCAACTTCGTAAGCGCTCAGGCGTTTTCGTTTCTTTTCCTTCTTTGCCGACTCAACCTCCATGTCGGCACCATCGTCCTCCAGTACTTCCTCATCGACATCGCCTTGTTCCTGCAACTCGAGTTCTAAACTACGTTTCTTCCTTATATTCCGTTTTGCCTCATGTGCTTTCATGGTGGAAGGTCCTACACTGCCGTTTAGATCCGGTCTTGGCTTTCCTTGCTTTGGCTGCCCTCTTTTGTCACATACTTCCAAGCGGTGTAACAGCCCGTACTATTATAAAATATTATAAATTAAAGCGTTTAACACTCCCCCCCCCCCTCTCAATGTTGCAGTGATTCAAGGAGAAATCCGCAACAATGGTACGGTGACATGGAAAATATCTTTTTGCACATTCAACATTGAATAGGGGAGAGGGGGCGCAACCATTATTTGCACTGCAAATGTCCCAACAATTGTGTCACTGGTTGTAGGTCGTATTAGACTAAGACGATGAGAGCGAAACAGCTGTACACGGTTGCCAAATGACCTAATTCTGCTCGACATTGTTGTCAGTCTTTGCTCAGGAAGACTCGCATGAGGAATCCCTGAGTCAGCCAAAAGACGAAAATTTACAATAGACTAACCTAATATAAACTGATGGATGGACTTACCCCTTTTACTGAATCCACGTACTTTTCTGATAAACCAGGAATGAATACAGCATAATATTTAACTTTGGTGTCATTCTTCCACATTTCATTGCTCCAAGATACAATCACATTCCGTGTGGTGTTTACTGACGATGGGATAAAATCTAAATCGATTACCTTCCTTTTATATTGTCCGTCAACATCTATTAAAGAAGCAACATGGACAGGTGTAAGCAATTGTAAAAATATAATTTTCTGCGCTACCCAACATTAACCACTTAAAAATCTTATAAATGTCAGTAAAGTTGGCGTCTGGTCTAACGGTACTCAATACCATTTATTGCTGGAACAAAATAAGATCGATATACTACAGTTAGATAGATAGATAAGCCTATATATATTTAAACAGGGTAATTCTATCAGTTTTGAATTAAAAAACTGTTATCAACAGAAGCCCTGCTAAAATTACACTAAAATATACAAGCTTATATTTACAATATATAGATATCTAATCATGAGTTAAATTAGAATAAGACAGTAAAATATAAAAAAGTATCTTAACCTTAATCTTAAATGTAAAAATTTAAATAATATAATCAATTACTTTATACGTTGATTATAAATAACACAGCCGAAATAGTAGAAACACTCTTTTCTGATTCTGTCCGCACCTTAGGAATTAAGATTCAGCAAGTTTGATGGCCGAGTTTTCTACCTATTTTATCTTTACTAACCTTTACCGGGCAGATTATTAAGTGGAGGTCTCCATTTTCCAAATGGCAACCATGCCCGGTAAAGGGTTAAAAACAAACTAATCGCAGAAAATTGCTATGTTTTACGACTAATAATATACATGACAAAATTACTGCATCCTGATTGGTCGAGAGGAGTGCAATTTCAATGAAAAACAGTGCAGAAAAGGTGTAATACAGTGCAGAAAAATAAAATAAAATACAGTGCAAATTTCAATGAGTATCAAGCATTCTGATTGGCTAATAAACAACCGGAAAGCCAATTAAATGCCTATGCGGATTTTGAAGGATGGTTTTTCCTTCACGAGAAAATCCAATATGGCGACCAAAACATAAAGTTGTCGAAGAACATTTCGATGAAATACAGAGTGAATTTTGCTTTAATATTGTCATAAAAGTCCCTGCAAGAAGACTAGAAGAGGTTAGATGCTATGAGTAAAACGTTTGACGTATTTAGTGAACAAAATGAAGCAGTTTTCAACCATTAAAGCTTCGAGAAGTGGAGCAATGAGTGGTATGTAACTTCGTAGCTGGAAGAACATTTTGTCTAACATTTTCATGTATATTATTAATCAGTAATAGCATGGTTTCGAGTGCAATTTTGAAAAAAACACGCACTCGTGAGTTTTTCAAAGACCTCAAATAGCACTCGTCCTTCGGACTCGTGCAATTTTGATAGTCTTTGAAAAACTCACTCGTGCATGTTTTTTCCAAATTGCACTCGAAACCATGCTATTACCTATACTAATGCATCTTTTGCCTAAATGGTATAAAATGACTAAAGTTCTTGGCGTGTAAGTTCAAGCTATGATATGCAAGACGCCTCATAGCATCATCACGGGAAGAGTTTCTGGTGATAATGCGCGCCGCTCTCCTTTGTATAGCTTTTCGAGTGAATCTGAATTTGACTTTCCATAGCAGTTCCAAACTGTATCACAGCATTCCAATACAGGAAATATAAATAAATTCTAAATCTGGTTGCTGTGCTAGTGGTAATATTATATCTTAATATGCGCCCCAACATACCGATTCTCTTTCCGGTCTTGCTCAGTATGTACCTCACATTGGCAAAGAGTTTCAGCTGGTGTTACTCCAAGGTACTTATATTCTGAAACTCGAGTTATGGGAGTTCCTCGGATATAAACAGTGAAATATTTCACTCAGTTCAGCCTGGGCCCTGTCGCAAAAAGCACTATTATCTCCCAACCAGATGTTAATCATGTTAATATCCTTCATTATAGAGCAAGCTCAATCTTTTTCACATCTTTCCTGGATTAGAACAAAACAGTATCGTCTGCATACATAAGCGTCCCACAGTTATCTAAAGATGTGTCGGGAGATCGTTAATGATGAGCGCGAAAACCAAAGGGCCAAGAATTGATCCCTGTAGCAGTCCGGTACTGATATGAGACACTTGAGAAGATTCGTTTTCTATTTTGACTACCAGCCAGGGTACGGTTGTTCAGGTAGTTCTTAAAACAGTTCAGTTGAGTGTTGCAATTCAAATTTGTTTAAGGACTTCGTTAAGGTTTGCAGACTCATTTCGGTAAAGCGCACTCAATTCGTCAGAATTTATGCTACAAAAATACAATAAATATCATTAGAAAGCTACTAATTTGTAGAATACGATGTTGCATTTGATTTTGCGATAAACACAAGTCAATAATAGTTGTGAATCCTTCAAGTAAAACCAGAGGGCTTCACTCGGGGTGACTTGTTCAAAAAATATTTTCGCAGTTCTTCCATAAATTTCCAGCAACACGGTGTCAGCGTTTTTTTAATTAATGTTATTGCTTGGTTTCGATTTTATGACTTATTTTGTCCGAATGTTGGTCGAAACACAGCATTTTTAGCTTTTGTCGTCAATAAAATCAGCAAAACTCGACATTTTGCCGGCAATTTATCTCGGAAAACTGAAAAAAAAAAAGATAACGAACAAAATTAAACGCTTTTTACTTGAGTCGCCCCGGGCTCTCTGGTTACAATTTAAAAATTCACAACTATGATTGGTTTGTGTTTATTACAAATTAATGGCTTTCTAACGATATCTTTTTACCGAAATGATCTTGCAATCCTTAACAAAGACCTTTTGTAATGACGTAATGATATCAAGATCACGCTGACATTATGGCTACCGCAGACTGTGGTCAGCGGTGGCCACAAAAAAGGGGTCTTTGGCAGAGGAGATAGGACAGGTGTCACGTGAATATCTCGACCAATGAAATAGCTTCATTTTCTAATCATTCTCGCGAAGTTGATTGGTTTGCCAACAATCTTCAAAGCAATCTCGAATTCCCATGCTTCGAATTTTCTAATTTTTGCCGTAATAAGTTGAAGAAATGTGTAATATTGGATTCTATCCGGACGCCCCCTCCCCCCTCCCCCTCGCAAAGGTTTTCGAGATATTCCGCCTTTAACGGATCATGGTATTTTGGCTTTTGCTAAGATGGCGTCTAATAAATTAAGAGAGCGTTTCGCCACTAAAGCTTCGAAATTTCCTAATATTAAGAGGTTTATTCTTTAGAGTAAGTGTGGAATTATTGAAGAATGAAATTTTTTATTTGGCTTTTTTGATGGTCCAAAACGCTTGACCTCGCTGTATAAATAATAAAAACATGATCATTCTGGAAAAATTATTAAATAATAATTAAATAATAATACAGTATATCAAGCACAATAATAAGAATGACCAATATTAATAAACTACAAATAATCTCACATTATTACCAATGTTAATAACCATACTGCCGTCATGGAAATGAACACAATATTATTATATAAAAAATATTTATACATATAACAGATCTTTAAGAAAGGCCTAGTAAATTCTCATTCTGTTATAATATTTTTAATTATTATATGGCAGCAGTGCTGAGAGGTCCGAATACGGAAATCCTGTAATTTGATTGGTTCATAAGCGGTCGGATATTTCCCGTATCCGCCCGCTCAGAGCGGAAGCTTTCCCTTTGCTCGTCCAAACCATAAGTCAGCTTAACTAAAGCTAACTTAAAACACTTCCTTTATAAGCTTATGTTGATGTTATTCATTGACTTTGCATGGGCTTTGGCGATTTTTTTTGCTGTATTTCCAAATTTTTCGAGCCTCTGGGATCCGATTCTACTGAATTGTTTTTATCTCAGATTCTATTATAAATGTAATTTTGAGCTTTTAACTTTTAATTGCCTTAGCAAAACATGTATGCATAGCCACATATTTAGGGAAGCCATAAGCCATTTAAGTGCTTGCTAAAAATCATCCCTTTTGAATCCTCCAATGAAAACAATGTATTTTTTACAACCAGATCTAAGTTTTTGCTTTGATATGTTCAACTTTTATTAAAATCAATTAGTCATCCTATCCATAAATTCTAAAATTATCTCGAGGATTATCATTTGTTTTAAAATCTGTTTGTTTTTATATTGGTTGTAGAGCAGGAGTGCTTAGTTTAAATCAGGGTAGGTGGGTGGGGGGTGTTTCAAAAAACCATTTAATAAAAGCGGGCGAGGGGTTGTTGCATTCATGTATTTCTAGTAATAATAATAATAACGAGATCATACCGTTCGTCATTGAATGTCTTGGAGGAGGAATAAAGAAGTTAGAGGATGAGATGGTCAAGCTGATTCAAGAAAAGCGGAGATTGAAGACAACAAGAGAGATGCAGAAAACTGTATTGATGGAGAGTGAAACTATCGTCAGGAAGATTAAATCGAGGATTGTACAGGCAGAGTAGAATGTTGCGTCTTGACTATGTAGAAGGCTAGCAAATTTTGGTAGCTTGTGAGCCGTTCTTCTTGCGTGCAAGGGGTTTAGGCTGTGGCCCACCTTTTGAGGGGCTATGGAATAAATAAATAAACAAATAATAATAATAATAATAATAATAATAATAATAATAATAATAATAATAATAAAGCAGACAAGAGGTATCCACCATTAATAGCAAGCTCACAAATGGAAAACCTGTATCATTGTCATTAGTACTTTAGAAGTAACCAACATCAATATTGGATACAACATTTTAATTTTATTCAAGTTCCTTATTTACATCTATATATTGAGGATACAAGAAACACACTTTACTTGATAACATCCTAACTGGAACATAAAAACAAATACAATAAAATAATATACAATTTTCAAAAAATATGACTTAAGTAACAAATATACCTTAAAGCTCATTTACATTGAAAGCTTTAAGTGGTACAATTTTATTTTTATGTTGAACATTTGACCAGTTATATACCAAATTTATCAATAGATTCTGGAGGCAATTCATTACATTATCCTGATTTTTTTACACACAACAAATAGAAGTTTACATGCAGTATTTTTAATACTGCAGAATTCAGAACATATTAAACCCTGGAAAATGCATTATATAATATTGTCTAAAGTTAGGATGGGACAGAATGAGATATCGAGTCAGTCCAGACAGTTTGATATTCTTAAACAGTAAACAACAATGTTGATTTCTCACCTCACGCTTTTCTCCAGTTGTAACGAGTCACACGTTGCACAGCACAACTAAATCCTTCTTTGTTGCAAACATCTAATTCGTTTCAGATTTGTTCCCGCATTATTTATAATATATAATGAAAACTATCATGAATGAAAAACCACCCGCCATTGTCATGAATATTACGTCAAATAAAGCACGAATGATAACCAAGCATGATAACACGAATTGCTCTCGTATTTTACTGACGATCAGATTTATAAATTCTGGATCAACTGTAACGAGTTTTCAAGAGATTTTGCGCATCCAGTTCGGCATAGCAGAGTTCATTCCACGTCTGCGGTCAGATGTAAATGAATTGATTTTATCGTTAAGACCATGATGCTTTGCGGCAGCTGTCCAACTTCCTCTGGGTCTTATGCAATCTCGAAAGGGGGTGACTATGGGCTCGAGGTTGGGTCTTATGTAAAATAAAGGCGTGAGAAAACTCTTATTAAAACCGTCGGAACCCCGTCCATCTCATGGCGGGAGCTCTGATTGGCTGACTAATTGAAGAAACGATTTTGATAGGTTGCTCAACCATGGTTGCTCATTCACATAAATAACTTGCCCAAGGTGACAAAGTCATTGCCATTTCAGAAGGATTTTTCGAAACGACATTTCGGCTATAGTCTTTGAATCCAGAACAAAAATCGTGCATGTTGACAGCCAAGATGTCTTTGCTGTTTTGCCGTCTGATACATCAGACATGCCATCAGTTGTTCTCTGAACTTAATCGCCTTCAACATGGTGTGGTGGAGAATTTCCTTGTAGCAGGTGGAGGCCTTGCGAAAAGCGGTCTACTTGGCTCCTTCGTTCGATGATCAGGAGACGATGGCTACTGATGGTGAAGCGGATGCGAAAGTCCAAGTTGTTTATGGCAGTGCTGAACAATGGTTGTCAGAAAAGTGGACCCATAAGTTGCAAAATGGGAAACTCGGAGTAGTTAGTCTTAGTTTTTGATGACTGAGTTTATACGGTTGAGACTTGTTTATAATCTAATACGTATCAATATATTAAATGGCCAACCTGCATTATAACATGTATATTCGAAAACTGTATAAAATTATTCCCAAACTACTGCGTTTTTAATATAAAACATCTATATCCAGTCGATCCTTTTCCCAACGTTCTAGCCTGTGCTGCAAATATATATTTTATTAATTTAGTCGAAACTATATCAAGGCGGGCTATCATATCGTGTTTATCTTTTATTATGCTGGAATTTTGAATCAACATATACAGTATATGTATATTCTCAAATTGTCAAATTTCTCGGTTTCTCGTCGTATTTTCTAATTATTCGACTTCTCCCGCAGTAGATGAGACAGTTTTCTAGAACGGGTCTAGATACCATGGACACTGGGCAAACGCCTTCAATTCGAGCTCGTGTATTTATTGCAAGTCTACCTAATCTGGACAAAAAGCAGACGCGGAAAAAGACTACGTTTGCCGACTCTTTTGCTTTGCGCCATTGCCATCCCGTCGTCGATGGACTTGCTGAAGGGCTTCTGTTTTTTTCTAACGCATCCGATATATCAAGAAATAGATTGTAGCTGCAATGTACGACTTATTAATCTTGCACATTTTTTACACAGCGATCTTCGTGCGTCTTTTATTACCAATTATCGCTGACAGGAGATCACATATGAAGACGGTTTCTGAATGCAGTCCTTGCACAGTACTGATCAGACCTGTATTTCTTACAAGTACTCTTAAAAGTTTCCAGACTAAAAATACCTTGGTGTTTTAAGTTTGTCAGGAACAAAAAGCGCATTCTGCGGACGCCATAACACAGAACAAGATGAAAGCCATGAAATAAACAACTATTTCTGTGGGATGAAATAAAAACAGACGCTTTGTTGTCTTATGGTAATTTTTAACGGAAAGCATCCACTAACAATGTATTCATATACAACTAGGGAATGAAATCATATCATTTTCGTTTTGGTGGAAAAGGCAAACATTTCCAGAAATTGACCATATTTGCATGTCGTTGTCACACTGAAATCAGTAGCATTGAACAACTTTATTGTTAGATCTGAGTGAGACAAAAAATCTAATTATATATATTTCTACGTGAATACGGAATTATACATAAATTTAGCAAAACATGGCAGCAATTAAAACGTCTTGTTCGAAATAAGACAGAATCTGAGTGCGTTTTACAGGCGTTGGATGAAAACAATGAATACATAATTTACCCACTAACGGCAATTTTCCCATTACTGTAAGTACCCCTGAGATATCAAGAGCAGCAAAGCATACAGTATTTAAATTTTAGTAAAAAAGGAAAAGTTTCGAGTTACCGTCGATCAAAAATATTAATTTGCTACCAATTTTCACTAATGCGGCTTCTTCGTACAACAACTTTATCTTCCAATATTTATACATCGGACTAGTAAACCGAGGGTCGCGGGTTCGAATCCCAACCGGGCCAAGAAGAGTCAGGTATGAGTTCATGGTCCCACAATATATATATATATATATATATATATATATATATATATATATATATATATATATATATATATATATATATATAACTCATTAATAATTCATGAGGCAAATTCAAAAGAAATTAAGCTCTACCTAGCAGTTTTCCCAATCCTTCAGCATTTAAGAAGTTTTTGAAAAAGACATTTTTAACCTTGGTCAAATCAACTTTCGACATTGATAAGCCATGTACCTACATGGACTCTTGTATGCAGTTGTTCCTGCCACAGGGCATAAGATATAATCACTTACATAAATTTACTTTTATTTACTTATTTAGTAGGGAGGTGCCTCGCATGGGTAGTATGAGCCCGTTCGCACCTTCCCTTTTGGGCCGCTTAATGTTCTTAATATCTATAGTAATAATTTATTGTTATTTTGTTAGTAACTAACTTGCTTTTTGATAAGTACTAATTTCCGTATTTAGATTATTTGTTATGTTATTGGACCCAATAAAGCTGGAAAATAAATATAAAACCAAAAGGTTTAAGCAATATCTGTTTACCCCGATACAGAACTGATATCTGATAGCAGTGTCTGTAAAGTGATACAGAACTGTTTAATAAAACACCAGTTCTGTATCACATTTACATTTACAGACACTGGTATAAGTTCTGTAGCAAGTGTACAGATAACCAGTGTGTACAGTATCAGGCATTATTCTCGTCTTCCGCTAAAAAGCAAATGGGGCGACTCAGGCCAGCGTCAAGTTTCCGCTTCCCGCAGAAAGGGACAAACACTTCACATTCAACTATCTTGAGTCAGGTACGCTGGTACGCCGAAGGCCCGGAGCCCGGTAGCCTGTGGGCTTGCAACAAAGCAAGGTGTTTTTTTTCATCACTCGCGGCCGTCAGAGGCCGCGTATTCCTAGTGATCGAATTTGGCGGCCTCGAGTTTCTATTGGTCGAAAAAAATTAATGCAGAATAAACTATTTTGAAAGTTATTGTTTACGGAGTTCAACAATGCATGGAGTGGAGACATATTCCAACAAGACGGCTATTAAAAACGCCGTAGCTCTTAATATTTTAAAAACATATCGCTGTGGGACAAAGGAAAAAAAATAGCAAAGTATATCCGGATTGAAACTCCATGAATATGTGTCTGGCTTTATAATACAGAAGCAAGTGTCATCACTTTCTGACAAATTGAGCCCTGTTCGTCGGTTTGACGCAATATGCCGTTCAAAACATATTAATAAGAGGAGATTACACATTCACTTAATTCGTGTAATAAAGATTATTGCTAAATGAGGTAAGTTCTAAGTTTTCAAACGAAGTTTCTTTCAGTCATTAATTTAAATGTCTGTGCGAAGTGTCTGGAAATTATTGATATTATTTTGTGCGCCAGTGCGTCTGGTATTATCGAAGTCGAAAAGGAGAGCCGGCTGGCTCGCAGGCACCCAGTTTTTCAACTCAACAGCAAGAAGGAATCTCCTGCTAATTTTTATCAAACACTTGAATTTCTTAACTATTAATACGTTTAGACTATACAGATGATACGCATCTGGTTCTATATGTCGGCTAGCTATCTTTGAAAGTGTCTGGAAGTGTCTGTATTTCGCCCCTAGCTACGTATACAGCTGTTCGTGAAAATCTTCGTACCTTTTGCAACTTGAACACGAGAAGCGCTACTCTGGGTTTAAATGTTGTGTCTAAACAATTGTCGTCGTTTCTATCTTGACGAAATTCTGTCGCCATCATCTGCATGGATCACTGAATACCGCGAATTTAATCAGATTAACACGCAATCTCGAATAATGATTCATCAATGCTGGGGCGGATCTAGACTGTATCAACTGTATCGTATGATACAGTCAGATTTTCACTTAATAATTTAATTAAATTAAAACAAATTAAAATTCGAATAATTACAATTCACAAGTAGCTTTTTCAAAGTTCAGCAACATCATTTTCAAATTCTTTGATGTTAATGTACGCAATTTTTCAAAGCTTAAAATCAGTTCTGTTCTACGACCAGCGAGACGAACTCGCACAGGAAATTCTCGGTAGCCCGCAAAAATTGCCCGTAAGTGCACCCCCACCAGCCTGCGTTTCCTTGCCAGTGAAGCATCGCGCAAAAGGCGCTCTCGTCTCGATTCTTTAATGGCGATGTGTTACCGATGAGGTTACGATTGATACAGTTGTGCTAAATATAGTAACTGTAGCGACTGTATCTGATACAGTTGACTGTATCAAACCAATCAAAATGCTTGATTTTGGTCACGTTTTGCTACAGTTTCCACACTTCCGATACAGTTGACTGTATCGGAGCAGTCTCCGACGATCTAAATATGATTACGGCGTGATGTGATTTAGTTTACGCAACTTTGCGAGCGGCAAGCGCCTCTAACTCACAAGCCTCTAACTCACAAGCGCCTCTAACAGTGTTCTACAACAGCTGTTGTGTGTCTTGGATAATGGAAGTTATTCTCCGAAGGAAAAGGCGAGTAGATTACTCCCTCTTAAGCGTATTGTGAGGAGTGTCTTACAGCCGAATTTGCTGTGTCTAATTTTGCGAAGCTACAGTTCCCTCGCAGCCAGGAATCGCGCTCTTCAAATCAGCACCCAGTGAGGTATAAAGTTCGTGAATAATAAATATCTTAGCTACTAATATTATGCACCAAATTTAGAGTATGCTAATGAAGTGACTGAGACTGTCCTTGACTTGTGTGTATTGATTTACATTAAAATGAAGACTTACTCGAGTCGGCGTAAAGCCAAGTCTGAGTGACAGTTGCTGTTCTGATTTGCTTTTGAAAATATCATTAATTTAGTTCATGAACCTCTCTGTATACTAGTGTCTGTGTCATCATCGTTTTGATCACAATGGCATTAACACATTTAGAATGTGCAATTCTGAGTATAATATTACAATGTCCAGGTAGCCCACGCATTTAAAATGGGAATATAACTATTATTTATAAAAGAAGATGTCGTCTGGGCTTGTTATAGCCTAATTAATTTATAAAGTATGATAGCTTGCCGATACAGGTATGTTGACCTATAGATTGAGTATTAAATAATCTACAGTAACATACAGAGTTTTAGTTGTTGACAATATTTATTACCAAACTTTTTATAATACAAGTTAACTTTAATTTGTCGTTTTTGGTTATTTATATTAATGAAAAATTTAAGTTGCGTGTGCCGCTGTATTTTGTCTAAACATTCCCTCAGATTGCAGGAAATCGCATTTCCGGTGTCTTAATTTTCAAAATTTTCCGGGGGGGGGGGGGGGGGGGAATGCCCCCGGACCCCCCTAACTTTGGTGTCATCACAAATACGATACAGTCAGATTTTCTCCTAGATCCGCCTCTGCAATGTTTCTTGTAAAACAAAGTTATGTTTGTCTTCCACAAATTAATTAGAGATAGCCAACTTATAAAACTAATATCTATTCTGTGCAGAGGAGGAGCGGTGGCTATCCCATAATGCACTGCGTTTCAAATATATTATCGATTTTTCGGAGCGCGTCGCTCATTTTTCGGCAAGCTCGCATTACGAGCACAGCTTCGTCTGCCTTCGCAGCAAGCAGCCATTTCGCGGTGACCCGTCATTCGAAGTAGAAAAGCTTCGGTTTTAGATACACATGTACTTCTTTTCGTTTATTGTGTATCTAAACAACATTTGTTATTTGATCTAGAAGGCATACGGCATATCTTGTGTACAGCTCGATTGTTGTGAGCTGCGCATTTAATACGGTTTTTTGGTCGATAGTTTGGACATTGATTCGTCGAATAGTCCAGGCTTTGTCCCTCTACCTTTTTGCCGAAGCTATAGCAGTCCAGCTTTAATAAAACAGCATACCAGTTGTGTTTTTAAGGTAAGCTAATATAATAGATTTGTTTGTACTTTAATAATTTAATGACTTTGTTTCCCAATTTTGTTTAATGTTTATATCGAAAATTCGAAGAGAATATTATGTTTATACACTGTACCATAATAATATTGAAAAATATTCTATCAATTTTGGCAATTTACTTAATTTTGTTTAAATTTCCTTACAACTTGCAGTGCTCATAATTATTTATTATTGTTACTGTATTGTAGTAGATTGACAAATCTGTTATCAGAACTGCACTATAAACAGCACGTGAAACGAAATAATAAAGGAAATTTTGTGCATGAAGCTACTTCATAAATAAAAAGTAAAACAGTTCTGTAAAAATGAGATGTATAATACCCTTTTTATTTACGAATTTTTTAGTTCAATGATTCAAGAGAACAAGAGGTGACTCCCATTTCAAGTGGTAGTGTGGTACTTTTGTGGGAGTTCGATTACATATCTTACCAGCACCTAGTTCCAAACCCATAATATTAAGACCAAGGAATCCTGACTGTGTTTTAGATTAACTAGACCTGGTACTTACACCAGTAGATGTACACTGGCCAAGATCTTGCAATTGTTTTTTGCAGATACAGGACCAGTTTGTTTAGTGGATATTCCTCCACGTACATAAATGGATGATGATTATGGTACTTATGATGGTGTTGGTGGTACATGTAATCATGATGGTGGTGGTCATTATGGTGTTGGTGCAGCAGGTGTTTGTGTTGGTAAATATTGTGGTTTGGATGTGTAAAATGAAATTCATGGATATCTGATCTAGTGTTACTACAAGAGGAAATCAGAGTAAACTAAACCAGTCATATCTAATCTGTTCTCCCTAAAGGTCCAGTATAAGGGCCATCCCTTAATTATTGGTCCAATGGAAACCTGTGGTGTTTCTGTGTTTGGTAGAGTTAAACTGGAAGGACCATGAGATATATAAGCAGGAAAAATGCTGAAGATTAGGATTAATTTCCATGGAACATTTAGTTTGATAGCAAGCAAGATGATTTATTAGAAATCAGGCATACATGTACATCAAACATATTCAAGGTACCAAAACCCTACTGGCCTGTACTAGTTTAACTACTCCACATGCATTTTTTTACCTTTTTAAAGGCCTCGATAAGCAGAAAAGCATTAATAGAGAAAACAAATATTGTAAATACTGAAAATACATGTACTGTATAAAATAATAGTGAAATTGTTGGTGATTAGTCAGCCTGTATAATGGCAAACAGTTGAAGAAATTTGTAAACAACATTTGCATACAAAATATGAATTTATTAAATTTATTTTGTTACAAAAAGAGCTGAGTGCGCATGAGTAAATTAACTGTTTTTTAAAATGTTATTTTGCTTAAATCCAGGCCATTGGAAGCAGAAAATGAACTTTGTTCATACTTTGGGTCAGTTTTGGCAATCAAAGCCTTATCTTGTCCTCAAAAGGAGTTTTGTTATTTATGATGTTTTGCTGGACACTTTTTTGTTGCAGTCAAATGAATCTTTCTGCTTGGCTTAGAAACTACAAAACAAACAAACAACTTTATTATATGAACTGGGAATAGGATATACAGTATTATTGCAAATAATTTGTTCCATAATATACTGTCATACCTTCTTGGGTGATCTGGCCGGATTTCTAAATAAAGTTCGACTAGATGAGCTGCACTGCCCGGCAGGTGCAAGTCTTCTGGTCTTTGTTTTTGTTTTCCTTGGTGTATTGTGGTATCGCCTTGTGAAATATAGCAACATTTTAAGCAGCTACACTCTCTTGATCGTCGTTACATGTAAATTGCATTCCTTCTCGATATTCAGATTCTAAAATAAGTAACAAACGACCTTAAAACACATGTAGGATTAAACTATAAAGCATAATCAGTGCTTCATAGTGTGTAAAGCGATAAACACCACACACGTTAAAGAACCACTGTTGTTTTAATATTAGCCACCACGACGCCCCTCAAAGGTTCTTCCTGTGTGTTGACATAAGCCACAGATTAGTGTGAAAATACCCCATTTTCAAAATCGAAATTCTCGTCGGTTTTAGGGGTCTTTTGGGGACTTTTGGTACCAATTGAAAGATCAACTCTTGTTGATTTGGTTGGTGGAATTTTATCTAACTAAACCCAATTGAAAGTAAAAAGTCCCCTGAATAAATCATGGCAGTTATTATGATATGTGCAGTGACCCGAAACGGACAGATAAAACATTGTAATTTATGATGACTAAAGCGCAATGTAGAAACCAAATAAACCGCACACAATTGCATTCGATACATAAATAACAGAATTATTAAGACGTACCTTTAAAAACGCACGATTTTCAATGAAAAATATCCAAGACGAAATCCTCGATTATCTGTTAGAATGTCAACGGCAATCTCGAATGAGAGAAAAAACCTGTCGCAAAGCATTCCGGGATAGCCACCGTTCCTCCTCTGTATTCTGTGGTTGTCAAGATTCAATATTAATTAGCAAGCATCGCGTCGCTAAACTGTTTCGCCACAGATTTTTAGTCTAAAGTTGAAAATATTGAACTCCTAACTACATACCCGACTATCGTTAGGTGCGTTACATTGCTTCTGGCTTTCTTATAACAGTTTTTTTGAGTTTTCAGTAACGTGTATTGTTGATAGTGTGAAATTTACATCTTCGGATTGTGTTTCACCGACTTCCGGAAGAATGTGATTGGTTCGATTCGCGTATTTGCATATTTATTATATCCATTTTGAAATCAATGGTGATACTCGCAATCTGATTGGCTGAAAATAGTGCGATTAATGCCCAAATCGCACTATTTTGAGCTGTAATCGTATCATTTTTGTAATCGCATCATTTTTTCATCATTTTGTTTCATTTCTTGTGTGATTTCAAAATGGATATAATAAAGAGGTAATTGAACTTCGTGTCATGCAATTTTGGTCTGAAATCAAACTTGTGATTACAAATCGCGCGTTTGATTTCAGACCAAATTGCACTCCACTCACTTCAATTACCATTATTAATTAAGTGGGCGTTGATCGATGTATCCCTTGGATTGTTGCAGGCTCTCAGTTGAGAGCCTACTCGCAGGCTAGGAGCCCGATGAGGGTGCTAATCTTTGCAAAACATATATGCATAGGGAAGCCATTTAAAGGCTTGCTAAAAATACTCGCTTTTGAAACCTCCTAATAACAATACATTTTTACAACCAGAATTTAATAATGAAATCTAAGTTTTGCTTTGATATGTTCAACTTTCATTAAATCAGTTCAGTCATCCTATCCATAATTTCTATAATTACCTCGAGGATTATCATTTGTTTTTATATCTGTTTGTTTTTATATCGGCTTTATATCAGGAGTGTTTATTTTAATCAGGGTGTGTGTGTATGTGGGGGTGAGGGGGCGGGGGGGGGTGGGGTGGCGGTGGTGGTGGTGGTGGTGGTGGTGGTTCCAAAAAAGCATTTAATAAAAGCGGGCGAGGGTTGCAACAATGTATTTCTAGTAAGGTTAGATATACTGCCGAAACAGAGAACGTAGTAGTCTAACGTTTCGAGCGAAGGCCCTTCGTCTGATAGAAACGTAAAGAGTGTAAACAAACAATGAGGTTATATAAGAAAGATAATCATGTGATCAAAAAATTAGACAATCAGAGCAAATAACAATAACAAATCAATAATGAGATGCGAAAGACATTTGCTATTCTCACCTTCGATAAGCAAAAAAAGAAGGGGTGTAAAAAGGATGACCGAGAGTAAAAATTAGATAAATTAAGTGAAAACAATGTTGATACCCGCCCTTGCTAAACACAAACGGCATCTTCAGAAGTGTTAGATAAAAGAAGGGGGAAAAAAGAAAAAAAGAAGGATAAATTAAGTGAAAACACTGTTTGTGTCCGCTCTTGCTAAACAAAAACAGCGTCTCCAGAAGTGTTAAGTAAAAGAAAAACGTTCGTTGAGTCCATGAGGATGAATGGTTCCAATTTTGAAAATGAGACGCTTTTCTTTTTTTTTTTTAGTATCAACCATTAGTATTGTTTTATTTTTCGAAATGCCTGCAACAATCGAGCTCAAAACTTGGTCCTACATTATAGATTAACATATTTCCACACAGTTTACATGCATGTAAAGGTGCAATGACAGCGTTGTTAGAAAGAGTATTACGGGTTATCTCTGAACAAACGAGTTTCGATTTGCGTGGCGTTAAATACTTCATTGGTGAATGCGAAGGCGACTGCAGCATGACCAGTCAGTCATCGTACAAAGTCGATTACCTAGGCTTATTGGTTGGAACGAACAAGTTATTATCTCCCGCCTCAGTACTAACGAATACCATAATAATTTGTCGTCTCAAGCAATAGGAAAGCGGGTCCGTACGAGTCTGGACGACTGAGTCGTTCAGTTAATAAGGTTATTCGTTCGTTCTCGTTGGATTGCGCAGGTTCACTAGTAGAAGTACAAGAACTTACATGGACATCCACAAATCTTTGCGGGAACCTCGATGCATTCTACAATAAATATAAAGCATTAGTTAACTCATGAACATAAATTAAACACAAAATCACGAAACAATGATTTATTATTACTAAATAAGAGTTAATTACCGAGAACTAACTTTAGCTTAGTTGCCGACCTCGAGGTAATTAACTGATGTAGTTTATTCATGACACAGACGATATTTGTCGTTATTTACCAAAAAAAATAGTATTCTAGACGTAGTTTTAAAACGATATAGTAGGTCATTTAATATGCAAGGTCAATAACCCATACATTAACCGCGGGACATGATCCCACATCAAAGATAATTTATGCATGAATAAACTAATAGCTAATAATCATTTAGAAACGTCACTCTACAGAAAATAAAAATTGCCATATACTTGTAACTAGAAATTCATATTCTATTTTATTGATCTTGGGATAGCTGTTAAATATTCAGCCAAATTTGTCAATTTTTAACAACACATCAAGACACACAGAAACCATAGTCAGTCGATAGTTTGAAAGAGTATAAAACAAAACACACACCGAAAATAAACATCTTGTGAAACCCAAGATACGAGTCAAAAACAAGAGAGAATGTTGAAATGGTTATCCAAGTGACTTGAATTAGATAACAACGGTCTTTTATATTTACAGTTGAGTGATGACATCATTAGAAAGGAACTAGCTAGATCTATTTACATCTCAGGTTGGCCACGTGATTAATTGTCAGAGTGTGATAAGGATCAAGAGTGGCGAAATGATGTATCGCCTGAAAAGCGTCAACTCTTTACTAGCTTTGAGGCCGGAATTTAACTCCGGTGTGTGGAATTTGATTAAAAGAGCTTCTAAAAATAATAGAATGTTAGGACTATATGACCTACAAGACTAAAAGATTGTTAAGTTGTTAAAAATGAGATCCTAAAGACGGGCGCTCTGTCTACGACTAATGACTTAAAAAACGAATCAAAAAGATGCGAATTCTAACTTACTGAGAAATTTCATATTATATTTCAGAAATTTCTTCATTAATAAAAGAAATGAATTTTTATCAAGTTGTCGCCATATCAACAAGCACTTATTGTGTAACTACAAGGAAATGCCACCATTATATATATAATCTCAAGCTTTTATACTCAGAAAAATGTCTGAGTATCCCTGACGGGATTCCAACCCGCGACCTTCTGATTCAGTTCTAGACAGACGTTCTGCCGACTGAGCTACTGGGACTCAGACGGTAGAAAGAAGGATAAATCGCGATCTGGTTCGTTTTAATGACATGCGAACTTCACATTCGAAGTCACAAACACGTCGGTAGTCTGGTAATGTGAGTAAAATTTGTTCTCAAGCTTTTGTACTCCGAAAAATGTCTGAGTATCCCTGACGGGATTCGAACCCGCGACCTTCTGATTTCTAGAGAGACGTTCTGCCGACTGAACTACTGGGACTCAGACGGTAGAGAGAAGGATAAATCGCGATCTGGTTCGTTTTAAAAAATTTTACTCACATTACACCAAGCTACAATTCCAACTAACATTACTACCAGACTACCGACGTGTTTGTGACTTCGAGTATGAAGTTCGCATGTCATTAAAACGAACCAGATCGCGATTTATCCTTCTCTCTACCGTCTGAGTCCCAGTAGCTCAGTCGGCAGAACGTCTGTCCAGAAATCAGAAGGTCGCGGGTTCGAATCCCGTCAGGGATACTCAGACATTTTTCTGAGTATAAAAGCTCGAGAACAAAAAAAAAATTTTACTCACATTACACCAAGCTACAATTGCAACTAACATATATATATATATATATATATATATATATATATATATATATATAAGTAGTGTGCTGCGTAGGCAGTGTTAAACAACAATCGAAATATGGTATAGTAAGTTAATACTGCCGAAACAGAGAACGTAAGTGGTCTAACGTTTCGAGCGAAGGCCCTTCGTCAGAGAGAAACGTAAAGAGTAAAACAAACAACGAGCTTATATACGCGAGATAATCACGTGATAAAAATTAGCCAATCAGATTAAGGTAACCAAGACAAACTAATAATGAGATTCAAAAGAATAAGCCAATCAGAGCAAAGTAACAATAACAAATTGATAATGAGATGCGAAAGCCATTTGCTATTCTCACCATCGATAAGTAAAAAAAGGAGAGTAAAAAATAGAGAGTAAAGAATGGAGAAGTAAAGTGAAAACACTGTTTATGTCTGCCCTTGCTAATACAAAAACAGCATCTTCAGAAGTGTTAAATAAAAGAAAAACGTTCGCTGAGTCCATGAGGATGAATGGTTCCAATTTTGAAAATGAGAGGCTTTTCCTGTCGTTTGCGGCTATGATTACCACCGGAAATGGGTGAGATAGTACAAACTTTCATGTCAGAAATATGATGGTTGACACTATTAAAATGTCGGGCAACAGGCTTGTCAATTATGGGTACCAAAATGGGCCCTAGTTATGCAAACTTATTTGTTGGTTATGTTGAAAAACAAATCTTCGAAAAATATACTGGACCACTTCCTGATTTCTTCGGGAGGTACATAGATGACTGTTTAGGAACAGCATCATGCCCACGCGTGAATTAAGAGAAATTTATCAATTACGTCAATGATTTCCATCCAGCTCTCAAATTCACATGGGAAATCAGTGAAACCAGTGTGTCATTCCTTGATGTTTTGGTGTCCATTAGTGATAATGCGCTCACGACTTCTGTTTCCTACAAGCCTACCGACTCACACAGCTACCTTCTATTTTCATCATCTCATCCCAACCACACTAAACAATCCATCCAATATTCTCAATTTCTGCGACTTCGCCGCCTATGCAATGATGATAAAGATTTTGAGACCAAATCTTTGGAAATGAGATCCTTTTTTGTCCAACGTGGCTATCCTAACCACCTATTAGACTCCGCTATTCATAAAGCTTCCAGTATTCCCCGTCCGGACACTTTAAAACAACCTTCGGAAAGACTTTCTGATAATAAAACTCCACTAGTTCTCACATTTTATCTTTTCAACTATAAAGTTAAGGATATCATTAGCCGTAATTTTCACATCTTAAAGAATGACCCTGAAACATCTGCCATTTTCACTGATAACCCTTTGATCTCTTTTCGACGCAATAAAAACATTCGGGATAGTTTAGTACGCAATGCCCTTAGAGAATGATGCTACACATGTTCGTTTCTTGACCCTGCCACATTAATTTCAGGACCCAAATCTAATTTCACCATTCGGCATAATTTCACATGCACCTCTTCCAACCTCATTCACTGCATTTATTGCAGTAAATGCTGCATGCTCTACATTGGTGAAACTGGCAGACGTTTATCTGACAGGTTTGCTGAACATCTTCGTTCTGTGAGGAACAATGATGTTGGTTACCTTTATCTGATTGGCTAATTTTTATCACGTGATTATCTCGCGAATATAAGCTCGTTGTTTGTTTTACTATTTACGTTTCTCTCTGGCGAAGGGCCTTCGCTCGAAACGTTAGACCACTTACGTTCTCTGTTTCGGCAGTATTAACTTTCTATACCATATTTCGATATATAAATATATATATATATATATATATATATATATATAGGTAGATAAATAGCTTGATAATCATGGATATTTCCCAGAAGAAGAGTGAATGAATGAAGGAATAACTTTATTTACCTGTCAATGTATTTAGCTATGTACAGCTAATTGGGGACACTATTTATAAGTTTTAAACTAAAATAGGATTTACACTACTAGATCAAAACTTACAATAATTTACCTATTATAAGAATATTTCTTAAAATACACCTATATACAATACGATAAATAAAAAATAAATAGATCAATATAAATAAAATAACAATAAAAATTAAGTTGAACATAAAATACAATTTTTGCAGTTATTATCGAGTATGCTTTCTAAGTCCTGTTTTCTAATATTCCTTTTAAAAGATTCTAAGCTAGGTTTCTCTTTATCTTCTTTGGTTAATTTAGACCGGCCATATATAAGGGCCATAATATCTTAAAGAGTGTTTACCATATTTGACTGTACTGTATCGCGGTATGTTAAAATCTGCATTTCGCAGTTTGTAGTGATTAATATTTTTTATGAAGATTTCATTTAAGTGAACAGGACTTAAATTGTTCTTAATTTTGTACATTAATATTGCTGCACCTTGAAGTCTTCTATTAATTAAACTTGGGAGATTAGCACGATTGAGTAGCTGCTGGTACGTAATAGTTGAGTCAGTTATATTATATACTGCTCTGAGGGCTCCCTCTTGAATTCGCTCTAACTTTCTTTTATCTGAAGCCCGACAAAAGTGCCACACCAAGTGACAATACGTAAGATGCGGTAAGATTGCAGACTTGTAAAGTTGTAGCTTTGCAGATGTAGGAATTAACTTCCGTAAACGTAATATCACCCCAACGTTTCTGCTACTTTTTCTACACACAGCAGTGACATGTTTATCAGAATCAAGAATTTGTGAGTGCTCAATACAAGTTTATTTTTTCTACACAGTAGTGACATATTTATTAAAATCAAGAATTTGTTAGTGCTCAATACAAGAGTGCTCAATACAAGTTTATTGTAGAGCTAAATATATATATATTTGGGATTATCTAAGATATATACAACATATCATTACACTGTGTTTCATGCCAAAGGCAATTTTCAGATGACTAATGAAATTCGATACTCTAGCTGATGAGTTTATATACAGATCGGTGGAATTTGAATTGCTAATTGTCAGGCGGTGTTTCTTTAAAATTACACAATAGGTGTTTGTTCATGTGGTGGCAACTTGATAGAAGTTCGTTTCGTTTGTTCAGTAGGTTGAATTTTTGGAAGATTATGTGGTATTTTTCGGATAGCCAAAGCTCGCATCTTTCTGAGCCATTCTTGAAAGCAGGCGCTCTGTCCAGGATCGACCATTCTATCTCGTTGATGTTGACGTTTTTGTCCCGTTGGGTCCAAATATAAGTTTGATAGCTCCGTAGAATTAATTTTGTTTCGGTGTCGGAATGTATTTCTGTGCTTGTAAAGACGGTCTTTGAAAGTGTTTTCTGTTAGTCCAATGTAGTTTGTGTCATTGTTGTCTGTGTTGTTGGTAACGTGCGCTCGGTACACCAGGTTTTCGGTGAGGCATGTCCCTTGGAGTGGACATGGTACATTGGCTCTGCAATTGCATTTCTTGGTTTGGTGCATTTCATCTTTGTTACTGAGGATTTTCATGTTGTGAGAGTTGATGATGCTAGACATATTCGGCATGCAGCTATAACTAACTTTGACATTGTTCCGGTTGAAAATTTTGTGGAGCTTGTGTTTTTTTGGGAAATGTTTATCGAGGAGACTGAGGAATTTCTCGGCGACATTTGTCTGGACATTTGCATTATATGGAGCGAGGGTTGAACCAGATAATTTTCCTTCCCCTATTTCTTTTCTGGGTGTTAGCACTTGTGTCGTGATTGCTTGGATTGAACTCTAGGGTATCTTATATCCACTGGCCTTAAGTGCGGTGTTATAATACGGTGCCGCTTTGTCGAAGATCTTTTCCTGGATGATATGTTGCTAATTCGCTTGCTTATATTTTGTGGCAATTGCTTAATAATGTTCGGAGGGTGGTTGGATTTGGTGTGGATGTAGATAGGTTTATCGTTCGGTTTCTTGTATGTTTTATAGGTTTCTGATGGAAGGTTGAAGGTGACGTCAAGGAAATTTACTTCTTTCAGGTTGGCTTGTATTGTTATTTTAAGGCCATGATCTTTGAATACTTTGGTGATTTCTTTTCGGATTTTGTCGGATATTTGGCTGGTGCTGCGGAATGCTGCTAATCCGTCATCTCGATATAGCCCAATTTGTGACTTCCCATATTTCTCGGATAGTTTGCCTAGGATGTATAGGCCCACTAATTCGCAGACTTCGGCGCCATCGTAGCTACCCATAGTTACATCGAAGGTGTTGTCGTTGTCTTTCTTCATCCATGCTGTGCCTTTGTCGAATAATAGGGACTTGCATGCGTGCATTATAGTCTCTAGATCGTCATCGCTGATCGGAACAAATTCTTTGGCGTAGAGGATGGCTTGTGTTAGGAGCTCCTCAGAAATAGATGGATAAAAGTCCACAATGTCAAATTATACGAAGT
Source organism: Corallium rubrum (assembly GCA_964035015.1). Lineage (NCBI taxonomy): Eukaryota > Metazoa > Cnidaria > Anthozoa > Scleralcyonacea > Coralliidae > Corallium > Corallium rubrum. Next base: position 22,693,518 of record OZ035998.1, read on the forward strand.
TGCATTTACTCTTATCTTCTAAGCTTTTGAACCAGTCGATCACGTTTTTGGTGCTCTTCCATTGGTGTACTTGGGTTTTCTGTTTGATAGTTGTATTTATTCGTTCTAGTATCTGTTTGCTGACGCGTCCTAGGGTACTTTTGCCTGGGTTTATAAGTCTGCATTTCGGGGCGCTGTGAAAGTTCTCCATATGGTCGTTAAGGGTAATAAAGGATTGTTTCTTAGCGAGTGTTGTAGTTCTGTCCTGGATTCCTAGCTTGGTTGTGATTTTCTTTGCTTCGTTGTTGATTTCGTTGTAAGTGTTGTTGTCACATTTCTTATATGATTTAGTGATGTTCTCGTGTAATAGTTTGTCGTGCGTGTCTTTGTCCATTTCATACATGTCATCGCCAGAAATCATAACCGTCGCGCCCCCCGTGGGTAGTCAGCGGTAACACCCAAAGGATAACATTATATTTGAATACCCAAAGGATAACATTATATTTGAACACCCAAAGGATAACATTTTATTTGATTATATTTTGTTCAACATTTCACGCCTAATGCGTCTACTCCGAACGTTTTCTCAAGAAATAATCCACTGTAGAAGTTATAAAACATGTTGGCAAAAAGATAATTCACCTGGCTACAACATACGTACAGTTTATCCGACCAAATAGCTTAGTTTCCGTAAAAAAAGCGAAATACCGAACATGTCCAAATCATAATAGAGGCCGCTATTATGATTTTTTCCCCGTATGTATTATAATCTGCCTTCTCCGAATGTTTTCTCGAGAAATAAACCACTGTAGTAGCTTCACATATACTGGAAGAAAGATAATTCATCTGGCTACAACATACGTACAGTTTATCCAACCAAATAGCTTAGTTTTCTTAAAAAAGCGAAATACCGAACATGTCCAACACGAACTAGACATGCTTGTTGAACGTCCCGGGTATTCCAGGGCGAAATCGTCCGGCCGGGAGAAACATTCTCATGTAAACTCGGGATGAAAACGGAATAAAAGCACTTTTCAACAGGTAAGATCAATTTGTTCCTTAGCAATGTTTAAGTACTTGGAATTGAAAGCTCTATTCTTCATGTTTAGGACCTGGGGATCACTTTTTGTCGTCCAAGTTCTGCTTTTATTAAAAAGTTCACTTGATTGAGGTAACTCGACGGAAGTTTATAGTGCAAGTACCCAATTTGTAAGCAATCTCGTACCCAGTGCCAGCTTCCCCCCGGATTTGTAAAGAGAAGAGCGACGAAAATGTTCATCGAGAAAAGTAAGGTCAATTTTAAACATACAAGAGTGACAGTTACTCCTACATGTAGTTTACATGCCTTACTCCTGTACTGGGGGATCACATTTTTTATGTTTTGTGTATAAATGATAAAAATTGGGAATAAAAGGACTTTTCCTATACATTTCATTACATTGAGTGAGTTTGCAACATTCACCTCAGGGGCCTAGTGCGAGTGCAATATTTCAGTTGATGGTTATGATTTCCGTCGATGTTCTTCCAGGAGAGAATTGGTGGTCGGGGCATTGCGCTGGAATCGCAAGGTCGTGGATTCAGTTCCTGCCGGGGAGCCTGTGTAGTTGCATTTTTCGCAACTGCTCCCGGTTTGGTCTTAAAATGTATATATTCTACACACGAATTTTCCTTCACCATAAATCCTTAGAACATGCTATGTAATCGAGTGAAATGCCCAATATCATTTATAATATACCCAATTCTCTCCTGGCATTACCACCTTGTTATATATACAGCACTGGCGATCGAGCTCTTGGCAGCGGCCTCCGTGGCTCGGTGGTCGGGGCATTGCGCTGGAATCGCAAGGTCGTGGGTTCAGTTCCTGCCGGGGGGCCGGTGTAGTTGCATTTTTCGCAACTGCTCCCGGTTTGGTCTTAAAATGTATATATTCTACACTCGAATTTTCCTTCACCCTAAATCCTTAGAACATGCTATGTAATCGAGTGAAAGGCCCAATATCATTTATAATATACCCAATTCTCTCCTGGCATTACCACCTTGTTATATATACAGAACTCGCGATCGAACTCTTGGCAGCGGCCTCCGTGGCTCGGTGGTCGGGGCATTGCGCTGGAATCGCAAGGTCGTGGGTTCAGTTCCTGCCGGGGGGCCGGTGTAGTTGCATTTTTCGCAACTGCTCCCGGTTTGGTCTTAAAATGTATATATTCTACACTCGAATTTTCCTTCACCCTAAATCCTTAGAACATGCTATGTAATCGAGTGAAATGCCCAATATCATTTATAATATACCCGATTCTCTCCTGGCATTACCACCTTGTTATATATACAGAACTCGCGATCGAGCTCTCGGCAGCGGCCTCCGTGGCTCGGTGGTCGGGGCATTGCGCTGGAATCGCAAGGTCGTGGGTTCAGTTCCTGCCGGGGGGCCTGTGTAGTTGCATTTTTCGCAACTGCTCCCAGTTTGGTCTTAAAATGTATATATTCTACACTCGAATTTTCCTTCACCCTAAATCCTTAGAACATGCTATGTAATCGAGTGAAATGCCCAATATCATTTATAAATACCCAATTCTCTCCTGGCATTACCACCTTGTTAAATATACAGAACTCGCGATCGAGCTCTCGGCAGCGGCCTCCGTGGTTCGGTGGTCGGGGCATTGCGCTGGAATCGCAAGGTCGTGGGTTCAGTTCCTGCCGGGGGGCCTGTGTAGTTGCATTTTTCGCAACTGCTCCCGGTTTGGTCTTAAAATGTATATATTCTACACTCGAATTTCCCTTCACCCTAAATCCTTAGAACATGCTATGTAATCGAGTGAAATGCCCAATATCATTTATAATATACCCAATTCTCTCCTGGCATTACCACCTTGTTATATATACAGAACTCGCGATCGAGCTCTCGGCAGCGGCCTCCGTGGCTCGGTGGTCGGGGCATTGCGCTGGAATCGCAAGGTCGTGGGTTCAGTTCCTGCCGGGGGGCCGGTGTAGTTGCATTTTTCGCAACTGCTCCCGGTTTGGTCTTAAAATGTATATATTCTACACACGAATTTTCCTTCACCCTAAATCCTTAGAACATGCTATGTAATCGAGTGAAATGCCCAATATCATTTATAATATACCCAATTCTCTCCTGGCATTACCACCTTGTTATATATACAGCACTGGCGATCGAACTCTTGGCAGCGGCCTCCGTGGCTCGGTGGTCGGGGCATTGCGCCGGAATCGCAAGGTCGTGGGTTCAGTTCCTGCCGGGGGGCCGGTGTAGTTGCATTTTTCGCAACTGCTCCCGGTTTGGTCTTAAAATGTATATATTCTACACTCGAATTTTCCTTCACCCTAAATCCTTAGAACATGCTATGTAATCGAGTGAAATGCCCAATATCATTTATAATATACCCGATTCTCTCCTGGCATTACCACCTTGTTATATATACAGAACTCGCGATCGAGCTCTCGGCAGCGGCCTCCGTGACTCGGTGGTCGGGGCATTGCGCTGGAATCGCAAGGTCGTGGGTTCAGTTCCTGCCGGGGGGCCGGTGTAGTTGCATTTTTCGCAACTGCTCCCGGTTTGGTCTTAAAATGTATATATTCTACACACGAATTTTCCTTCACCCTAAATCCTTAGAACATGCTATGTAATCGAGTGAAATGCCCAATATCATTTATAATATACCCAATTCTCTCCTGGCATTACCACCTTGTTATATATACAGCACTGGCGATCGAGCTCTTGGCAGCGGCCTCCGTGGCTCGGTGGTCGGGGCATTGCGCTGGAATCGCAAGGTCGTGGGTTCAGTTCCTGCCGGGGGGCCGGTGTAGTTGCATTTTTCGCAACTGCTCCCGGTTTGGTCTTAAAATGTATATATTCTACACTCGAATTTTCCTTCACCCTAAATCCTTAGAACATGCTATGTAATCGAGTGAAATGCCCAATATCATTTATAATATACCCAATTCTCTCCTGGCATTACCACCTTGTTATATATATAGAACTCGCGATCGAGCTCTCGGCAGCGGCCTCCGTGGCTCGGTTTTCGGGGCATTGCGCTGGAATCGCAAGGTCGTGGGTTCAGTTCCTACCGGGGGGCCTGTGTAGTTGCATTTTTCGCAACTGCTCCCGGTTTGGTCTTAAAATGTATATATTCTACACTCGAATTTTCCTTCACCCTAAATCCTTAGAACATGCTATGTAATCGAGTGAAATGCCCACTATCATTTATAATATACCCAATTCTCTCCTGGCATTACCACCTTGTTATATATACAGAACTCGCGATCGAGTTCTCGGCAGCGGCCTCCGTGGCTCGGTGGTTGGGGCATTGCCCTGGAATCGCAAGGTCGTGGGTTCAGTTCCAGCCGGGGGGCCTGTGTAGTTGCATTTTTCGCAACTGCTCCCGGTTTGGTCTTAAAATGTATATATTCTACACTCGAATTTTCCTTCACCCTAAATCCTTAGAACATGCTATGTAATCGAGTGAAATGCCCAATATCATGTATAATATACCCATGCAATTCTCTCCTGGCATTACCACCTTGTTATATACACAGAACTCGCGATCGAGCTCTCGGCAGCGGCCTCCGTGGCTCGGTGGTCGGGGCATTGCGCTGGAATCGCAAGGTCGTGGGTTCAGTTCCTGCCGGGGGGCCGGTGTAGTTGCATTTTTCGCAACTGCTCCCGGTTTGGTCTTAAAATGTATATATTCTACACTCGAATTTTCGTTCACCCTAAATCCTTAGAACATGCTATGTAATCGAGTGAAATGCCCAATATCATTTATAATATACCCAATTCTCTCCTGGCATTACCACCTTGTTATATATACAGAACTCGCGATCGAGCTCTCGGCAGCGGCCTCCGTGGCTCGGTGGTCGGGGCATTGCGCTGGAATCGCAAGGTCGTGGGTTCAGTTCCTGCCGGGGGGGCCTGTGTAGTTGCATTTTTCGCAACTGCTCCCGGTTTGGTCTTAAAATGTATATATTCTACACTCGAATTTTCCTTCACCCTAAATCCTTAGAACATGCTATGTAATCGAGTGAAATGCCCAATATCATTTATAATATACCCGATTCTCTCCTGGCATTACCACCTTGTTATATATACAGAACTCGCGATCGAGCTCTCGGCAGCGGCCTCCGTGACTCGGTGGTCGGGGCATTGCGCTGGAATCGCAAGGTCGTGGGTTCAGTTCCTGCCGGGGGGCCGGTGTAGTTGCATTTTTCGCAACTGCTCCCGGTTTGGTCTTAAAATGTATATATTCTACACTCGAATTTTCCTTCACCCTAAATCCTTAGAACATGCTATGTAATCGAGTGAAATGCCCAATATCATTTATAATATACCCAATTCTCTCCTGGCATTACCACCTTGTTATATACACAGAACTCGCGATCGAGCTCTCGGCAGCGGCCTCCGTGGCTCGGTGGTCGGGGCATTGCGCTGGAATCGCAAGGTCGTGGGTTCAGTTCCTGCCGGGGGGCCGGTGTAGTTGCATTTTTCGCAACTGCTCCCGGTTTGGTCTTAAAATGTATATATTCTACACTCGAATTTTCGTTCACCCTAAATCCTTAGAACATGCTATGTAATCGAGTGAAATGCCCAATATCATTTATAATATACCCAATTCTCTCCTGGCATTACCACCTTGTTATATATACAGAACTCGCGATCGAGCTCTCGGCAGCGGCCTCCGTGGCTCGGTGGTCGGGGCATTGCGCTGGAATCGCAAGGTCGTGGGTTCAGTTCCTACCGGGGGGCCTGTGTAGTTGCATTTTTCGCAACTGCTCCAGGTTTGGTCTTAAAATGTATATATTCTACACACGAATTTTCTTTCACCCTAAATCCTTAGAACATGCTATGTAATCGAGTGAAATGCCCAATATCATTTATAATATACCCAATTCTCTCCTGGCATTACCACCTTGTTATATATACAGAACTCGCGATCGAGCTCTCGGCAGCGGCCTCCGTGGCTCGGTGGTCGGGGCATTGCGCTGGAATCGCAAGGTCGTCGGTTCAGTTCCTGCCGGGGGGCCGGTGTAGTTGCATTTTTCGCAACTGCTCCCGGTTTGGTCTTAAAATGTATATATTCTACACTCGAATTTTCCTTCACCCTAAATCCTTAGAACATGCTATGTAATCGAGTGAAATGCCCAATATCATTTATAATATACCCAATTCTCTCCTGGCATTACCACCTTGTTATATATACAGAACTCGCGATAGAGTTCTCGGCAGCGGCCTCCGTGGCTCGGTGGTCGGGGCATTGCGCTGGAATCGCAAGGTCGTGGGTTCAGTTCCTGCCGGGGGGCCGGTGTAGTTGCATTTTTCGCAACTGCTCCCGGTTTGGTCTTAAAATGTATATATTCTACACTCGAATTTTCCTTCACCCTAAATCCTTAGAACATGCTATGTAATCGAGTGAAATGCCCAATATCATTTATAATATACCCAATTCTCTTCTGGCATTACCACCTTGTTATATATACAGAACTCGCGATCGAGCTCTCGGCAGCGGCCTCCGTGGCTCGGTGATAAAAATCAAGACTCGGCCAACAAAAAGTGAGTTTTAATTAAGATGATTTTATATAGTATGCCGAAGACAGGGATAAGAATGGCAATCTCGATCAAACTTCCAGGCATTTACACTTTTTAACTATTTTATGAACGATAAAACAATTATTGAACTTGTCTATCGCAAAATATCATGATTTGTCAGTGTCTCGCTACCAGTTATTTGCCTCTGCCTTCAACATCGGCAAATAACTACAATCCTGGAGAAAGTTGTTGGGACACTTTACCGATTTTGACGATAGTCGCATAGTGTCCCAAGCACTTTTGTCCAGGATTGTCTGAAAATCGCGAATTAGACAAAATCAAAGAAAAAAACAATTTGAACGCGACGATTCTGCGCAGTTTGTTCCAAAACGACACAAATACACTCCCACATGGATGAACAACAGATTGTTTGTGGTGTATAGATGGTTCGGTGAATATGCAAATTAAATAAGAGCTCCCGTGCGGGTGGTACCGGTGCGGGTGGGAACTCTGCAGAGACTCTGCTCCAGTGATCCCTTCCCCATTGAGGGGGTAAGGGGGAGCAGAGATGGGGGCTCTTTTATTAAACTGTATATCTTTTGCAATGTTACAAAGTTTAAAAACTGTGTTTTATTGAAAATTCATAAATTCGTCATTTTCAGACAATCCTGGACAAAATACACTTTTGTCCAGGATTGTAGAAGCTCGCCACTGACAAATCATGATATTTTGCTCAGACTCATCCAATAATTAGTAAATATATGACGTCATCTTGCAACAATATCTATTTGAAGTGCACCCAACCCCTAAAAATAAAGTATGTTGTGTGTGGAAAGGCATAAAAAATTATGAAGTATGGCATTAACATTTTTCCAATATCGGTCTTCGTTCTTGAGTTATTTTTCGTTTTTTTTTTTCATACGCAAGCGAGGTAGTGATGACGTGTGCAGGCTTAACAACATTGCAAATTTAAACATATCTTCGAAAAAACCAAAATAAATTACCTGGCAAGTGACTGATCCACGAGCCAATTTCTTTCTCCTGGCCCACAACTGTAACTCTTATCTAAAATTGAGAAAAGAACAAGTAAATAAAGACAATGAACAAAGTAATAATAAAGAGAAGAAAATAAGGGGGGGGGGGGGGGACCCAAAGGAAATAAAAATAACTGGAATAACTTCAGGGATTAGAAACAAAATCGGAAAACCAAAAACACAACAAAAAAAAGAGAGAGAATAAGTAATATATACAACATGAGTAGCCGTATTGTATGCGATTTACAACCACGAGCCGTAGGCGAGTGGTTTTAAATCGTATACAACACGGACACGAATATTGTATATCACGTATCCAACGTCTAGGCTAGTTATTTCGTGTTTTACTAAAATTTTCAAGATAAAAGTGAATCTGGCTGAGAAAATCTAACTTAAAGTTTATGCAAACTAGGACGATGTTGTATCAGATATACAACCTCCTTAACGGTCATGATTTCTTTTGTGTTTCCTTCATGAATTATTAATGATTGGATAACTCTGTTTATTGAGGGTAACATTTAGATACTGATATAACCCAATGGCCTCGCCCGTTGATGCAATTAGTTTGCAGAATTAGCTATATGGGGAGACTATGATGTTGATTTCAGGGAGAGAGGAAACCAACATATCTTATCTCGTTAAGGTAAATTTTAGCCGTATTGTATGCGATTTACAACCACGAGCCGTAGGCGAGTGGTTTTAAATCGTATACAACACGGACACGAATATTGTATATCACGTATCCAACGTCTAGGCTAGTTATTTCGTGTTTTACTAAAATTTTCAAGATAAAAGTGAATCTGGCTGAGAAAATCTAACTTAAAGTTTATGCAAACTAGGACGATGTTGTATCAGATATACAACCTCCTTAACGGTCATGATTTCTTTTGTGTTTCCTTCATGAATTATTAATGATTGGATAACTCTGTTTATTGAGGGTAACATTTAGATACTGATATAACCCAATGGCCTCGCCCGTTGATGCAATTAGTTTGCAGAATTAGCTATATGGGGAGACTATGATGTTGATTTCAGGGAGAGAGGAAACCAACATATCTTATCTCGTTAAGATAAATTTTCTTGCTTTAAGATTTTATTTCTTGTTTCCCCCGAGCTTCGGGCGAAAAGCCAAAGGCCCGGAGTCCGGAGATGGTGCTAATCTCGTCGTGTATGAAAGTACAAGCGAGTTGAAGAACCAAACCATATCCTGAAACCTGTTTATAAATCTGTATATATCCAACAAATCCCTATCTTGCGCGGTTTGGGTGGCAGTGTACTGGTAACAAGAAAGGAACCGTAATTAATGTCAGAATGTAGTAGAAGTAAATATTAAAAATGGTGAAAGCAAATTAAAAGCGTTTGTTTGAAAAAGCAGTATACAAAGATTTTTTGTCGCTTTAGTCTTTTGGTAAGAAGAAAAATCTTTGCAAGTAAATATACCTAATACAATAAGACTTATCTGAAAGAAAGCTAAAAAGAGATGTGGCAGCGAGAAGTGGCAACGATAAATACGACTTCAAACCACAAACATTGCGACAGAGACCGAAAAAAATTAAAAGGATGTTTCCTGTAGCTGTCCAAAGACTTATGCACTGGCATATCTACTTAACTGGAGAGAAAACAATGAGGAAATTAAAACGAACAGCTTTTCGCATCTTGAAGAGTTTTTATGCTCTCATGTTTTGCTGAAGACGCCACTCCAGAGTTTCCTTTGGATACTATAGGGCTTGGCATATGTTTTCCACATCGTCTTGACCACAGTTACTGTTAGTTATTTTTTAATAAAAATTTGCCATTTGCTTCATCTCGGTGTTTTTCTGTTGAATTTGCATGCTCTTTCAGAACATATAAACTTTGCTGATTTTTCGGTTGTTTCTTAAACTTTCGACTGAAATTTTGCTTGGTAATTTATCTATTTTAGAAATTCGAAGCATATGCTTTTAAAATTTGTCTTATTTTTAGGGTGTGGGTTTTACTTGGGGGGGGGTAATTACAAATACGCATCCAAAAGCGGATGAGGGATTATTGCGTTCATGTATTTCTAGTAAGATAATTTATAATCTTGTTTTACGACAAAATCTCTTGTCAAGAAAATTAACCCAGTAAGACTATTATCTTGCAGACGAGACAGGAAAACACGCAAAAAGGTCTCTTTTTTCTTAAAACAAGTTTTTAGGGATTTGCAGTTGATGATCTTGACCTTTTCGTTAAAACATTTCTCAAAATGCAGAAAATAGCCTTTCTAAGCCTTGCAAATCAATGAGGAACAATAATTTTATATATCTTAGGAGTCCATAAAGAAAACCAGTTTGTGAGTCAGAAAGAAAAAGTTTTTCGTAGATATCGTCGTCTAAGCGTCTAAATTTAGTGGGGCAACTCTTCTAGCTCAAATACCTATGTATTTGTAGTGAAATTATATTGAGCTATTATAAAACATTCTCAGGAGATACTAAAAGCCCTGTTACACGTGGTTTTTTCTTGTGCAGGTATATGTAACTAGACTAAAAGCCAGCCGCCGATATCTCATCTCGTTCTCACTCCTGAGAGATGCGTCTGAATTCAATAGGCGATAACGCCGTCCAGTGACGTCACTATCAAGATAACTATAGCTGGGATAATTCAGGCTCGGACTGGCACATGGGCCCTTCTGGGACATTTAAATGGGCCCCTGACCAGACACACCCATAAAATATCAAATTGGAAGCATTGAAGCAATTACTTAATTCCGAATTTGTGAAATTAGTGATAAGGAAAATACTCAAAATAGTTTGCAACAGACTAACAGTAACACTTTGGAAGCAGTAATGACTTGTTCTGTAGAAGTTGATTTACTGAAGACTGTTGATAACGAGGCAGTATATCGAAAACTTGCGTCAAAGTCCTTGGAAACGGAACAGCTTCTTATGTTCTGAAATGTTAAAAATGTTTTGTTCTAAATGTTGAAAAAGTCCTGAAATCTGTTGTATTTTGTGTAAATTGTGTGTTTTATATAACGTTTTAATGTTTTATAATCTCCGGAATTCTATAAATTCTACCCCCAAAACGCAGGAAATGCCACTTCAGAGACCCCGGCAGAGTCGGACTGGCTTATTAGGGGCGGTGCCATTGGGGAGAGGGGCGCCGTCAGGGTGTCTTTCAGAATATTTAACAAGAGGGAAAAACAGGCAATACTTACTACGTGTGGGGCAAGTAGCGCCGAAGGAGCGAGCAACTTCTAGGGGGGTCCGGGGGCATGCTCCCTCTGAAAATTTTGATTTTTTTTTGTCTCTGAAATAGCATTTCTTGCATTTTGAGGGGGGTTTGAAAGAGCCTTGAAGGATATAAAATACCAAACAAAATATTAAAATATACTCACTTATATAGGAATACACCATAACATGCAAGGCATACATTATGACATGTCGTCATACATGGACAAATCTACTCACATTGTGTGTACCATTAATTAGGTGACTACTTCATGTCAGGCTGTCAGCTGCGTGAAGCGTACTAAAATTTTATTTAATCGTAATATACTATTAGCTGTACCATACTGATTAAAACGTAAAACGACTATAAATCCAAAATCGGGTTTTTAAATAGGAATTGCACTACATATCAAATATAATATTATACAACGGAAAGGGGGTGCAGTAACGGCATCCTAAGGGGGTGCATGTGCCATTGGCAAAATGGCACATAGGGCCAGTCCGACTCTGGTACTCCGGACCCCCTAGATGCTTCTCGAATTGCCCCCCCTGGCCTGGGCCACCCAATACATGGATCGCTGCGCATCAGAATGACGCGTTCTGAGTCGGGATAAAACTTCATTAACTTTATAACGTCAGGCTAAAGCTGCAGTTTTCATTTGCATTTTCAATTACATTTCTGAACTCATTGTACTGAATTCCTCAGCCTAATGTTATAAATTGAAATAAGTTTTATCCCGACTCAGAACGCGTCATTCTGATGCGCAGTCGAGATTCGCGATCCATGTATAGCTGAAATGACAAGGCCCCTAAATTGGGCGCAGTTCAAGCCTGGGATAATTATAGCATTAAAATATAATAAACAATCTGAATTTGTTTTATCTTGTCAAATGTTACTCAAAAAAATATTACTTGACTACTTTGAATTAATGGTTACGAGGGGGAAAGAGGTGAGTATCGAGTGGCATGGCATATATTTCCGCGCGAGTATCTTGTCAGTTGTGGAAATTATGATGGCTAGTAATTTCATAACTACATATTGTTAAGATGTATAGTCTACATATGTTATCAGATGTTGAACAGATGTATAGTTCAAGTTTATCCGTTGTATGGAACTTGTTAACTCTGAACGCTGAGGCTTTAATATTTTTTTACTCGGGCCAACCCCAGGCGATTATACTCGTTCTTGCCTGGCAGGTCACTACGGTTGAAAGAGTTACATAAAAGCTATAAATTTGTGAAGTTCCTCACATTTTTGACATTTTAACAAGTTTCACATGACGGAGAACTTGAACTACACATCGAATGAAAGCTTATTCAACATCTGGTAACATACGTACATAATATATTTTAACAATGAGTAGTTCCGAAATTAATAGCCATCTTGTTCTACAACTGACAATATGTCGCGTGCACTCAAAGTTAATGGAGGGGGATTGTTTGGAAGCTCATTGTCTTTCAATATTATGCGATGGTCATGTTATTGTGTTCATGTTGAAGGAAGGCAATTGTTGACGAAATCAAATTTTATGGACACGTGACGACGAAGGACTACACTAAATTAAACACGAACGTTGCTATTGGATGATTGCTTATTATACAGAAAATACAATACGTTCAGTGCCGGGAAATTAGACAAATTGAACAAAAACATAGAACAATGATTTTTGCCGAGCAGTTTCCAAACCACTAACTATGGTGCAATATACCATGCCACTTGATACTCACCGCTTTTCCCCTCGGAACTACTCAAAAGTCGTTAACATGAATGTCCATGGGCATCGGAGTCCAAAATGTCACAGTTCTACATGCATTAGGGGTGTTTGTACGGAGGCGAGCCAGCTCGGGTACCAGGGCTAGCCCGCTTTGCCGAGATCGCCCTTATGCTGTTATTTCTTGTTAATTTTAATTTTATCTTGTGTTTATATGAGACCTGGGTCAGCCCGCCTAGCCGAGATCTCGCTTTGTGAGACCTAGTTCTCGGTTACCCGGGATAGCTTTTTCCCGGGCCGGCACTAAAAGCTTCGTACACGCGACAAAATTTGTTTCTATCAGCTTTTTTCGATATATTAACAATTCACAAGTTATGCTTGTTCATGTACAGTTCGTATTTAAAACAATGAGACTTCGTGTCTTACGAGAACGGAGAAATTAGGCAATTAGCACAACAAACAAGCAAGCCTGCCCGGCTAGGCGAGCTAGCCCTTCTCATGTAAACACAATAAAAATCATCTCGGTGAACCAAGCTACAATCTTGGACAAAACTGTTGTAACACCCCCGCCCCCCAAATCAATGTTGTCACATTCTTGCGTCCCACCGTGAGTCTTTGCGCAAGCTTTCAAATGACAACATTGAATTGGGGGGAAGGGGGCTGAGTGTTACAACTACTTTTGTCCAAGATTGTCTAATGGCTAATTTTGTTATTTTTTATGATATAACTATATATCTTTTAATTTGGGAAGTTATAGAGACGAAATATAATATTTATGCAAATTTTTTATTTTTGTTTATAAAATGGCCAAATTACGGGGTATTGTATTTGTCGGCGTATTACTCGGCCCAGTCTCCCTTGTTGGATATTTTTTTCAAGATGATTTGAATAAATTTTAAAAAGGAGTAAACATTTGTTTTCAAATTGTGGGTGGATATGGGGTGGGTGGATATGGGGTGGGTGGATATGGGGTGGGTGAAGGCTAAATATTATCAATAAATATGTAATAGCTTAGGTAAGCCTTTATTCTCCTTTTTTATTTGTCGAAAAATAATATTATATACATTTTAAAAGGATTGTTGGTTTTTATTTGACATGTTATCCAGTACTAATTCGGCAAAACAGTGTGCACACGGCAAAATTTCAACTTGGTTTTCTTTTGGGATTTGCGTTGAAAATTCGAAATATACCCAACGTGTGTTCATCATGTCGGTTTCTCTTTGATCGATAGATCCACCACGTACATAAATCAGCGGGTACTTAGAGGTTGCAAATATAGGGCAGTCCCCAGACAAACGCAAATCTTGCCTAAAGTGCGTTTTAGGCGCTGAGATACTTATTGTTTCCCCTTCGAGCATTAGGAGCAGTTCATTCCACCGAATAAGTTCTTTGCTCCAGCGAAAATCGTTTAGAAAAACAACTTCAGCTTGTTCAACGCCAAGCCAGGCATATGTTCCTGTTGCGGGATTGGTGAAGCATTTGTAAATATCATTAAGAGGCTTCAGCAGGAATGACTGCTCGCCGCGACAATGACAATTCTTCTTCTTCTTCTTCTTCTTCTTCTTCTTCTTCTTCTTCTTCTTCTTCTTCTTCTTCTTCTTCTTCTTCTTCTTCTTCTTCTTCTTCTTCTTCTTCTTCTTCTTCTTCTTCTTCTTCTTCTTCTTCTTCTTCTTCTTCACACGACGATTGGTATTGCGAAAGAAACTCCATCTTTGACGTTCTCTCAATTAACTGTCCAGTTTAACCACAATGATTTGAATTTATATAGAAAAATGGTAATCACTTTTGTCTGTATATTTCAATATGTAAACTGGTAATTGGTAGAATCAATTCGGGGTAATTAATTTGATAAGATATAGATTTTACACAAAAGACTACCTCCTTGTTAATACTACGGATGACTTGTTATTGCACTCTTGGGGAAGGGTGAGATTGTATCGGGGCTTAAAATATTCACAATGCTATTAAAGGTCAATGTAGTCAAAAGTCATAGTAGGGATGCCTCACGTTAAATAACGAAAATAAAAGCTGGTAATACTACCAATGTTAGGTTGAAGCAATCTCAAAAAGTGATAAAAGTACTGACGAAATAAAGCGTTTAAATTACATTCAAATCATCGGAATTATTCCCTATATACAACGATCTACCACGGTCTACCAAATATTTAATAGAAAACTGAATACATATTAATTTGTTATAAACTAGTGGTAGACCGTGGTAGACCGTTGGTAGATAGTGCAGATTATATTAATTATTGTGTATACGTCAGTATTAAGTTTATTTTTGACTAAATGAAAAAGATTTTCAATAGGATTAATGTCTGGTGACCGCGGCGGTATTTTAAAACATGTATATCCTAGTTCAGTAAATACAGCTTTTGCATGTCCACTGTTCTGACTTGGGTCTCCATCTTGCAAGAACACATTCGTTTCTTTGCCCGAGCGAATAAATGTTGCTGCAAAGTTGTCCGTAACGAAGTCGGCAAACATTGGTCCGTCAAGATGTTGGTATGGTTTTGCGAGTATCACTCCTCTTGCAAATGATATAGCGACAAAGACTTTTACCCGACGGCCACCACTTAGACACGTCGAACCCTTTGCGGTACAGGCATAATCAAGTCCTTCGCAACGCTTTCTCCAAATGCGACCTCGAGGGGCTAGGGCTTGGTCAGCAGGCCGAGTTTTGTGAATAAATGAAACACCATCAAAATAGAAAGCAATTCCATCCATCCAGAAAAAGTCACCTGGGTGCTCTCTTCTTATCATTTGCACAAATCGCAAGCGTTTACTGTGGTCTTTTACAGTCATCAAACCCTTCTTCCTTGCTTGTAGCCATTGGAATTCACTTTTGTTGAGTGCACGTCACACCGTTCGGTTGCTGATTGTAGATGGTATATCTGCTTCAAGTGCAATCTTCTTTGAAGAAAAATGGCCCCCTTCACTATGTCGAATGTTTTTTAATGTTCTAATAAGGTTTCTGTTCATGCGGTTTGTAATTTTTTGTGGTCTTCCTGAACGGCGAGTAGGTTTACGATCAGGATTCTTGAAATTGTTTCCAATTCTTGAAACAGTTGCATTGGAAACTCCGCATTTCCGAGCGATACTCCTTGTGCTCATCTTCATTTCTTTGAGAAGCATGTAAATATACGCTCTCTTGTTGGGACACAGACGTCTCAAAAAAACCATGACAAAGCAAAAACAGAACTTAAATTCTGATAAAACAGCTAGCGCAAATATATTTTTGAAAAAATGAGACGGCTATTCCATTGTGACGTCAGTTTATTAGAGTAAACTCGATGAACGCTGACCAGAAAGTATAATATAGAGGAGCCTGCGCCAAGAAAACCCGTGCGGCATTGACTCTATTCGTGTTTAAATGCAAATTATTGATCTTTCTACTCAAGGAAAATAGCTTAAACTTTGTAGTGTATTTATTCACATTATTTTATGTATATAAAACAGGTTTTAACGCTAATTTATGTAAATAGAAAAAAAACCAGTCGGAGACAATCTTGGACAAAACTGTTGTAACACCCCCGCCCCCCAAATCAATGTTGTCACATTCTTGCGTCCCACCGTGAGTCTTTGCGCAAGCTTTCAAATGACAACATTGAATTGGGGGGAAGGGGGCTGAGTGTTACAACTACTTTTGTCCAAGATTGTAGCTCGGGTCGCCTCCATATAAACACCCCCTTAAATAACTACCAAGTTGAGAGTATTCTGCCGCCGTCTGGTTTTTAGACTAATATTTGACCAGATGAAAGGAAATAAGAATTGAGATCGTTTATTATATTCTAATTCTATAATTATCCCAATTATATCTCTTCCAACCAATCATATTTTCTAATTCTATAATTATCCCAAATTATTTACATGTCAACAAATCAGATTTCACTACCAGGTTTCTTGGTAGTGAGTGACGTCACTGGACGGCATTATCGCCTATTGAATTCAAACGCCTCTCTCAGGAGTGAGAAGGAGATGAGATTGGCGGCTGCATGCTTTCAGTCTAATATGCAACTTGCGTCGCAAAAATAGAAACTTCATATTGCACAGCAATTTTTAGCGTGTGACATCTCCTCGCGTAACTGATTTTTTTAGATTTTCTAGTTGAACGAAAAGTTGGTTTGGTAAGGTTTTTACTTTTGCAACAATTTTCTACAATTTGCACTCAAAAAATTGCGTGTAATATATGTCGTGACTACAACTTTTGTATGCAAGGCGAGTTTAAAAGATGGTAGACGCTGTAAAGTTAAACCGACCAAAGCTTTCTTTGATTCGGTTGTTTACGTTCGAATTCATTATTAAGAAGAAAATCGCGGGTGCTTTTCTGTCGCTATAGCCATGTTGAATTACTATTTGGAACTCGAAACATTATATTTTTTGCCAAGTGACAAGGGAAAAGTAACATATGACAATGTGGAACATTGTATATTTTTTGCGACGCAAGTTGCACAAATAGATTCTATACGTGTAACAGAGTCTTGAAGAATTTGCATGAAATTATTAAAAAGATTTGTGATGAGATTGATCATAACTTTAGCACACAATAGTTTGTTTTATAAAAGTCAAGTCATAGTATATAACAATCTTAATTTTGATCAGGATTACTTTAGTTTTCCACTTTGCATTTTAAGTATAGGTTAGTTACCGAACCCGAGGTAACTACGTCGCTTATTTTCCCAACCACGCATAAATCAAGTTAATTACCCGGGGCAATTCACTTGATTATGCGTGGTTGCGAGTAACTATTATAAATAAACAACCGCGGTACGTCAAAGAAAACCGAGGTGATTGTGAACTAAGTCTTATTAGTCAATGATCACGAAACACACGAACAAAGTTCTGATGTTCCATTTCAGTTCATTTCAGCACTATTTATTCACACAGTCAAGTAAACGAACGCGAATCGAAGAGAGTTGATAAAACATGCGTTATATATAAAGCGGGCTAGCACGGTCCACATAATCGTCCCCTTAGAGTTTTTATTATATCCACTCAGATGAATTCGTTATTTCATACATACCTTAACTTGGTACCAACAATCAAAATACATCAATCTCTTCGGTTCAGCTTTTCTGTTCGGAAATTTGAAAAAAGAGCTGTCCTTGTCTGTTAGATTTAGTTGGCTCTACATAAAAAAAAATAACAAAACATTTTACAAATACATGCAGGGGAACCCGGTTAATACGATCTCCAAAAAGGACACGCAGAAATGTCCGTATTACCCGTCCAAATTTGACTCTACCAAAAAGCTAGAACATGTATTTTCTCAAATGTATGTTAGAATATAAATAGTCATGTGATTTTAAAACATGGCGAATGGCAGAGAACAACTTTACATGAAAGCTCTGCACAAACAATTTCAAAACTTTCATTTATTGATCAATCATTAGTGTTCATTATCCTATTAAGCGCTGATAAATTCGCAAGACAACAATGCAATCCTCCATTCAGCAGTTCAGATTTAGGCCGGCGAACGGCGAATTTTGCCGGTGGATGAGCGGATTTTGTAGCAAATTCTCCACAATGCGCATGCCCGGCTCAGAAACCGCTCTGGAAGAAGTTATGTGTCGTGTACTGGGTCACCTGTTGGAAGAAGGCGTGGTCGGTAAGATTGCAGATGATCTATATTGTGGAGGGAACACTCCAATCGAGCTATTCAACAACTAGAAGAAAGTCTTACAGGCTCTCTACAAATGCGACCTGCGCTTGTCCACATCGAAAACCGTCATCAACTCGTCCACAACTATACTAGGATGGATATGGAGCTCTGGCACCCTCAAAGCCAGCCCACACCGCATCGCCACACTCGCTTCTTGTCTTGAGCCCGACACAGTAGGCCGTATGAGATATTTTATTGGCGCATACAAAGTCCTCTCTCGCGTCATTCCTGGAGGTTCGTCATTACTCACTTCATTAGACGACGCAGTAGCTCTACGCCAGTCTCAAGAAGCTATCGAGTGGAATGACAAGCTCCGTACTTCATTCTTCCACGCACAGCAATCGCTTTGCACTTCCCGTGCAATCACTCTACCCAGGTCTGATGACCACTCTGGATAGTGACGGACGAGCCGTTAGAAATCCAGGTATCGGCGCAACCCTCTACGTAACCCGAAAGGCCAAGCTCATGCTTGCTGGATTTTTCAGTGCAAAACTACGTGGGTCCCAAACCTCATGGCTCCCACGCGAAGTAGAAGCCCTTTCCATTGCCATAGCTACAAAGCACTTCGCTCCATATATCGTCCAAGCTAACAAAAAAGCGTGTATTCTCACCGACAGCAAGCCCTGCGTGCAAGCGTTCGAGAAGTTGTGCCGCGGTGAATTTTCTGCCAGCCCCCGTGTTTCCACCTTCTTATCGACCGTCAGCCGCTATCAAGCCACTGTCAGGCGGCACGTTTCCGGGTCCGCCATCTTACCATCAGACTTCGCAAGCCGTAACGCTCCCATCTGCCAAGACGAGGCCTGTCAGATTTGCTCTTTCGTAAAGCGCACCGAAGACTCTGTCGTCCGACGCTCATCTATCCAGGACATACTTAAAGGCGATGCAAAACTCCCCTTGACAAGCCGCTCCGCTTGGTTAGCCATCCAATCTGAGTGCTCTGACGCACACACGCTCACTTTATCCAAGGTAAAAGGCCATCGAAGAAACTTACCAACATAAAGCTAAGGACGTCAAGAGATACTTGAACGTCGCGACAATTGCTAAGGACGGACTGCTAGTTGTCAAACGCAACAAGCCTTTGGCACCAACACGTGACTGCATTATCGTTCCTCGCTCCTTCTTGGATGGACTTCTGACAGCACTTCACACACAGCTTAGCCGTCCATCTAGCCACCAGCTGAAAACGGTCGTCAAACGCTATTTGTACGCACTAGATATGGACAGGACCATTGACCGTGTCACCCATGGTTGTCACCCGTGTGCCGCCCTACGCCAAAGACCTCACGCGCTCGTCGAACAATCTTCGTGCCCTTCACCTGACGCGGTTGGCGTGTCATTTGCGGCTGATGTTCTTAAGCGTTCTCGGCAGCTTATATTAGTGGTAAGAGAATGTGTGACAAGCTACACTACAACACTACTACTGAACGACGAACGCCACAACACACTACGTGACGCTCTTATCCGCATGTGCATCCAAATGCGAGCTTTAGACGGGCCACACACCGTTGTTCGTACTGATCCAGCTCCTGGGTTTAAAGCCCTTGCAGACGACCAAATCTTAAAGCACTAAAGGATCACATCGGAGCTGGGAAACGCAAAGAATTGCAACAAAAATCCAGTTGCCGAAAAGGCGATCCAAGAATTGGAAGGCGAGCCATTACAAGACCCGTTAGGAGGAGCAGTCTCAGACGTAACACTAGACGTAGCCACAGCCACCTTGAACTCCCAAATCCGAACACGGATTCGTCAGCCAGAGAAATGTGGACGCAACGTGACCAGTCCTCCAATTACCAACTGCCTATGAATGATCAAAACCTGATAGCTACCCAGCACGAACAACGCACCACAAACCATCCTCATAGCGAGCGCTCCAAGGCTCCCTTAGACCAGACACGCCCTACCACATTGATCGAAGTCGGAGACCTGGTTTACCTTCACTCAGACTGGAACAAATCTTGTGCCCGAAACCGTTACCTCGTAGTGTCCGTGGACGGATTGTTTTGCGATGTTAAGAAGTTTGTTGGCTCTCAGCTACGCAGTACATCTTATCGCGTAAGGATGTCGGAATGCTATAAGGTACCCCCTGGAGTTTTGGATACTTTACGCCACCCAAGGATGCTCCACCGTGACGAGTCCTCTGCAGATCAAGATCAAGATACGATACTACGCCCCAAGCTGGTCCCTCCACCTGCCCCACCGCACATACCGGATGCCATATCAACCCCAGCTTCACAGGATGAGCAGCAGCATGACGACCCAGCTCTTACCACCAGCACAAGTGAATCTAGGGACTTTCCTGACCCTGTTCCACCGGATTCCACTGAAGCCCACGTAAATAGAAGCGACGACGTTTCAAAACCTCGACGTTCGTCATGCCTGCGACGATGCCCAGCTCGTTACGACGATTACGTCATCGATGACAATTCAGAATGACTAAGTCAACATTCTGCTAGCTATATCAACTTTAGTATTACGTTCATTATATTGTATAGTTTAGTTAGTCTACGTTATAAAACCGTTTATTTCAGCATTCTGTTTGAAAAGCTCAAAAAAGGAACGTTAACTGTAGAAGATAAGAAAGAAAAGTTGCGCCAGTACCGGTCAGCGGTACTTATTGTTATCGTTAGGCCTACGTCGCTCTCAGCCTCGAAGGACAACCTTTTCTCTCGTCAAGTTGTCCCTGTTATTATTACAACTTTAGCTGTCTTTACAAGTGTATAATAAAGCCATTCGTTTACCGGATTGTGTGATATGATTTACTGGTGTATATCTTGGCGCTATTATAAATGTAATTTTTGAGCTGTTAACTCTAAATTCTGCCTTTGCAAAACATGCATGCGTAGGGAAGCCATTTAAAGGCTTGCTAAAAATAATCCCTTTTGAAACCTCCTAAAAACAACATATTTCTTACAACCAGAATTTAATAATGAAATCTAAGTTTTGCTTTGATATGTTCAACTTTCATTAAATCAGTTATTCATCTTATCCATAAATTCTATAATTATCCCAAGGATTATCATTTGTTTTTACATCTGTTTGTTTTTATATTGGCTGTATACCAGGAGTACTTATTTTAATTAGGGGTGGGTGGTTTTTCAAAAAAGCATGAAAAGCCGGCGATGGGTTGTTGCGTGCATGTATTTCTAGTATATATTAATTGATTGAAAATGTGAATAGGTTAAAATGCATGGTAGAGTTTATTTACGTTATAGACCAATTGGTCGAAAAGGGTGCAAACACGGGAAAGGCAAAATTACCAAAATAAGAGTCAACGACAGAGAGCCCATCCCGAAGATTGAAGGCAAGACGCTATAATTATAAACAACGAAAACGAGGGGTTTGCATTAATCTAACTAGAAAGTTAGAGATTTTTAAAAAAAAAACTAACGAGGCATGTCGCTAACCAACTAGCTCGAGAGACCTACACCATGTATAAATGAATAAAATGCTCGATTGTACTCGTACCAAAATTATGCAAAAATGTTTGCATAAAATAAGGATAATGAGCGCGATAAAGTAATTTCTTGTACGGCAAATCTTGTGGTCAGATTTTTATTAATTTCTTATCCAAGTTTCAACCATTTTTTTTGTGTACAAACATAAATTTTGGCGTACAATTCTTGTTAAAAGATGCTGACGTACACTTCGAGCTATGTTGTTTTGAGATATTACACCATGATAAACACCGTGTTTGGACTGGCGGGCAATCGCCAGGACTCTTATTGGCGTACAACCGCACGCTTACCGTCTGGCGTGTTTAATTCTACATTTTCTTATAATTTACAGTTCTTTCTTTCCATGTTTGCAAAGAACATTGCTAGAGCATCTAAAATATTTTCATTTTCCATAGGCAATGAATTGATTGAAACTACGTACTCAAACAACTGCCGGCTGGATGCCACGGCTATATTCATTTCAAATTCAGTGAAGCTAATATAACAAAAACAATTTTTCATTTCAAAATTTGAAGTGCTGAAAGTGGTTTCACCTACATGTTAATGGATATTTCAACAGCATTTGTACGTTTTACAGGAGAAACATTTCTCCTTTTCCAATTTTTATGCCAAATTATAGACATGCTACTTTAAGTCATAAGTGGGTTTACAACAAGGAAACTATTTAAAAGAAAATAAGACGGAAGCCACAAGTAAAGAAAACAACGGGCGAACAAAAACATGCAACGAATATACGTTTAAAATACTTTTATCAATTAAGAACACACAAAATAGAAAACAAACTTAACAGTGATAAGAGGTAAACAGAGAAACTCGAAAAGAATTTTTGGCTTGCCTTGACATCTTGGCGGCCATATTGGAGGAACTGTAACAAAAGAATCTCATTAGCAACTACTGTATTTGGAGTATGTTTGCCTCCAACATGGCTGTCGTTTCTTTGTCTTCTAAATCTCAAGAGATTGATTGCAAACCAGCAATTGCTACTAAATTAATGTTCGTGACTGCATATATTTTAACCGTATTTTCGGCCTTTACCTTCGTCGGTTTTCCGGTATTACTATTGCTTTTCCGCCTCTCGAGTTTCGGTTTGACGGGTTTCCTTCTACTAAAGACGTTGTTGTGCTTTATACATAAACGTTGATTTGTTTGTTCTTTTGAAAGAGATATACGTATCCAAAAAACGCCTTTCTCAAGTCTTTTTGTCAAGAATATATTATGTTGTTAGTTGATGTGTTTTTTGTCAAGAACTATATTGTTCCCAGTGCCCCACAATCTTCGCCGGGCATGGTCCGTCCGTCCACACATATATACAAATATTCAGATCGCTTAAACTGATTCACATTTCAACACGCCTGTAAAGTGGACTCCACGCACGTCGATATTAGCACCTTCACCGGGCTCCGGGCCTTAGGCCGCACGCCCGGGCTCGGGGATAAAGAAGCGAATGCCGAATACTGTAGGATATTTCCCCTGCCAGTCTGGAATCTAGACGCTGTACACCGGACATGCCCGAACATATTTTTTTTTGTGTACAAACATACATTTTGGCGTATATTTGGCGATATCTGCTTAGATAAACACCGTGTTTGGATTGGCGTACAACCGCACGCTTGTTAATTACCGTCCGGCGTACGAAAAAACAACTTTGCAGACTGGTTCCCCTGGTTTAACTCTTCGTTATGTATGGCAACTGCTGATAAACCAAGCGACTTTATAGATTTAATAATATACATAGAGATTGGGCGAATGTCATCCAATTTGGTATCGTTATTAAGTTTAATTTCACGCGTTTCTAACAATTAGAAAAAATCAAAAATGTTGTTCATGATCCCCGAGCCCGGGCGTAGGGCCGAAGGCCCGGAGCCCGGTGAGGGTGCTAATCTCGACACGCGTGGAGTCCATTTTACACGCGTGTAGAAAAGCAGACAATGCCAATATCTGTGATCTGAATATTTATTTGTATATATGTGTGGACGGACCTGCGCGGTAAAGATTGTGGGGCACTGGGGACAATATAGTTCTTGACAAAAAGATTTGAACTAACAACATAATTTATTCTTGACAAAAGGACTTGAGAAAGGAGCTTTTGGGAAACGTATATCACTTTTGAAAGAACAGAAACAAATCAACGTCTACGTATAAAGCAGAACAACATTCTTAGTAGAAGAAAACCCGTCACACCGAAACTCAATGAAAAGAGGAAAAAAACAACGAAGAAAAAGGTTGAAAAGGTTAAGCTTACGGTAAAAATATACAGCTGCCGCTTTCAGTATTAAATCACGAACATTTAGTAGCAATGCTGTTCGAGTTTCCCTGGCACTGTTACAACAATTTTGTTTTTCATTTCGTGTGTCCTTAAAGAATTTTAAACGTATCGTTATGTTTTCGCTTGCCCGTAGTGTTTTTCAAATAAGAGGGTTGTCCAAAGGATATAAATTTTACAAAAATTCGTGCAGATGGAGGGCGAGGGGTTGTTGTGTTAACATATTTCTAGTATAGTATTGACTTGACCATGGCCATGGGTCGGGTTAGAACCTTGACCTTGGAAAAGCTATACTTGGGTATCTGCAGTAATTACGCTGTTAGAAAACTCTTGCTCTCGCATACACGTCCTTCCGATCAAATACAAACTTTGAAAGTATTACACACAGATTGGCGATTATTCAATAAGTCTTAACTTAAATATCAGTGTCATAAATAAATGACCACTAAATGTAATTGGCTTTACTAAGGGCCTGTTTATATGGAGCCGAGTTAGCCGAGTTAGCCGAGTTACTAGGCAAACCGAGTTACCCGCCATGAATAGAAATTAATGCTATCCCGGCTTAGTATAATTTCATAGTGGAAAAGATTTCTGATTTCAGCGGTGAATCTGAGGTTATAGTCACCGCCTGGCGCGGTGACTATTACATCACAAGAAATTGTTCTTCAAAAGTAGTCTTGGAAAAGAGACTGGTACTTATTCAACACTGCACTGACTTTACTCGTTTCAGTCTCCCCCTCGGAGTTGTCATTTTGAAGTATGCGATTTTAGAATTTGTCGATTCATTGAAGTGTTGATTTTTTTTTTCAAAATGGGGTCTGTAGTTTTTGAGACAAACAAAAGAGCATAATACTGAAAACATTTATCACTGAGATGTTATACATATCAAATATCTTAAAAACAAAACTTTATAAAGGTAAGGAAGTATATTTTCTATATTTCTTCGTATTTTTTGTATGTTTTGGTCGTAGCGATCTTTTCGAAAAATTCGTTATGAGTGAAGAACATATTGAACATGAATTATGTGCAAAAAAGCAGTAACACAGGATCCAAAACACCAGAATAAAAGTCTTTTTAGCATATATTTGAATGTTTGTACAAGTTCAGTTCCAAAGTAGGATGTTTACTCTTTTTTTGAAATTATTTACTGACAAAGACTGTGGCTTGCTAACATCGTCTGTGAATAAACAGAATCACCACTGTTAAAATGAAAGCAGTTGTTTAAAACTTTTTGTTACAACGTTATTGGTTTTTTATCAACCTCTGAAATTATACTAAAACAATTAGTCACCTCAGTCTCGGTGACTATTGGTGTATTTACCTCGCCGCTTCGCGGCTCGGTAAATATTCACCGATAGTCACCTCGACTTCGGTGACTAATTATTAAACAGTGTTTAAATGAGACGAGGGTTTATTAGAAGTAATATTGGGCATTTCACTCGTGTGTAGTTGCATTTTTCGCAACTGGTCCCGGTTTGGTCTTAAAATGTATATATTCTACACTCGAATTTTCCTTCACCTAAAAATCCCTTTAAATGAGACAGGCGGGTAACTCGGCTAGTCGAGATCCAGGCAAAATAGCCAAGATCTCGGCATGCCTGGATGAAAATATTCCCATATAAACACTCTCTTGTCGGGTAACTCGGCTAGCCGAGTTGAATTCGTCACAACAGCGCATGCGTACTTATGAAGACAATCGGAAACTACTCATGGAATGTGAAATCATTCTAATGCATGGGCGGCTTTGCCGAGTAACTCGTCTCATATAAACACTCATCTTTTCTCAAGTCGGCTTGCCGGGTAACTCGCCTAGCCGGGTAACTCGGCTCCATATAACATTTTACACTGACGTCACATGTACATTTCTCCCTCAAGAGTCGCTCTTAATTGTTTTTCATAAACACAACGTTAATTCTATTTTAAGCATATAATACTGCCGACAATTTGAAGCACAAATTGCTCGAATTTAATAAAATTAGTTTGACTCTAGTTTAACGACACACTACCGATAATTACACAACGCTGCATCTTTCGATTTGAGATTTTGAGTCAAGTTTCATTTTCAAGTCCGCCATCTATTCTACTTGTCCAAGCATGGAAGAAGATAGCCAGTAACTTCTTAACGATCGACGTCCTAGAAATATATGAACGCAACAGCACCTCGCCCGCTTTCTATGCATTTTTAGCACAACAACCCCCACCCCCGAAAACATCCCAGAAAATTAATTAGCAAAGTTCATCTGTTGTCATGTATTGACAGACCGAAAGGCGAAAGAACATGCATAGTCAATATTAGAAAACCCCGAGATGAACTAAATGACAAATTCTCATTCAAAAACAGATATAAATAGTGGCCAAGAAAAGACACAATGCCAACGACCTAAGCATCCAAAGACAATGCTAGACAAGATATTATTTACACTGATTTTCATTTTCAAGATTTCTTTCGTTTTAACCCAGCTAAGCTGGTAAATACGAATCTCCTACCGTTATTAAACGTTCTTCTGCTCATATCACCACAAACACTGCCAATTCAGTCTACTGTTTTCGGATTGTTTTTCTCGTTCGTCGTTTCTTACTTTTTTCGTTGTTGACAAATAGCCTACATTTCACAAGGCATCATTCAGTTCTCCTCATGATCTAAAAAGCCGTTTGTTTCAAAATTTCTTCATCGTTCTCCCTCGAGTTAAGTAGAATGCGCCAGAGCAGAATTCTTTACCAGTGATTTCTATTTCGAAAACTCTATAGATAACTGCCAGTCGAAGACTTCAATTCTCATTTATAATCCAAGATGTTTGTAATTTGTATTCTAGTGTGCTGGATGGCGCTATGTTTTTTCACGTGTTAACGAAGGGGTTCGATTCTTTCTCAGGACGAAACTTTTTCTTTTTCTTTTCTTTTTTCTTTTTTGGGTATTAGGTGATGTAAAAATCTTCAAATTAGGTCAAATATTATCATACAATGTCACCATCTACTAATTATTGAGCTCTAAGGGTATAGAAAAATTTTCCCTATTACGATGTTAGTGATGGTCGTGATCTTAGTGACGGTCGTGATCTTGGTGATGGTCGCGATCTTGGTCACTACTTTTTTGAGTAACTTTACCGGTAACTATTTATTTTTTGTAGAAGGTAACTGTAACTAGTTACAAAAAGTACTGCCGTCGAGAGCGCCGTTACTTTTTGTGATATCAATGATACTCCCAACCTAGCCGAGTCGTCGCTCAACGTCGTATCCGGTTCGAAACTTCGTCACACGCCGCTGGAATGCATTCTGGAAAATCTATATCACGTAGTAGAGCATCAAGATGTCTTCCACACAGCCAGTATGAGTATCTGAAAATCTCTTCTTGTCTTCACAATTTTACAGTAATAGTCAATTGTGGTTCCTAACAAACTCTCAAATCATTCTTTCTTTTTTTACCATTCTTTAGCCACCGTTGCTTTCATGATAAGGATTATCTTATGTAAAACTAAAGCATTCAGATTTTGAGGTAAAAGTTATTTGTGATTACATATATGAAATATTAAATTGTTGTTATTAAACAGACTAACAGTAAACTATGTTTTGTGTGCGTTTGTTTGTTTGTTTGTTTGTTTGTTTGTTTGTTTGTTTGTTTGTTTGTTTGCTTATTCATTCATATATTATTTTCTCTTGTTTTCTAGTCCATAGGGTAGAGTTACCATGTTCAGTTGTGTTCAACCATTCAACTTGCTGTCTATATTGGTAAGTACAATCCTTAAATAATACTGGTAGTTTATTTATTGATTAATGACATAATGATCTATTCCATGCAATAGGCATGTTTATATCTCAAAATATTATTAGCAGGTTATATATTGGTCTAACTGTATGTCTTTTCTAAAGTGACACTGATGCTGTATACTGAGATTCTTAATACATATACATGTATATATATATATATATATATATATATATATATATATATATATATATATATATATATATATTATTGGTGAAGATAGCTGTCGCTACTCCGAGTTTCACGCTATTGCGATCATCAGGCAACTGACAGAACTGATAAAATTACTCGCTATTTACAATGTGCTACTAGGTGTCTAGTTACATGTCGGCATTTGTTGAAATGTTCTGATGGTTTGTTTAGCAGTTTTTTGTCTTTCATAATCAGCAGTTTTTCCTCGAGGCATAGGTTGCATCCTCTGGAACCATGCTTGCATGTATGCTGGGACCTTCTTGATGAAAGACCATCTTATCGA
Organism: Corallium rubrum; assembly: GCA_964035015.1. Lineage (NCBI taxonomy): Eukaryota > Metazoa > Cnidaria > Anthozoa > Scleralcyonacea > Coralliidae > Corallium > Corallium rubrum. The sequence continues at coordinate 22,721,587 of OZ035998.1, forward strand.
GAAATCTCGCTTTGCATCTTTTAGTTTCCAAACGTGCTTTGAGAGCTCGGTGTTGTTTGAGTATTTCCGGATGTTGAAAGATTTTTTGTGGTTGTTGTATCTGGTCTTGAACTGGTTGGCAGTTATGCCAATGTAGGATTTTTTCTCGCTACCGTCTGTTGTTGTAACTTCAGCTTTGTAAATAACATTGCACGTGAGGCATTTACCTTCGGTCGGGCATTGGTCAGGTTGTCTACAGTTACAAAGTCGTGTGTCATTGTTGCTTCTGTTGTTTTCTGTTGTGTGCTGCTTCAGTATTTTGTTATTGTGTCTGCTGATAAACGTTTTCATGTTGTCAAGGCAACTATAGCTAATACGTACTGTATGGCGGTTGAATATTTTGTGCAGTCTGTTGTCCGTAGGGAAGTGTTTGTCAATCAGTTGTAGGAATTCTCGTCCGATGTTTGTTTTAACGTTCTTGCTGTAGGGTGGGTTGTACCATATCACGTTTCGTTGTCTGTTGCGTCTTTGTGGTCTGTTTTGGTTTACGTTGGGTGGGTCGTATGTCAGGGGCGCGTCAAAGTTACTTCGTTTCAGTGCGTCGTTGTAGAGTGGTGCTGTTAACAGCGACGGCAAACCTGAGGTGGGTAAACTTCCTAGACATAACGTTTGACTTGACCGACGGTACATACAAACCATACAGGAAACTGAACGACGACCCCTCCTACATTAACAATTCCTCAAACCATCCGCCCTCCATTCTACGTCAACTACCCTCATCCATCAACAAACGCATCAACAAACTGTCATGTAACAAGGAAACATTTGACGCCGCAGCACCACTCTACAACGACGCACTGAAACGAAGTACTTTGACGCGCCCCTGACATACGACCCACCCAACGTAAACCAAAACAGACCACAAAGACGCAACAGACAACGAAACGTGATATGGTACAACCCACCCTACAGCAAGAACGTTAAAACAAACATCGGACGAGAATTCCTACAACTGATTGACAAACACTTCCCTACGGACAACAAACTGCACAAAATATTCAACCGCCATTCAGTACGTATTAGCTATAGTTGCCTTGACAACATGAAAACGTTTATCAGCAGACACAATAACAAAATACTGAAGCAGCACGCAACAAAAACAACAGAAGCAACAATGACACACGACTTTGTAACTGTAGACAACCTGACCAATGCCCGACCGAAGGTAAATGCCTCACGAGCAATGTTATTTACAAAGCTGAAGTTACAACAACAGACGGTAGCGAGAAAAAATCCTACATTGGCATAACTGCCAACCAGTTCAAGACCAGATACAACAACCACCAAAAATCTTTCAACATCCGGAAATACTCAAACAACACCGAGCTCTCAAAGCACGTTTGGAAACTAAAAGATGCAAAGCGAGACTTCTCGATAAGATGGTCTTTCATCAAGAAGGTCCCAGCATACAAGCATGGTTCCAGAGGATGCAACCTATGCCTCGAGGAAAAACTGCTGATTATGAAAGACAAAAAACTGCTAAACAAACCATCAGAACTTTTCAACAAATGCCGACATGTAACTAGACACCTAGTAGCACATTGTAAATAGCGAGTAATTTTATCAGTTCTGTCAGTTGCCTGATGATCGCAATAGCGTGAAACTCGGAGTAGCGACAGCTATCTTCACCAATAATAAATATATTCGCTCTACCTACCATGGTATTGAGCGCTTTCTATCCATTTGCCAATCCTGTGACTCATTTGTTACTGTTTATTCTTGGTATATATATATATATATATATATATATATATATATATATATATATATATATATATATATATATATATATATATATATATAAACATGTTTCAGAATTACTTTCAGGTTTTCATCTCGCGTGTAATTTTTCGTGTAAATGGTGTCCACGCATGCCGAGATTAGCACCCTCACCGGGCTCCGGGCCGTCGGCGCTACGCCTGGGCTCGGGGATTATTGAAAGATATGTACGTGTGTTGTTAGAAATTTAATATAAAGCGTTTGTCCTACAAAGTACAATTCTACCGCATTCTCGATTTCTGGTACTCTGCACATGCTCATGTACATTTAGAAGTTCAACGTTTGAATCAGTCGCTCCAACGTTATGCAACGTTATGCGACAGGCCTTGCGGCTCCAAATACAATCGGTCGCACTTAATGCTTGTATTAGGTTCAGCGCATGAGAAGAGTGACGTTTGAAACGGGCCTAAATTTATGAATTTAATTCAATGCGATGTTACGAACACGCATAATTTTCAGACATTATATCCGTCCGTGACTATCTTATCATGACGCCAGATGGATACAACGTCTTTTAGACGAATTCAACTCCCCAGACCGTTTTAGACGTTGCACAATCACCGCACTTAATAGATTAAATTAAATTCGTCTGAATTAAATGCGACGATTGTGCGACGTATAAACTAGGCCTAAAAGAAACAGGAAGTATGACTGTCCCGTTGTAATAATAATAATAATAATAATAATAATAATAATTACGAATATTTACACAGGATAGCCTATCAGTACGATATATTATACTGTTATCACTAGGGTCCTGTGTCTAATTAAAAAACTATTAATAATAATAAATAAATAAATGTTATACGAATCGTAACAACGCAGTTAAAAATGTTCTAAATAAAACCCTATATAGATTCGAGTTTTCTAGCTGAAAACGGGAGTTCGTTAAAAGTTTTAGCTGCCATAAAATAAAAACGTTTACGACCAAATTCAGTTCTTATCTTTGGTAGTTTCACAGACACGTGGTTATTTTTTTGTATTATGCACATGCTCCTTTTTCTCAAAGACTTGCTTATAAATGTCACATACATTGTTGTGTAGACAGTCAAATACTAAACAACAGGCTTTTTTCTTTACTATATTCTCAACTGATGGTATGCGTAGATCTATTCTTGGACAAGACTTAGTTATAGTATTGAAGCTACGTTGCTCAATATTCCGTATCATTTTTCTTCTCGTTTCGGACCAGCCAAGTGTTATTGAGCTACAATACGTGAAAACAGGCATAATCATTGTTCTATAGATCCTTTCAGCACAAAGAAAAAAATCTCTTTCTATAGTTTTATATTATATTCACTGCTACACTCTACAAGACTATCCAAGTCAATAAAATCTAGTTACTCTGATCACGCAAATATGATACGCACGCAGCGCCGTGTAAACAGAGCGCGGCTTAGCTTTGTTCTTCATCTTGCCTGATTTGTGCTATTGTATTAGCTGCGGTGATTGGCTAAATACCTAAAACAAATTATATTACGTTCGTTCATTGGTTTGCCTGATTTCGTTGTCTTTTTTGACTCTTGGTTGGCGGCGTTTAACTTTGTAGTTCTTGCCTGGTCTGCCGACTGATCTGCTGTCGAGACTGCCGATTCTGCCGAACGTTAACATGAATTATGTATACTAAGATTCAGACTGGGAGAGCTCTTTCAGTTTCGAACACATTTCGAACATGACTTTACAAACGTGATAAAACGTGCAGTACTCACTTCAATTAAACAGCAGTGATGATTCAATTGTCCCGATCGGTATAGGTAAGTTTTAACGTTAAGCCTTTGGTTGTCAGACGCGCAAATTATTATCGATACTGGCTATATAGGGCCAGAAGGTATTACTCTTCAAAGGGTTCAAAGAGCCTTGGCAGTCAGACTCAAACGGTTAAGAACCTATCGCGCTAACTAATCCTTTGATTATCAAACGCGTATATTATAATAATAGTCTTATATATAAAGGCGACGTTTATAATAGTATTCTATTCTAGCTGAATGACTGTTTGGGTTAGTAAATTTGATAGCGCGCGCGAACCTGAATTAGTTAAATTGAACCATGTGATGTCTGGTAGTGATAGTTCTGCGTAAATATTGCACAACACGAGAACACACTAGTCTTGTTTGGTTGCCTCGTGTACCTCTTGATGTTTCTCACACGACCAGATCCTAGCCCTCAGTAGCCTGGAATATCATTCAAAATATCCAAAGTGCTTAATGATTTTGGTAACATGATTTTTTGAGCTTGTGAATGAATGTCTTTACGTGGAGGTTCTGATATGCTATTCAGGATTTCCGCGTCAGTATTGCGTACAGCTACCTAAGATTTGATTTATTGGATTCCCCCCCCCCCCGTTATTTTCTATAATTTTAAATGTATTTATAGTCAACATATAGCTAATAAAACGTCTAATTTATCCCTAAATTTATTTGACACCTTCCAGGTTTGATAAAATGCGCTATTAAAACACGATTTAAAAGACTTTGTTCGATTTCATTAAAATGCTTTGAAGATTTAAATATTACAGTGACATCTGCATAGGTAATAACTTTTGTATGATGAAGAGACTGGTGCACATCATTAAAGTGGATAAGGAAGGGCAATGGACCAATAATAGATCCTTGTGGTACTACAATGAATATAGGGTTTGGGTTGGATAGAACCCCATTGTAATGAACAATCTGTTTCCGAAGGAATAAATAATCTGTAAACCATTGCAATTCAGTACCGAGTATTCCATAAGAGGGTAGCTTGCTAATTAAAAGACCTGAATGGCTATTGTATGTTTTGTTGATCCATTGCATGACATCAAATTCAAATTCAGTTCCCCCGTAGGCTATAGCAACAGTACTTATACGCAGAACAATACCTCTCCGACAGCGTATTAACACTTTAAAGCCTGGAGCTTTCCGGTTGACGAGTAAAATCGTGGCGTTAGCCAGAGTAAAATAATCTGGCGTTAGCCAGAGTAAGATTATAAAAGTCGTGTTCAGGTCTCAAAGGGTCAAACCATCAATAAATTTTGCTTTTACCCATGTCACCATAATAAATTTTGCTTTTACCATTTTAATTTTCCCAGATTCGTCTACCATCCGTCAACTCTCGGCGTCGTTTCGCTCCCGGCCATTAATAGTTGCGTAAAAATTGTCGCGTCAGACTACATGGCTGAATTAAATTAGCCGAGTTAGCCTCTTATAAGTGGCTGACGGGAACGAATCACTATTTCTTTTTTTAGAAATATTTTCTTGTTGACCATATATTAGGCGTGCTAATATATTATTTACATTGTCACTCAAATTTCATTCTGTGATGATTATATTAGTGTTGCATTACATTATTTGTAAAATATCACGAAAAATCGTACAAAAAACAGTCTACTTATAAATTAAATAATTTTCTACCTTTTTCAATGTTTCATGATGCGCTTGGCCAAATCTTGTACGGCAAGAATCATGAGTGGACAGCGAGTAAATATCAATATAGATATATCGATAATCGATAACACTCAAATCTAAAAACAATGATAAAATTATATATATATATATATATATATATATATATATATATATATATATATATATATATATATATATATATATATATATATATATAAAGTAATCACTTGGCGTAAAGCCATAATATAGTTTAATCAATTCATTACGTTTCGACAATTTATTAAGTCTTCTTCTTTTGAAGAAGACTTAATAAATTGTCGAAACGTAATAAATTGATTAATATAATATATATATATTTATAATATAATATATAATATAAATATATATAATTGATTATATATATAATCCTCGATCGATCCTCGATATATATATATATATATATATATATATATATATATATATATCTATATACCTACCTACCTACCTACCTACCTACCTACCTACCTACCTACCTACCTACCTACCTACCTACCTACCTACCTACCTACCTACCTATTTCTCAAACTCATTAATAATTCATGAGATAATCAAGCAATCAGAAGCGCTGAATTGCACCACGTGAAGGGACTTGAAATACCAGGGAAGTACTGGGCAGAGGACTTGAAATATTACTTCACACAATCGGTTATTCATCCATACACTAATTACTAATGCACTAATTCATTTTGGGAATACACTAAGTGATTTTGAGAAGTCATGTAAAGGCCTCCAATTCGGACTAGACCGGGTTTTCAAGTACTCGGAATTCATTCCAGTCCGAGGCGAAGCCGAGGACTGGAATGAATTCCGAGTACTTGAAAACCCGGTCTAGTCCTCATTGTCGGCCTTTACATATTACATAAATACTCCTTAATAATTCATGAAGAAAAAATAAAAGAAATCATGACCGTGGAGGAGTTGTATATTCCAACTTCACCTAGAAATCTGCAAACTTTTCCACTCCTTTCATATTTGAATTAGCTTCTGTTCAAGAAATATCTTAACTTCATCCTAGAATTAGTCTTTCTGAGGTTATAGCAAACAACAAAACAACAAAAGGCAAAACAAACTTAAGAAATTCATCCATTTCAGACGGTCCACGTCAAAATAATGATGTTTTTTTCATATTTTAAAATACTTCGCAGCAAGAAAATTAAAAGTTCTGACATGAATAGCACTTGACAGTACCCTTTGTTTAATATCTTGTTCAGGGCAGTGCGTTTAATATTTAAAAACAAAAGCCACAATTCTATAACACTTGTGAGGAGTCCATTTGGCATTATATAATTCTTATTTTACGAGCAATGGTGAGAACATTTTAATAACTAATAAACATAAACTAATAAACCAGTAAACTACTAAACTACTAAACTAATACACTAATAAACTAAAAAACTAATAAACTAATAAACTAATAAACTACTAAACTACTAAACTAATAAACTACTAAACTAATAAACTACTAAACTAATAAACTAATAAACTAATAAACTAATAAACTAATAAACTAATAAACTAATAAACTAATAAACTAATAAACTAATAAACTAATAAACTAATAAACTAATAAACTAATAAACTAATAAACTAATAAACTAATAAACTAATAAACTAATAAACTAATAAACTAATAAACTAATAAACTAATAAACTAATAAACTAATAAACTAATAAACTAATAAACTAATAAACTAATAAACATTAATCCTGACATATTAAGTTCACAATCATTAACTACAGTTGAATGTATTGTATAACCTTTTTCTATTTTTTTTGTCCCCGTTTTTCTTTTTTATTGTATTTGGTGTGTTTTCGTTTTGTTTTGTTCCGTTCTGTTCCGTTCCGTTCCGCTCCGTTCCGTTCCGTTCCGTTCCGTTCCGTTCCGTTCCGTTCCGTTCCGTTCCGTTCCGTCGTTCCGTTCTGTCGTTCCGTTCCGTTCCGTTCCGTTCCGTTCCGTTCCGTTCCGTTCCGTTCCGTTCCGTTCCGTTCCGTTTTGTTTTGTTTTGTTTTGTTTTGTTTTGTTTTGTTTTGTTTTGTTTTGTTTTGTTTTGTTTTGTTTTGTTTTGTTTTGTTTTGTTTTGTTTTGTTTTGTTTTGTTTTGTTTTGTACTTGTACTTGTATATGTTTCGTTTTTGTTGTTTTATTTGTTTTTGTTTTTTTTGTTGTTGTTCTTTTTTTGGGTTTTTTTATTTATTCTTTTTTCTGTTTTACGTTTAATCCTCCTACTCCCATTCTATTATATTTATTTGTCTACTTTCCTTGTTTCTCCGTTTTAAAACTAGATTTAAGATTAGATGGTGAGCACCTTTCATGGGACTCAGTCCCTTTCGTGCTTTACCAGATTTTGGCATATTATATTTTATTTATACTTCGTTTTTGTGTCACTTCCTATCAGTCATCTTTCAATTTTAATTTTTATATATGCATAATTAGCCTGTCTACTTCTTGTCTGTACAAATGTATGTATGTAAATATAAATTCATTTATTGCCAAAATAAAGCTGTTAAAACAAAATCGAGAAATGTAAAACCCACTTCGTGAGTACAGGACTTTTTTGCCCACGGACTTTTACCCGTAGTATCTGCGTACTGAAGTTTTAATAACCTCGTGGTCAAAGATTTTTATCTCCAAAGAATCGTTTTCTAAAGTAAATTACTTATTTACTTAATTAAAAATTATTTATACATCATATCTATAGACAACAATATAAATTTAATTAAAAGGTCACAAGAACGCCAAGAGTAATTGAATACAGGAGCCCGAGTGTCGCAAGGACGAGAAGGCTAATTTCCCGGGGGCACTTACTTTCAAAATGGCGCCGGGATCGCGAAGCCGACATTTCGAGTCGGACTTCTGGTTGATCTTATTCTGTGATCGAATTCCCCTCGCTCCAGGTCTTTGAATGATATTATTTTTTTTTGCGTTGCGAGCATTAAGGCCGAGACACACTGGACGCGAAACCGTAACGCGACGCGATTTTCCAATTTTTAAAAGCGAATAAAATTACCATAGAAACGAACATTCGGAGGTTTTGTATGGACTAGAATGAACAAGTTATCCTGTCATTGTTATTTTATCAAGTTTCTCATGTGGGACGAATTTGTTCGCTTCCGAAATTACAAAAATCTCGTCGCGGTACGGTTTCGCGTCCGGTGTGTCTCGGCCTTTAGTCTCCCAGCCGCGCGATAATGTTTCATCATGGCGGATTTTCATGCAGGAGTGGCGAGTTTTTTCTTCTCCTGACGCCTTTGGTAGGGTTATTCGAAGTGAATTTGTGTTTGAATGATAAACACGTTCGCAATGCTTTTATACTATAGTAGACCTGGGTTGGTCCGCGATCTCGATAGCCGTACGCTGAAAATGTGTAGTACTCCATCAGACTTTTAAGAAAAATCTCGATCAATTTACATGTCAAGTGTTATTAATTACATGGTACTGAAAAATGTTGCTCAATGCTGTAAATCAAAGAACAAAGAAAGTTGATAAAGCCAACTTGCAAGTGAAAGGTAAACATGCTGTGTTTTCCATCTTCATCGAAGTTGTCATTTAGCTGAACTGACTTGTGTCCGTGAATGCTGTATTGAGGTAACTGTATTAATATTTATGGTTTGCTTTATTTTTTCTTTTATTGTTTATTATTGTACTGATGTCTTGCACTAAAAGTCGATGTTATTAAACAGTTTATACATTGCTGTACTTTCATCAAGTGTGTATTATTATTTGGGTACACCAGTATGGCCACCATTTCACTGTTTTGGTACACCAGTATGGCCACCATTTCGTTGTTTTGGTACACCAGTATGGCCACCATTTCATTGTTTTGGTACACCAGTATGGCCGATTGGCCACTATTTCATTGTTTTGGTGCACCAGTATGGCCACCATTTCAATGTTTTGGTACACCAGTATGGCCACCATTTCATTGTTTTGGTACACCAATATGGCCGATCGGCCACTATTTCAATGTTTTGGTACACCAGTATCACCACCACTTCATTGTTTTGGTACACCAATATGGCCACCATTTCATTGTTTTGGTACACCAGTAGGCCACCATTTCATTGTTAGCAACTTCTTATTGTTACTCTAGCTAATGGCACATAATTTTATTCGTCAAGTCAGGAGACCTCCTGGTAATCTTGCCTGGTAAAGGGTTAATAGTTGCATAATGTTTACGGGAAATGATTGATAAATTTTTCGTGTGCACAGAATTCCCACCTTAATAATTATGTTGAACAAATTCAATTTTTTCTTGACACCTATCCTAATAGCATTTGTTAGCACACAGGTTAGAATCATGGCGTGCTGGATTATTTGCATAGCAAAATCTTCCCATACCAGCCTGTACCATTGCCCAGTGCCCACTATTATGTAGCCCGAGTTGACGCCTAGCGGGCGTCTTGTTTAAGAATTAGAAATTAAACAATAGTATGCAAGTCTTGCCTAATGCCTAGCATATTCTAGACAGTATAACTCAAAAATCTAAATTACTTATGAGTCCATGGGAGTGATGGTATACATTAATCAATGAGTCATTGACCTGTCAGTTAATGATAGTTAAGTGTTTTGAACTATTTTTCCCTGTGCAAAGGCTTTTTTTTTTGCGAAATATACCTGCCTATGGATTTGCTTAACGAATCACGGTATTAATAAAATAGACGGTAAACAAATCTTGCAAGTCGGTATGTGTATTTGTTTCTCTCTTTAATATTTTATAGTGACGCCGTATTATTAAATGGTTTACTGTGATGGGATTTGGTTAAGTTTCGATTGATTTATTGCCGATTAATCCAAATCGGAATTCGTATTTGTAAACCTTCTGGTATATAACTTATACAGGTACATGCAATTTATAATATAAAGGCTTCCGTAATCATGGACGCATAAATCTCGTGATATATTAAGTGTGACTTCTCTTTTGAGTAAGTATTTTAATTTGGACATTTGATTTTACTGACAGATCAATGACTCATTGACTAATGTGTACCACCACTCCCATGGACGCATAAATAATTTAGATTCTTAAGTTATACGGTCTACAATCTGCTAGGCATTAGGCAAGACTTGCATAGTATTGTTTAATTTCTAATCTTAAATAACGAAATATAATTTTGTACTTCAAACTGTCCACATTGGGGAGCACGGATGGCGTGTGCTGTTTGGGCGCTGCCTCTCACCAATAGTTAAGCCCGGTTAGACGGGGTTAGTACTTGGATGGGTGACCATCTGGGAACAACCCCGTTTTCGAGCTTGGGACTCATGTGAGTAGAGTTTAGTTGGTCCTCCTGTCCTCCGAGGGTTTTTCGCAGGGTTCTCCGGTTTTTCTCCCTTCGTAAAATCAACACCTAGGGCTTAGCTGGGATCCGATTAGTGGAGAATAACTTTGTAAGGGACCTAGAGCCCTATTGTTACTTCTCCTGTTGCCGCCAGGTACAAATGTTGATAAAAAAAAGTTTCTAATATGCTGTACAGTAAATTGTCCATTGGTAGGTGGTACTTTAGCCTGACTCTATCAAACACCACTTTGGCAGTATGTGTGATTTGTCAGATTGTTTGTTTGCCATCTCACTTGTCATCAAAACTTGCTGCAAGTGATCTTTGCTCTATCATTTTAGAAGACTGTAATCTTTAGTTTAATTTTAATATTTTAATAAGGAGGTGTAATGATTCAACGTTGTAAAAAATTTTTGTTTCTACTAGCTAAAATGACATAGATAACTAGAAATACATGAACGCAACAACCCCTCGCCCGCTTTATATGCATTTTTAACCCCACCCCACCCACCCACCCACCTCCCTCCCCCCTAATTTCTTTTTTTTTTGTTGTATTAATACTGAACACAGATCAGATAACATCCAGAAAATTAGTTAGCAAGGTTCATCTGTAGTCGTGTATTGACACACTGAAAGAACATGCAATGTCAATATTAAAAAAAAAACAACGAGATGAACCAAATGACAAATTTTCATTCAAAAATATATATAAACAGTGGCCAAGAAAAGACACAAATCACACAATGTCAACGTCCTAGCGTTGAAAGACAATTGTAGACAATATATTATTTATGTTAATTATAATTTTCAAGATTTCTTCCGTTTTAACTCAGCTAAACTGTTAAATACGAATCTCCTACCGTTAAACTTTCTTCTGCTTTTGTGACCACAAACACTGCCAATTCAGTCTAGTCTTTTCGGATTGTTTTTCTCGTTCGCGGTTTCTTACTTTTTCCGTTGTTGACCAAATAAATATGACAAGGCATCATTGAGTTCTCTTCATGATCTAAAAAGCCGTTTGTTTCAAAATTTCTTCATCGTTCCCTCTCGAGTTATGTAGAATACACCAGAGCAAAATTCTTTACCGGCTTTGAACAGTTTCAGGACACATCCTGCTTCTTTCAGTTACATTTCGGTCTGAATCGTTTTCGGTCTTTATCGTATTAATTTTTAGGCTATTTCCAGTGGTTTTAAGTCGTCTTTATTGTTGTCTTTTTCTCGCTGGCACATCTCTTGTTAGCCTTCTTTCTTTGGTCTGTTTTCATAGTAATATTAATGTACATTTTAGCTGAAACCGTTTTTTCTGGCAAAGATTTCTTTTGTCATGACCGCTGAAAATCTATTTCGTAATCCAACCGAACTTATAAATTATAATTTGCTGACGTAAATTTAAATAATTTGAATAATTTAACAGGTTAGTTACCAGTGCCCTGCTATCCGAACTGCGAAAGTTGCGGATTTGTTGACATATATATATATATATAAACATCTCGCAGAATTTCTTTCCCCCTTGCGTGTAATTTCGCGTGTACTCCACGCGTGTCGAGATTAGCACCCTCACCCGGGCTCCGGGCCTTCGGCCCTACGCCCGCGGGCTCGGGGAATATATGTTATTTGCCGGCTGGGAGGTCCGTATAGAGAAATATTACCCGAAGTCTCAAAAATTGCCCGAGGCCGCAGGCCGAGGGCCGTTTTTGAGACCGAGTGAAATATTTCTCTATACGGACCGACCAAAACGGTAAATAACATATTTTTTTTTTATTATTAATCGTACGATTTATAATTTACATAATTAGGTAAATTAACAGAATTGAATTGCGTAATCGAGGTGACATTCACGTGATATTCAAAAGTCCAAAGTTTATCGTTCGACAGTAAACAACTGCCGACATGCAGTCTGACAGGGAAGCTTGGAACCTCTTTTGTGATAAAAAAAAAGCCAAAACAGTCAAAACTTGAGGATCTAGTTATGAAGGGAAGTCAGAATGCAGTCCTAAAGTTTAGTTGATAAAGATTCTTCGTCGTTCTTCTTCGCCGCTTGCTCGTTTTTGGCTTTTCGCTTGGAAAGTCGCTTTCAATGCTGGGTGACTGCATGGAAATTGAAAGTGGGTTGTTCGAGTTTGAAGACGAAAATGCTTGTAATAAGCCATTTGTAACTTTTGTCAAAGACATGACACGATGAGGTTGGCATGTGGAAAATATTTAATTAATATTTTAAGGGTAAAGACTTGTAGCGGTTTTGTTGAGTATAGTTGGACAACAGAAGAATGACAGTAATAGTTTCAAAAGGTTTCAGCTTTTCTGTCTTCTCGTGGTATGTTTTTTTATATATATACTTCTATATAGTTTCATTTACTGATTCAAAATACTGTGTTCACAAGTTTATGTATGTTTTGCCTACTGTTTTAAACTGTTTTCATACGTCGTTGAGCAATAATACTTTAAAACTTTATAAATCTTGCTCGCTGAAATTTTACTTTTTCACAGTTTTCTCGCGTTCTTTTAATATTCGCAATTTACACACGAAGTTGTCAAAGCCATTTGGATAATAAAACTCATTTGCATCCCCGTAGCTCTCTGTTGATTATATTTTTTTCTGTGGCAAGCGAAATATTAATAGTTATGAAAATTGATCAATTTTAAATGACAGAATGTAAAAAAAATAAACCTTTTTTTTGTTTTTGTTTGGAAATCCGCAGCGGTCCGTATCGGGGTTCGTATCGTGTGATACGGACTGCTCGCTAAGCCAATCAGAGCGCGCGAATCAGATGGATACCGGACGGCAAAAAAATAAAACTGATCAAGCTTTCGGACTATACGTCCATCCTCAGGGTTAAAATGACCATATGGTAAATTTACATTCATGAAGACTATTAAAGTACATAGAACCATCTACTGTACCTATTTAAAAACTATGTATAAAAAACAAAAGATCAAGCTGATTAACATGTAAACAAAGGCTATCAAATTAAAATACGGTAATCATTAAAATCCCATCGACTTATATACAGGAAAAAACCCGAGAGTGAGGTCTTGAATACGCGGTTTTCAACTTAAACATGCGGTTTTTAACTTGTTTATATGCTCATCAGATCATATTCTTCTGTTTTCAAGAGGTTTTGACGAAATAACCTAGTACGAGGTTATTATTTTACGTAGAGGTCGAGCTTTCAACCGCACTAATTGCCTGCATTAATAATGAGGTTTTACCCCCAAATCCCAAATCAATGGAGAACAAGAGAATATGGTCTCATGAGCTTATAAAACTAAAGGTTAATAAACGTTCGGTAAGGTTCTTCCACAATCTCGATTAACAATTGCACAATCTGTTTTGACAATCATCCAAGCTTCGTTCCATCTCCGTTGTGACCATCTATTCCCTTTTAAAATAACTTTCATACTGTCCCAGTCGTTGAGCTTGGATTACGGTCTCTCAAGTTCCGTGGAGATGTCCAGTACCCTGTCGTATAAAACGGACAACCCAAGGTTGAATACAGTTCCAACAAGCTCACTTTTTCGAGTTTTGGTATAGATCTTTACTCGCAAATAAACCGGAAGAAGTGGTATCTCCCGGTGTTTTCTAAACTGTTGTACACAAGAAGCTGTGCAAGCGTGAGAGCTGGCTGAGTTGCGGAACTTCTTTGCGTTGTTTATTTGTACCATACAAAACCATGCTATACTAGGCCAATAATGAAACTGGCACTGACTCTTCCTGGCACTGAGAATTAAACGAATCCCAAAATTGTTGTTTTGACTTGAACATGTCCCTTCTGACGATATTTTCTGCCCTGGCCAAGGAAATCGTTTCATCGTCAGAATATTGGGCGCATGCTTTGCGTTGTGCAGATCCTACGTCCGCGGCGTTGCACGCAAGTACCACATCACGCCTTTGCTTGTGAGCATTCATGTCTGGAAACTACCCTGACGAGGCTTATAGATCGTCAAAGTTCTCGCCATAAGAAAGAATACAAGAGCCGCCGGCATGCTGGCGTCCTGCCGATCGACCGCAGTAATCGTCAGCAAAGATGAGAATGTGACTGTGGTGCCTGCGCATCTGGTTAGCGAGTAGCTCGGCGGCGCTGCTGGCACGTGGCTTGAAAAACTGATGACATTATTATAACAATAGAGTTGATGTTCGCGGGCATAAAAATGTTTTTGACTCAGGCTCATTTTAGCCCGAGCCGAAGGCGAGGGTTAAAATTGGCTCTGAGAAGGGCCAAAAACATATTTATGCCCAAGAACATCAACTGTATTGCTCGAAATCAAAGACAGTATACGGTAAACAGTATCTTGAACAGTGCCAACCCAGACATGGTCAGACATGAATGCCCGTAAAATTTATTATCCGCTCATAAATTTCGCCGACACTTGCAGCTTTTTAAAAACTATTCGCACTTCATATTACCATTGTTCGTAAATTTTGTAAAGCTCTGAACTATAGTAAGCGAAATATTAGCTTTCAAGTAAACTAATTCGGGAAGTCGCTTCAGACACTAAACACCGTTGAGCTTTTGTTTACAATCTTACATTTCTCTTACGGACCTAAGGACTTTACTCACTTTACGCTCTTATTATGTTTTTCACGCTTATTTGTTTGCATAGGCAGCAAGAACATGCATAATCAAAACAATATTCTTCGTAAATTTCTTGAAGTTCTAGGCTATACTTTTCAAAATTTTAGCTTTCGACTAAACAAATTACACATAATACTAGTCCAGGACGGCTTAAAGATTTACATAACTCATATAAACTTACATGTAAACTTGGCAGAAGAACGCAACATTTGTCATTAAGACAATCTTTGCTTCAAAGTATTGACAAGAAAAGTATAAAATTCCATAAACAGTGATTTGCACTGTTAAAACTGATAGGCTCAGAAATACACCGCCACCTACACATACTTCGATTGGCTAACATTGATCACATGATATTATAGAGATGGCTGCCTAGCCAGCATGTCGGCGTCAGAATCATTTCCATTGATTGTCATGATGGTCGGTCATGAAAGTTTCTTGCCCGATAATAATGAGGAAAACAAGATAACTATAAAGATCTCCAAGAATATCTTCGATACTGCAAGACCTCTAAGCAGTTAAAATGGGACAGTAATGACGATAATTTGGCTACTTTTACGGCTAATCAACTAGACATTACGAAGGAGAACATTGCAATGTTATGCAATGGTTCTTGTTCGGTCCTGAAGATGACCTATGCGACCATCAATTTCCATCACAACACGAAGACAGTCCAAATTCAAGGCCGCAAAAGCTCTGACCTGAAAGATACGTTAATGGATATCACAATGACCAGAGCTACTAGAAGAAGAGACGGTGAAGCCGAAGGCGAAGCCGCCATATTGGAAAACGCCAAGAGTGCCGACGAACCGCTGAGAGAAGCTTTGTTATCGGAAAGAACTGGCAGCGAAAACAACGAAGTTGTGTCAGAAATTTCCGCCGAAGAAATATTAGACAGTGATAAAGATATCGAAGAAAGCAATGATACCGAAGTAGCGGGCGAAATCCGTAGAATATGGTGTGAAATTAACAAGATTAAACAACATATACCTGGTCAATGCGTCGACCAAGAACAAGTATCGGTATTGCAACAGGCGCTTAACCAAAGTGAGAAGCGGATCCAAAAGCTTGAACAAGAAAACAGTAGCCTACTTGAAGTAATAAGGCTGCTGAGTTCGCCCTCTGCCCACGTTCCAAGTAATGAAAATCTACCTCCGACGAATATTCCGCTTGGATCTACGGTGAGTGATACAGAACAGAACACCGATGGATGGACCAAGGTAGAGAAAAAGAAAAATAGAAAGAAAAGGAAAAACGGAAAGAATAGCTCTACTCAACAAAGTGATCAGCCGAACCAACATGCCACCCCTGCCTTGGGCCGTGCTGCTAAGCCTACAACTACAGCACCTAAAAGTTCTAAACCCACCATAGTGATAGCTGGAGACTCGATGTTAAAATATATCAACGGACGGAAATTATCTCATGGTCACAGTACCTACGTAAAATCCTTTCCAGGCGCTACGGTGGAAGATATGTCGGATTACATTAAGCCATCACATAGAAGGGAGCCAGATGAAATCATTCTTCACATTGGAACGAACAATGTCAAATCAGAAGAATCTTCAAGAAGAATCGCAGAAAAAACTGTAAACCTTGGTAAGGAAATTCAAGATGAATCACCAACCACAAAGGTAACGATCTCTTCTATTATTGTCAGATCAGATGATTCTCTGAGCAGTAAAGTTAATGAGGTCAATAAAATCGTTGCTAAATTCGCCAAACAACGTGGTTGGTCGCTACTAGTAAACTCGAACATCACTAAAGAACATCTTAATTCTAGTGGACTTCATCTGAACATGGTTAATAGAAAATATACATGGTTTGGAAGCTCACAAAAGTCATTGTTTTATGTTTTTATTCAGGTTTATGGAAATTTTTGCACTTTCATGGTTACTGAACATATTGTGTTTTCTGTATAATGAAGCAATCATCCAATAGCAACGTTTCGCTTCAATCACTCAACCGTACTGTTTAAATATTAATAAACCTAAAACAAAGGATATGGCACCTTCGTGTACCTTTCAAGATGAATCGTAGCTTGATTGTTAACCGCTTTGAAGTTTGCCGGGTTTCCAAACCATGTATATTTTCTATTAACTATGAAGGAACTAAGATTTTAGCATCTAATTTTATATCGCATATTAGGAATCAATGATTGTTATCTCCCTCTGAAAATGTGGCACTAAATACCCCCCAACCAATATGGCCAAAAATTCGCGGTTTTAAAATGGCATGTCTAAATCTAACTAGCCTTCCTAAACATATAAACGAACTCCGGCTTTTACTCGATAATCAATTGTTTGATATTTTAGCCATAAATGAAACGAGGCTTGACGAGACTGTCAGTGACGATGAGGTTGAAATTCCACGTTATATTATTATACGCTGCGATAGAAATAGAAGTGGAGGTGGAGTTTGTATTTATGTACGGACAACTACAAATTATATTGTTAGAAATGATCTAGATTTCAAACACTTGGAAAGCTTATCTATTGAAGTTAGGAAACCGAGATCTAAGCCTTTCATTGTTACTACATTGTACAGACCGCCCAATTCATCCCCAGACTTGCTTCAGTATTTCGAAGCTCTTTATTGGAAAAATAGACGCAGAAAATATTGAGCATATTATTCTGGGTGATATTAATTGTAATTATTTATCTGAAACCAACGACACAATTGGTAATGAGCTTCGAAATATTGCTGATATTTACAATCTTAAACAGTTAATTAATGAACCAACGCGGATTACCTGTACTAGTAGTTCGCTGATCGACCTCATATTTACTAATTGTTCAGATAAAATTGTGTGCAGTGGAGTGTCCCATGTTAGTATCAGTGATCATAGCTTGGTTTATGCTTATCGCAAACTAACTTTGCCTCTTGAGTCAAAAGGAACTAAAAGTGTCTGCATCAGACACTTTAAGAATTTCAATATAAATAATTTTCGTAATGATATTCAAGCTCAGCCTTGGAATGACCTCAGAGATATAGAAAATCCAAATGAAATGTGGCTTAAATGGAAAGCCATGTTTTTAGAAGTTTGCGATAAGCATGCCCCTGTCCGAACTGGACGCACGCATGCGTCTAAGAGCCCTTGGATTAACTCCGAACTAAAAAGATCGATGCATCGCAGCATAGTTAATAGAAAATATACATGGTTTGGAAGCTCACAAAAGTCATTGTTTTATGTTTTTGTTCAGGTTTATGGAAATTTTTGCACTTTCATGGTTACTGAACATATTGTGTTTTCTGTATAATGAAGCAATCATCCAATAGCAACGTCTGGCTTCAATCACTCAACCGTACTGTTTAAATATTAATAAACCTAAAACAAAGGATTTGGCACCTTCGTGTACCTTTCAAGATGAATCGTAGCTTGATTGTTAACCGCTTTGAAGTTTGACGGGTTTCCAAACCATGTATATTTTCTATTAACTATGATCGCAGAGACCGTTTAAAAATAAAAGCCATAAAATCCAACGACTCTTGGGACTGGTCTAACTTTAAGAAAACAAGAAATTATGTAAATACTGAAATTAGGAATGCAAAAAGTCGTTATTATAATAGCGCTTTTGAACATTATTCAAACAATCCCCGCAAAACATGGCAAACTATTAATGAAGTAATGTCACGCAAAGACAACAAGTCAGTGATAAACGAAATTGATGTTGGTGGTACAGCACTAAATAATCCGACTGACGTTGCTGATAAGTTCAATCAATACTTTGCAGAAATCGGACCAGAACTCGCTAAAAACATTAGCGAAGTTGATGCTTGCTATAAAGATTACTTGCATAATACCGACAATCACTTTTCATTTGAAGTAACAGACCGATTATCTGTTCTTTCATTGTTATCCAAACTTTGTAAGTCGAAAGCAACCCGTCTGGATAATATCTCTGCTAAACTTCTTAGAGAGTGCCCCGACCTAATTTCTGATTCACTGACCTGTTTATTTAACCAGTCAATAATAAGTGGGATTTTCCCTGATGAGTGGAAGAACGCCAGAGTTACTCCACTTTATAAGAAATCCGGAAAGCGCAGTGACATGACTAACTATCGGCCGCTATCGATCATTCCAGAAGTGGCAAAAGTATTTGAGCGAATAGTTTATGACCAAGTTTATAAATATTTGATCGATAACAAATTATTATCAAATCATCAATCTGGATTTCGTTCAATTTATTCTACCGTAACTGCGCTACTGGGGGCGACTGATAGTTGGTCGTTAAACATTGATCGTGGCAATATTAATGCAGTTGTATTCCTAGATCTGAAAAAGGCCTTTGACACGGTAGACCACGCCATACTGCTTTCAAAACTTTAATTTTATGGAATAACCGGTCATACTCTGAACTGGTTTAACTCATATTTAAAAGACCGTACGCAGACACGCATTGTAGCCTAAATAGTTGTAAGTCGTCTAAGACTTTGGTTAGGAGTGGAGTGCCTCAGGGGACTATCTTAGGCCCACTATTGTTTTTACTATATATAAATGATTTACCTAATTGTCTGACTTATTCACAGCCAAGAATGTATGCTGACGATACGAGCGTAACATACGCTAGTAATGACATAAACGAGATAAATGAATGTGTTAATTTTGATTTGGAAAAACTTCATATTTGGCTTGCAGCAAATAAACTCACGTTAAATATGACTAAAACTAATTGGCTCTAGACAGAGATTGTCTAATCTCCAAGAAAGCCCAAACATCATTATTGACAATAATTCTGTGAAACAAGTTTCAGTATCTAAATCACTTGGTGTAAAAATTGACCAGAATATGACCTGGTAAAACAATGTTAATGTGATGTCTAAGAAAATTGCATCTGGGATTAGTGCAATAAAACGCATTAGGTATTTTGTTCCTCGTGAAATACTCCTAACTGTTTACAATGCTTTAGTACAACCTCATTTTAAATATTGTAATCTGGTTTGGGGAAACTGTAACAAAGGCCTTTCTCAAAAACTTCTAAAACTCGAAAATCGTGCTGCGCGTATAATTACGTTCTCAAGTTACGATACTAGAACAAACGAACTTTTCCATTCGTTGAAATGGAACAAATTAGATCACCAGCGTAAAGCTGATAAATCAATTTTAATGTACAAAGCTCTGAACGCTCTAACACCAGAATATTTGAGCTCTAGATTTATCAATCGAACGGACATTACGTCTTATAACTTGAGAAATGTAGAAAACAAGCTAGCAGTTCCTCTTCCGCGTACTGACAACTATAAAAGAAGTTTCAGTTACAGTGGAGCGGTACTGTGGAATGGCTTACCATCAAACCTAAGACAAGCTCCTTCACTGGCAAACTTTAAGACCCAAATAAGTTCCCACACTTTTCAGAGTGACTAATTTTCATATTGCACGGCGTCTTTGTAAAGCAGGTATTTTTTTTTCTTCATTTCCTTTTTATATATTTTAGTTAGTTAATTAGTATATAACTTTGTAACCTCTTTATAATTAGCACAGTATACTTTTGTAATTCTTATTTTATCCTGAAAGACCTACCGTGGGTAAATAAAGTTATCGTATCGTATCGTGTCGTATCGTATCGTATCGTATCGTAGATATTTCCATAAAAATTATTAGGTCGGCGGCACCGCACGATCGTTGAAATTTTAACCAAATTCAATTTTTCTAGTGCCGCCTTCGATGTGACTACGGGATAGGCAATTTTGAACGGCCTTGCTCACGTGTGCTCACATGCTGATAATGTTGCTGAGAAATTAATATACAACCAACATCTTAGTTCTTGCGACAATAGCTGCGTTAATAATTTGCTTCTGTGATACGTTTGTCGCTTGGCGTAAAAAATCTCGGGCTCTTAACGAACGAACGAACGAACGAACGAACGAACGAACGAACGAACGAACGAACGAACGAACGAACGAACGAACGAACGAACGAACGAACGAACGAACGAACGAACGAACGAACGAACGAACGAACGAACGAACGAACAGTGGAAATATTCCCAAGCTGGCTTTCATGTTTATCGGCTAAGCCAAAGAAATATATCAATGATAAATGTTAGAAGACATTTTCCCCAAGCCGGGTTGAGGGCCGAAGGCCCGGAGCCCGGTGAGGGTGCTAATCTCGACATGCGTGGAGAAAAAGCGAGGGAGACGTAATCTCGGAAATAGTTTATATATATATATATATATATATATATATATATATATATATATATATATATATATATGTATGTTCGGGACGGTGCCACGCGGTAAAAATTGTTGGACACTGGTGACTAGCGATGCAGAAAACTAAACCTGTCAGTATTATTTTTGCTTTCGTTCATTACGAAATGGAGCCTGCTCTACTTAAATTAAAAGAGAACAACGAAGAAAAGGATACAAACAGCCGGTTTAATATATCTTGAAGCGAAACGAGAGGACCTGAAGAAACCAAACGCCGTATGGTAAACAAAACCTCGATCTGAATTGCAGTATTTGTGGTCACTCAGTGGTCTCAAAATCATTCAAGTTGATAACGGTAGGGGATTTGTATTTTGTCCTTATGTCCTAAAACAATACCGCTTCACGTTTTCGTGCTTTCCCTTTGCTCGTCCAAATCAAGCATAACTCAGCTTAACTAAAGCTAACTTAGAACACTATCTTAGGCTTATACCACGCTTATATTAACCGTGGTGGACGTTGGCTTTGCCGGTTTTCTTGGCTGTGATTCCAAATTTTCGACTGAAACGTCGGTTTAATACTTCTTTCTGGAATCCGATTCCACTGAATTGTTTTTATCTCAGACTCTATTATAAATGTAATTTTTGAGCTGTCAACTTTTAATTCTGCCTTTGCAAAATGTACATGCATAGAGAAGCCATTTAAAGGCTTGCTAGAAATAATCCCTTTTGAAACCTCCTAAAAACAATATATTTTTTACAACCAGAATTTAATAATGAAATCTAAGTTTTGCTTTGATATGTTCAACTTTCATTAAATGATTGAAATCAGTTTTGTTATCCTATCGACCTATCCATAAATTCTATAATTTAATATCCCAAGGATTTAATATCATTTGTTTTTATATTTGTTTGTTTTTATATTGGCTGTATAATAAGGAGTGCTTATTTTCATCAGGGGGTGGGTGGGGGGTGTTTCAAAAAAGCATGTAAAAGCGGGTGAGGGGTTGTTGCGTTCATGTATTTCTAGTAATCTATTAAAAAAAAACATTGAACGTTCCTCATCACGTAGCAGAGTATATATTCTGCTTAATGTTTCAGATGTTTTAGCTTTTAGGTTTGGCCCTTCTGCGGTAAACATTCTTGAAAGCGACCCGACTTATTAAGTGCTGTTTAAGGCTGTTTTCTATTACGTTTGCTTTGCCCGCGTGGGCAAAGCGGACGTATAATGGAAAACAGCTTTATACAAAAGCCGGGACGGGACAAGTATAAACGGGGCGATACGTTTGTTATTCCGGATTTGTATGAGAATGTTTTCAAGCGGGATGAATTGGATGTTTCCCAACACAGCTATAGACAGTTATAAAAACCGTAATTGGCGTAGTGTGGAGGACTAGCGCTGTTGTCATCCTACTAGCCGACATCGCTCAGTTGTATCGAATAAACACCTCTTAAGAACAGTGGCGTAGCCAAGGGGGGGAGGGGGGGTTGGAGAGCAAGGGGGGCTCTCCCACCCCCACACACCCCAATCGTTTTCAAGACAGCCTCTGTGAAAAGCCGAAAGCCGAGGAGAAAATATTGGGTGGGAGGTACGAAATGATCGCTGGATCCTCCCAACATTCCTGTGAGTGCTTTAATAGATGACAATAATATATAATTGGGGTCTTACTAACTGCAAGTAATAATTTACATTACAAACGTATTATTTCAATCATTCGAAAGTCAAGCCAACCATATTGTTTTTTGGCCGAGAATTGCCGAGGTTGTTCGAAAGTATCAATGCCGAGTGCGATCTGAAATATTTGTATAAAATGAAGTACTGTGAATACTATGTTTTATGGTACCATTACCATAACCTCCTCAACATTTTGTTTTACAAATGTAACTTTTCTTTATACACAAAGATATATTAGATAAACTTCCTTGTGAAACCATAAAAATATCTTTTTATGTGTACTACTTGTTATGTTCTAAATTCTTTTAACTCGAGCCCACAAAACGCAGGAAATCACAAGGCCCCAGAATTCAAAATTTTTCCGGGGGAGCACGCCCCCGTACCCCTCTAGGTACCTTGCGCCTTCGGCGCTCGGCCCCTCCAATGTATAGACCCTGGCTACGCCACTGCTTAAAAATAAAAACTGGAAGCGGTACCGTCATATCGTACCGGTTAGGCGGAACAGATCATTTGTATGGCGAAAATTGTCCCGTCAAGCTGGGATTCTGGTGAGGAAATCGGCCGCAAACTGCCCGTTTTTAGGCCCGTATGTTTTATATCAGTCTGCTAAACTCACAACAGATTTGTATACCTGACTCAGTCGTTGGTTCCCAATGGAAAGTAGCATTTAGCACTTCTTCCCCTTTGTCGGGTATACGTGAAGACAGCTGTATTCGAAAGTTGGTTAGGCCACAATTCCCTTTGTTACAACTATCTAAACATTGAAAAAAACAAACATTAAATTGGGTATCAAGCTCATTTCGAAATAGTTCTACATTCAGGCAAAATTGAAACGTTCGTAAAGCCTGGTTTTCGTATGTTCCAATTCATTGCCGATCATTGCCGATATAGCTTTGTGATGAATTAAGACGAATTAGAATTAGAATTGTGAGAACCGGTGATCGGAAACGATTCCCGACCATCGGCAATCATTGAAAAATCGTCCATAAAAGCACTTATTATTTATGCATACGTCACTGTTCTCAGGTCCCTTTCAGACCCTAGCTCTAACCTTAACCCTAACCTAATTATTTATGCATATATCATTATTCTCAGTCTCCTTCGAGACCCACTAACCCTAACCTCATTGGTATTCGTTTTAATAGATACATACATTGTGTTCCTCATTAAGGATTTTCAACACTAATTTACATTGAATAAAATGAAGATTAAAATGTCATGATAAAAGATCAAGATAACAACAATTACAATAAAATATTTAAAACTTTCAGTACTCTATAACTAGGTATAAAAATTATCTAACATGTCTTTCTTTAATTTTTTCTTAAGACTTGTCAAGGAGGAAATTAGTTTTATTTCGTTGTCCAAATCGTTCCACAATTTGACTCCTCTATACTGGAACGTTCTCTGACCGGACGTAGTATAAAAAAGCGGGATTTGAAAAAACTCCCGATTACGAGTATAACATTCGTGAATATTTGAACGTTTTTTAAATTTATTGCATAACTAGAAATACATAAATGCAACAACCCCTCGCCCGCTTGAAATACACCCACCTACCCCACCTTCCAATTAAAATAAGCATGAACAAATGATATTCCTCAGGGTAATTACAGAATTTATGATTAGGATGACTAAAAATGAAAGTTGAACATATCAATTAAAGCAAAACTTACAGATTTCATAATAAACTCTGGTTGTGGAAATATATAGAGAATAATACATGGATGTGCCGAAATATGAAATTTATTTCGAGTGTTGACCAGGATATCTCACGAGTGAGCGAAGCGAACGAGTGAGATATCCTGTTCAACACGAGAAATAAATTTCATATTTCCAAGCATCCATGTATTGCCCTGTTTATTATATAAAAAAAATTGTCCTATTGCCTTGCAAAAATTGCATTAAACTATTAAATGCTGATTCAGCGATAATCGTCACATGTGAGATTATCATTTTTATTAGTGGCGGAAAAATCAATAAAACACTCTATTTTATATAATAAATTGTTTTTAGCCATTTAGGAGGTTTCCAATGGAATTACTTTTATATTTTTCAAAAGCAGGATTAAAAGTTAACAGCTCAAAAACTACATTTATAATAGGAGATAAAAACAACAGACAACGTTTCAGTCTGTATAATACAGGACAAAAGAAAATGGACAAACTCCGACAAAGCCTATGAGTATTAATGATAAGTGCTTGCAATTAAGTAAATGAAAAACATCACGTCCACAGTAGCAAAGGGAAGCACGAAAATGTGAAGCTGTATACTGCTTAATAGGTTAAGCAAAAGTTTGAAAACAACATAAGGACAAGGTATAAAACTTTATAATAAAGATAGTTGCTAGATTAAGTTTACAGTATAAACTTACGAGTGTCTAAAAGGGTTTCTATTTAAACATCTTGCCGTTCTTGGCATTTACAGAATATATTAATGAATAAATGCTGATTCCAATCAGCAAAATAAATAAATACAAATGCCCTACCGTCAACTTTAAAATGATTTTGAGACCACTGAGTGACCTGTGACCACAAACACTGCAATTCAGATCCAGTTTTTGTTTGCCATACGGCGTTTGGTTTCTTCAGGTTTTCTGGTTTCTCTTCAAGATTTATTAAACCGGCTGTTTGTATCCTTCTTTTATTCGTTGTTTTGCTTCTTTCCATTTAGAACGAGACCATCATATAAGTTTTCTTTAAAGCTAGTCACCAGTGCCCAAATTATTCTTTCCGCGTGACACCCTACGACGTATATATATCTCGACGTATATATATATCGTACGTATATCTCCTGGCATTACCACCTTATTATATATACAGAACTCGCGATCAAGCTCTCCGCAACGCCCTCTGTGGCTCAGTGGTCAGAGCATTGCACTAGAATCGCAAGGTCGTGGGTTCAATTCCTGCCGGAAGGCCTGTGTAGTTGCATTTTTCGCAACTGGTCCCGGTTTGGTCTTATAATGTATATATTCTACACTCGAATTTTCCTTCACCCAAAATCCTTAGAACATGCTCTGTAATCGAGTGAAATGCCCAATATTACTTATAATATACAAATTTTCTCCTGGCATTACCACCTTATTATATATACAGAACTCGCGATCAAGCTCTCCGCAACGCCCTCCGTGGCTCAGTGGTCAGAGCATTGCACTAGAATCGCAAGGTCGTGGGTTCAATTCCTGCCGGAAGGCCTGTGTAGTTGCATTTTTCGCAACTGGTCCCGGTTTGGTCTTAAAATGTATATATTCTACACTCGAATTTTCCTTCACCCAAAATCCTTAGAACATGATATATATATATATATATATATATATATATATATATATATATATATATATATATATATAAACTATTTCCAGATTTTCGTCTCCATTGCTTTTTCTACACGCGTGTAAAATGGACTCCACGCGTGTCGAGATTAGCACCCTCACGGAGCTCCCGGCCTTCGGCCATACGCCCGGGCTCGGGGACTAAGGCAGAGCTAGATTACACATTTATACATCATAACTGCTTCTCTGAATAATAAGTGTTGCTTCACCGGAAGCCAATTTAATTCTCGTAATTTTGGTGAGATGTGTTCAAACTCTCTCGTGTTTGTCACTATTCTACACCCAAAATTTTGCACCAATTGCAACTTATTGATGTTTTTGAAAGAAATGTTTGACCAGGCAGTAGAGCAATAAAGAAGCTTGTTCATTACCAATGCTGAGACCAAGAGGGTTAGGGTTTCCTTATCAAAGCATTTGTTTATCCGGTTGATCTGCGTCAATTTAGCCATGCATGAGGAGACCAAATTGGTGATATGGCAATCATACGTCAAATGAGTATCATTGTTACTTCCAAATCTTTAGCTGAGAAAACTGGGCTAATGGTTTCCCTTAGGAAACTTAGGTTCATATCTGAAGGAACACTTTGTGACAATGGACCTTTCACCTTTTAGAAAAATCCGCAATGCATCATGGTAGAGTGGTAACGCTCATCTGCCAAGCAAAATGGCGGGAGAGGAGCGGGCATTTTGTGTGGCAGAGGACTTTTGCTTTTTAAACGAATGTCATCAAATAAAATAGCAAAAAAACTTATCTTTACGGTTAAGGAGGTTTTTACTCGGACTCTAAACTAGATATAAGGCAATCGCGGCGGTTTCTGTTGGAAATATTGACTCGGGTTGACTGGACAAATAATGGCAGTTCGAAGATAAACATTCTAGAAGAAGCGTCTTAATGTACACTTGTAGGTGAGTAGACTTGGCTATGTAATCTCATAAGAATCTTTTGTTATAGGACTAAGCGGCAACGCCTAGTTTACTTAGATCGCAAATATTTTGTGCATCGGAATGCATGTTGCGGACTTTTTCGTCTCCAGGGGCGGATTTAGTATACATCAGATCAGTCACGCGACTGACGTAAAAACCACAAGAATAATAGTCTTCTAGAAAATGTTATGGTGCGACTGCTTAGTTGGCCTTCAGTGATCGCAGAGATTGGGTTTCAAATTCGCTTTAATCTTAGTTTGCGAGTCAGCAAACACTGGGCAAAGATGACCGGTGGTCAACGTTTGCTTTGAGAGTTTTGCTGGATCTGCACCATGGCAATCACTTTTTTGCTGGATTTTCCTCAACCCTGATTGGCTCTCGCGTTGATTTCAAGCGTTTTGCTGGATCTGGGCCATGGCAACCACTTTTTTGCTGGATTTGCCTCAAACAGCTTTGCCATTAGAATCCGGTGTCGAGCGGCGAATTTACAACGCCAACGGCGTTTGTTTTGCATGAGGGAAAATTTTGTTGTTGCTAGTCTTCCTTCATCAAAAGACTTTACTTTGTTAGTGCTATTGATGCGAGTAATTCGTTGAACTTCTTTCGGAAACCTCCTGTTGAATCTTTCAACATGAAAGTTTAAATCTTGTCGACAGCGTGAACAAGTTTATTATGAATATGATCGGATAGTTTGATGAATAAATTAAGTGGATCAAAATTCGCGTTTTCTGATTGGTTGAGCCTCAGGGTGGACCTCTGCGAAGACAGTGCTGTTTACTCAAGCGTCACATAAGCGTCGCTTGATTAGCTGGGATTGATCCACCCGATTCCAAAGAATTGTAAACGTTCCCTTGAAATAAAATTTCTAAAAGTAGAGCATTGTCGAGAGTATTGCATTTGTTTATTCTCCTCAGTGCTCTCTTATACGCTGTCCTTGCCACATAATTGACCACTGCAATTCTAATTTACCTGATGTCTTTAAAACATGATCGACGGACAAATAAGTCTCAAGTAATATATGCTTCCGGTATACATCACTTAACCCAAACTGCATTGAGCTATACAGACTATATATACTGTCTATATGACATATTTGACTTTATCGGTACACCGCGATTTACCGTGTGCCTTTTACCCGAATTATTTGATTTATGCGTGTCATGATAAACAAAAAGCATCCATCGTTAATGCTCTTCACTTCACCAAAGAGTAACACGACTCTTTTGGTGAATCGACTCTATATCAAGGAGTAAAAGTGACTCTTTGGGTGAATCGACTCTATCGAGGAGTAACGCGACTCCTTGTTCACCCCAGCAAAATGACTCCAGAAAGAGTCAGACGATCCCACCAGGAGTCCTATGATTCTAAGAGAGAGTGCAGAGACTCCGGAAAAGAATCGTTTTGACTCCACGTTAGGGTCAAAACAACTCTTGGAGTAAAAATGACCACTTGAAATAGTGGAAACGACCCCCAGATTAAACGAGCCAAAGTGACTCCTTGGGTCAAAACGACTCTTTTGAATTTACAGTGTATGTGCGCTTAAATCAGTCAACAGGAGTGTTGTTTGTGGAAATTGTAAAAAAAGTGGATGCAGCAAAACATGTCGGTGATGTTGTTGCACTATTGCTTTAATTCTTGAGTATTATTTCTGTTGGCATTAACAGAAGTTCCTGATGATATCCAACCTGCACACAGCTTCTTTAACAATGGCATGTGCCAAGAAATTATGTAACATATGAAGCAATGCTTTTGAGGATTTAAGATTTAATTTTGAGGCAGTCAGTTTCAGCTTTTATTCCTCATACCATTTTTTACAATCAGATTGGCTCCTGGCGTTCCTTTCAATTTTCAATGTTGTGTCATGTGTTGTACCTAAATTTTCTTCCACAAATCTTAAATTATTTTCATCTATACAGTATATGTTTGGTTACTAGTGTCTACTTTCAAATTTTCTAACATTTGTTCCTGAATACGAGTGTCATGTTGATAGCAGGTTATATCCTGCAATTCTGTGCATTTACTCTTGGATTAAAGATTGTTATGTAGTTTCTCAAATGAAATAGGTTTATAGTCATTTGATACCAACAATTTACTGAGGTAACTAGCTTTCCCTGTCTGTTCTAACCCATAAGTCAATTCCTCTATTCTGGCATGGCTGAATTCTCTTGCAAAATGTGGGGTAGGATTGTAGCTGACTGCATCTCTGCTTGGTATTTTATATTTTCTTCTTTTGTCACCCTTTTCATAGGAGGCCTTACCAAATCTTAAATCCTCAAAAGCATTGCTTCATATGTTGTATAATTTCTTGGCACATGCCATTGTTAAAGAAGCTGTGTGCAGGTTGGATATCATCAGGAACTTCTGTTAATGCCAACTGTAATAATACTCAAGAATTAAAGCAATAGTGCAGCAACGTCACCGACATGTTTGCTGCATCCACTTTTTCCAATTATTTTTTTACAATTTCCACAAACAACACTCCTGTTGACTGATTTAAGCGCACATAAATAAATAACTTTTACTCTTCATTGATGCATGGACTGTTGTTTTTGAATAACATACTGTACTTGGTCACCATCTATTTTTACTTCTGGTTCCACTTGAACTTGCTTCACATACCTACTGTATCTTCGAAAAGCTGGTAAGTATAAACCTAATTTCTTGTGTTCTTAAGCACTGGTTGCACTGTCATCTGCCTGGGTTTCAGTTATAAAATGTTTTTGCAGCAGATCATGTGAAAAAAGTGGAAGTGACCTTAAACCCCTTGTCCATGACTTTGTGTCATGTAGCTGCAGTACTTTGTTGTTTTCTTCATTCATGGTTTGTGGTTTGGCTTCTGTTTATTTATTTAATATTTATTTATTTACTTATTTAACACTATATCTAACTATCCTAACTATTTATATAAATTTGTACAATTGTCATTTGAATTTTAGCCTGAGTAAATCTTGCTAGTAATTAAATTAATTATCTTTTTATAAAATTTATAAAAAAGCCTTTATAAACAATTATCAAACAACAATAATAATTTAAAATTGTGCCAACTGCC
Source organism: Corallium rubrum (assembly GCA_964035015.1). NCBI lineage: Eukaryota > Metazoa > Cnidaria > Anthozoa > Scleralcyonacea > Coralliidae > Corallium > Corallium rubrum. The sequence goes on from OZ035998.1 coordinate 22,751,802, forward strand.
TTGTCAGCTTGGAAAATCAACTTTTTATCTAAATGCTTATATTTAAAAAAAACCCCAACTAACCTATATTTAAAACCTACAGAAATTAGTGGTGTCAAAAAGCTTCTTCCACGGTTACAAAGAAATTCAGAAACAAAATACAGCAAGAATACCAAATTACAGTTTCTGTTCAAGTTATAACGCTTTTGCAAAAGACCTGAGCTTTGCCGTTGACAAGGAAACCGGGTTTACTGGCGCCAAAACAAATTTAAAGGTCTTTCTCTTAGATAAATATTTAACGAACGACTGTTGGTAATTAAGGACAAACTTGCTCGAGATTGCAGAGACGAAAAAGACCTCAACATTGCATTTCGATGCACAAAATATTTGCGATCTAACTCATAAGTAAACTAGGCGTCGCCGCTTAGTCCTATAACAAAAGATTCTTATGAGATTACACAGCCAAGTCTACTCACCTACAATTGTACATTAAGACGTTTCTTCTAGAATGTTTATCTTCGAACTGCCATTATTTGTCCAGTCAACCCGAGTCAATATTTCCAACAGAAACCGCCGCGATTGCCTTATATCTAGTTTAGAGTCCGAGTAAAAACCTCCTTAACCGTAAAGATAAGTTTTTTTCTATTTTATTTGATGACATTCGTTTAAAAAGCAAAAGTCCTCTGCCACACAAAATGCCCGCTCCTCTCCCGCCATTTTGCTTGGCAGATGAGCGTTACCACTCTACCATGATGCATTGCGGTTTTTGCTAAAAGGGGAAAGGTCCATTGCCGCGTTCCGATGAGCAGGTATTTGGTCTCCTTCAGTTAATAAGTAACTGATGTTCAGAACAATACTTTGCCACTTGGTAGAGGTCTTCCTGGAGGTGCTGTTTTGCATGGTCCGCCTCTTTCACAAGGAAAAACAGGAACATTTTGGAATCATCAATATAAGATTCAAAAACGGCTGTGACGTGGGGCCAATGGCAGGTGGTTGACATAGATAATAACTAAACAAGAGTGGAGATAAAATAGCACCTTGTGGTACCGCATGAGTGATGTTGAGAGGTGACGAAACAGTTCAGCCAAATAGCCAATTCGAACAACTTGTGACCTTCCAGTCAGGTAGCTTTCAAGCCACTTCACTACACTAGGAGATGCGCTAATGCAACTCAGTTTATTAATCAGGATTGGATGGCTTGTGCTATTAAGTGCCCTTGGTAAGTCCAGCAGGATGAGTGCTACGGAAACGTAGAGGACATCAGTGAAGCATTGATGATATTTGTGAGTGGTGCAAGGATAACCGGTAAGCAGTCCTTAATAATGCGCATGATGCTTAATTACTTTATCTCTTCCTGGAGCCTTGTTGGTAGGCATGGATGTCATGTTTTTAACATCAATACAGGAGACAGGATTAAATTCGAACATCTCGGATTCATATAAAGAATATCTGGCAGATGCAGTAACGGATGGAATGTCAGAGTGAATATTGTTATCTTGCATTAATCGAGACGCTGCCGTTGCTGCATTTTCCCCGACAGTAGAAAAGAAGCGGTGGAACTCTTCCGCGACTATTTTTGGGTCTTTGCTGTACCACCGTGTCTTTTTCTTTGTATGCGACAGTACCTTTGATAATCTTCCACAAGGATCCTTATGCTCCCTTACTTCATCGCGGACATATTCTCTTTGTGCGTTAATAAGTGTACTTTTAACGGCATTACGAGCTGCTTTGTAGTTACGCCAATCGCGATTGTGGTGGTGTTTTCATAAAAAGGTCATGTAGTTGGCCTCTCGCAACCATGAGTTATTTTATTTCAGGTGTCACAAAAGGACATGATCTGCCATGGACCTGTAGAGTCGTTATTGGGGCATGAGAGTCAAGGGTAGTTTGCAGCACTTCGTTGAGAATTTTAAGATTTTTGTCCACATCATTAACTGAGAAGATAGAAAGAAGACGTTCGGATTTAGACGCAAGATCAGCGGCAAACAAATCAGGGTCGTAATTCTTGTTACTACGAACTGTGATATAGGAGGGTAGTGGCTTGGTAGACTTTAAGTTGAGCGTGACATGAGGTCACGAGACTGAGGTCACTTCGGCCAACGCTTTAAATTCGAGGCCAGCTGTCTTAAGCATGTTACAATTTAGATCTCCGAGAATAATGATAGGTTTTCCCATGCTACGGGCTTGGATGTAAGAAGGCTTGAAGAAGTTTTCAAAACAATCAAGGGAACAATCTGGAGGGCGGTAAGAAACACAGACCAATAATGATTTGGATTTCTTGTATTGCAAGTTAATCCATAGTTGGTGGAAACTTGTATCAGAGATCTGAGTAAGTTAATTAATTACTGATGATTTGATATTTTATCGTACATACACCCAGACACCACCTCCTTTCTAATAAAAGCGGTCCAAGCGATGTAATTTATATCCCCCGATTTCTTCTTCCTTATTCCTTATTTGTTACTGTTGGTGTTGAGCCATGTCTCTGAAATGGTAAGGACATCTATTTTGTTTCTTTTAGTGAATTCTTTTAGCTATGCGACGAACAAATTCTAGTAATTTATCCAACTGCTGGTCTGGCTGTTCAACGACTGTTTTCGGAAAAAATCGTGACTGTATTTCTTCTGATTTGCTTTTTACGTCGCATTACCGACGACGTTAATTCGAATTAAATTCGTATTCGTCTATTGTGCGACGTTTAGCGCAGGCCTAATATTGATGTGCCTACATCTCCACAAGTCAACAATTCTCCTCCAAAATCAAGATCATCGGCGAATTCGTTCAAAAAATACAAGATTATAGAAAGAAACAGCACGAGATGGTTCATCAACCGCTTTTAAATGTACCTACGCCGGACCTGGAAACCGAGGTCACGATATCAGGAATCACTATCACGAATCACGATAAACCTTCCAATAATACTGTACTGCATCGCACACTATGTAGCCTACACCGCTGTACTTGACCACACTGACAATTTATTGATAGTTTGTTGACCATTATATGCGATGCTCTAATTTATGCAGTGTGTGTGAATAGTATTCTATTTCACATGCAACAATATCGCATCGCTATTAAGGTATTGGTAGAAAATTCGCCTCCCCCTTTCTGTAGCTTTCCATGCTTCTGTACGCTACCAGGAGACCATTATTGGGCTCATATACCCCAATCCTTACATCCCAATTCTCACACCCCAATTCTCATCCCTTAACACAGCTTCTACTGTTGAAGCCTTGTGCAAATTCACAGCAACTAATCATACTCAGTCACTATAAGTTGTGTTAACTCAATCATTGATTTCGTCTTGTAATATAATACTTACTTTAAGGGATCGACAACGGACACCTAATTCCAAAACTAAACCCACATAAAAAGAGACTATAGATAGTTTTCACTTACGTGATCGGTTGCCCCATTGGGGTGGTGAAACAATACAAAATATTTGAATAAGAAAGAGCTAATTCCCATACCGTACACCAATATGGCCGCCATTTCATTGTTTTGGTACACCAATATGGCCGCTGTGACGTCAGATGAAAACGAACTATTGGTTTTCTGTAAAGTTGGAGTAGACTGTACCGTTTGCTATTGCTAAACACACTTTGGCATGGAGAAAATGATACATTACAGATAGAATGTGACGCTCAGTACCTAGCTCTGCGTGCCGAACACTTCCTAGGCTTAAACCTTACGCGCCAATCGTTAATATTTTCTTATAGAAAGAAACCCGAAAGGCTGAGAAATTGTAGAGTGGTTCATTCAGTTGAAATATAGCCAACCGCGGTGATCGAGACGGTATGCGGCAATGTTTTCGTCTGTAGGAAAACCCAGAAAAGTTGAAGACGGCAACTTCGGCGGAAACATCTTCTTAATCTGAACAAATATATGAACCGATTGTGGTTTAGGGTGATTAACCCACACTCTCTGATGAATGAGGATATAGTAAATTGGATAACAAACCGGTGGGAATGTCCGCAGTGACGCGTTCACATCATGTTGGCACATTGACGCGTTCACATCATGTTCACACCGCCACCGACATTGGGACTCTCCACAAAGTTCAGCCATGTGATGGACGTTTGACCTGCTTGAGCAGTTAAGCCTAGTTTACACGACAAGTTTTTGACAAGTTTTTCCTTGACAAATCTCCTTGTTGAAAAGCTGGAATGCCAGGTTTTCAAAAGGGAGACTTTTCAAGGAAAAACTTGCCATGTTTCCTCACACACACGGGCAAATAAAACTTGTCAAGTTGAAAATTGGCAAAGAAAAATTGCCCGTGTAAACTAGGCTTTAGTAACTTCAGTTTATGAGCAAATGTAATATGATACGCCACGCCCATTCAAGGAAAACAATGTACAAGTTGACATAAGAAAATACAGAAGAAAATACATCGTATAAAGTAAGACAACAACAAAATCTATAATCAGAACAAGGAGAAAAAGGAGGAACCCACCTTCAGGACGTGGAGAAATGACAGTCCTGATCCAGTAAATTCGGTTTTCAGAACTACCAAGACTCCATGGCGGGAACTCCGCTTACCGTTAAAAACTATACGACGTAATAAAGAACACAGCAACGTTGCGTCATCTATTGTCAAACCCAACGTATTATAAAACAATCAACATAGAACAAGACAGGCCCGTTAGCGCTGCATGTCATTGTAAACAACTTGGAAAACTTCGCCCATATTTCAGAATATAACTGAATTGCATAGCACAAACAACTGGCTTAATCTCGCCCTGGCAAAATCTTGCCGGTAGTCGATAAACCTCACGGGAAGAACATTTATGATCATCACTCGAACCATCTGGTTGAGGAAGTCATTTCACAAACAACTGGCGAAATCTCGCCCTGGCAAAGTCTTGCCGGTAATCGATAAACCTCACGGGAGTAAACATTTCTGATCATTCTCGAACCATCTGGTCGAGGAAGTGATTTCACAAACAACTGGCGAAATCTCGCCCTGGCAAAATCTTGCCGGCAATCGATAAACCTCTCGGGGAGAACGTCTGTGATCATCCCTCGAACCATCTGGTCAAGGAAGTCATTCCACAAACAACTGGCGAAATCTCACCCTGGCAAAACCTTTCCGGTAACCGATGAACCTCGTGTGAAAAACATTTGTGATCATCCCTCGAACCAACTGGTTAAGGAAGTCATCCCACAAACAGCTGACGAAATCTCGCCCTGGCAAATCTTGACTGGTGATCCATAAACCTCATGGGAATAACATATAGCTTATCATCCCCGCGGAACCACGGTAGAGGAAATCATTTTACAAACAACTGGCAAAACCTCGCCCATTGGCGCTGATCAATAGACTGAGCTCAATAAACAACACATGAAGAACAAACTTATGATAATCCTCGAACATAGTCAATCGAGATATGGTCTGGAAAGTCAGCTATAGTCCTTGGTTTATCTTTTTGTTCGCCTTTATGCATTTTTGTGCACGGTGCACGGTCACTGGACACATTGTATTTTAGTATAATGAACGAATTGTCCAATAGCAACGTTTCAGTTCAATCACTCAACCGTGCTATTTAAATATCAATAAACATAAAACAAAGGTTGTGCACGGTGTAAGGTACGGTTCAACATAAAATCACAGCTCATTATAGGAGCTTTGAAGTTTGCCGAGTTTCCAGACCATATCTCGATTGACTATGCCTCGAACCATGTCGCGGAGGAAATCATTTCACCAATACATGCACCAGTCTGCTAAAAAATATCGGACTACCATAGTCAGTAAGCATCGATTTCGGTCAATCAGGTCGTGTGCCCGACAAGGTATTCTAGTTGTTAACAGGAAGAAGGGAAAGAAGATTAGAAAAATAGGCACACAATGTGTGCATGTGTCCACTGACGTCATTTGTCCCCCCCCCCCCCCCCCCCCCATGAAAACAAGAATGGCCTAATTTTTACAACCACTGGTTTACATGCAGTAACACTACTTACTGTAGTACCAGTACTTATTGTGTGTTTTAAGAGTAACCGTAAATGTGCTTATGTAAACTGTTCTTCTCAATACTTCTGAACACGGTTAATAGAAGGGAGACTGGTTAGGCTAGCTGTACCACGTGACAAAACATGCTATTGATCACGGTTTATTTGTATCACGTGATGCGGAAAGGGGGTCATATTTCCGTCACTTTGGAAAGCTATTGTTGCGATCTTGAAAATCTGCGTCAGAAATCTTCCGTTCTGTGTCTTCTTTTTGTTCCTGTTGTTGTGGTATTGTCTTCAAATGATAGTTGAAACTGGTGTAAACTGTGCATTTTTTGCTTGTTGGACCAGTAGAAAGCACGGGCTTTCACTTTTCAAGATCCCAGCTGTTCGCGCAGACGATGGCGAGCAGACAGCATCGCTGAAGGGGAAAGCTAGAGAAGAATGGCTTCGTTTGATATTGCGAACGAGAGGAATGACTCCGGATTTGAGACAGCGGATCGAGGAAAACAATATTTATGTTTGCGAACTTCATTTTACGCAAGATTGCATTCTTAGAAGTGAGTTTTATATATTCTGTTCTGTTGCTTGTTGCGTCTTGTTATTTTCGTCATGCGAGAACAAAGGGCCCTTTATGAATAATTCAGTGTCGGATTAAAATCGATATTGTTTTCAATTTCTAGATCCTAAGCGAAAAGTGTTGGTTACTGGAAGTATTTCAACCGGGAAGTTACCTGCCAAAAGCCATGATGTTCCTAAAAAAGAGCGTCGAACTCTCATACGAGTCACTGAAGAAGGTATGCCACCTTCTTCGTCAGTCGACCCTTCGCACTTGTCGGTAAATATCAATATGGCAGATTTGCATAAGCATCTTGACGAGGAAAATATACAGCCTTGGAAAGTAGATACAGCTGAACATAGTAACATTAAAATGGAACTGTATGATGGCATTCACAGCGTTGCGAAATATAATCAACTCTGCACTAGAATTCACTGTTTTTGTTTTCCACTGGCCTATTCCTGAAACATACACCATCTACCTTGAAAGAAAACGTTCCCTTAAAAGTCGAGATGATGTTAAGAATTAATTTCTTTGGTTGAGAATTCCTGCCTTTGTCAAGGGTTGCCAGAAGATGATGACACCAAAGCTGTAGTTGTGGATCCAAATACAGCAGTTGCTTTCCATACTCCAGGAACAATTGTTCGCCATTCAGTCCCTAAGTTGTTGTCTGAAATTCAGTTTGAGTCATCCATTTCATTTCGTTCTCCTTACTGCCAAATGATTCAGCAACCCTCCAGCCTAATAGAAGAAGAGCCTTGCAGACCATATTCCATCGCCAGTGGTATTCTGAAGAGGTAATTGAGAAAAAAGAAAAGAGTTTCCTCCACCCCAGCTAAGCCAAAAGCAGCTCTTGCTGCATGTGGGCCAGAAAAGTTGCGAGCAACTGTAAAGTCAACGAGACTCCAGTGCAAAGAGTTGGAGGACAAACTCCAGGTGCTCAAAGCCAAGATTGAAAAGGATGGGGTGGGCATAAGTGAATCTTTAGAGAAGGACCTTCTCAAAATAATGGGAGGGCAAAATCTTGAAGCTACTCCTCATATGAAGTTTTTTTGGGAGCAGCAGATGAGGCTCTTGCAACCTGAGAAAATGGGAAGGAGATACCATCCTCAAATTATTCGATTTGCTTTGTCGCTGCATGGCAAGTCACCTGCTGCTTATAGAGAGCTGAGGGATAGTGGTGCTTTAATTCTTCCTAGTGAACGGGTGCGTAGAGATTATAACAATTATTTCAAGCCAAAGGCTGGAAAATATTGAATGTCTATGTGAAAAAGCATCTTCCTTTTCTGGTGTCCAACGATATGTGGCTCTCGTCATGGACGAGATGAAAATTCAGTCAAATCTTGTTTTTGACAAGTATTCTGGTGATTTGATTGGTTTTATTGATCTTGGGGATCCAATGACTAACTATGCCAACCTTACTGAAGAAGATACTATGGCATCCCATGCCTTGGCATTTCTTGTAAGAGGATTGTGCACTGACCTCAAACATGTCATTGCATATTTTTTTACAGGAAATGTCACTTCTTACCAATTAATGTCAATGTTCTGGAAAGTTGTCTCCATTCTCGAGCTACCATTAAATCTTTTGGTCTGTGCTGCTGTAAATGATGAGGCCTCTCCAAACCGCAAGTTTTTCCGTCTCCATACCAAATTGGCAGTCGACTTGAAGTGTGATGTTGTATATAAGGCACCTAACTTTTTTGCAATATCAGGCTTCGTCTATTTCTTTGCAGATTCCCCTCATTTGATGAAGACAGCCCGTAATTGCCTGTATAATTTTGAATCAGGTTCCTGTAGTTGCTTCATGTGGAATGATGGGAAATATCTTCTTTTCAAGCACATAGAAGATCTTTTTTACAGTGACCGAGAATTTGGTTTGCATACTTTACCAAAGCTGACCATGGACCACATCGTGCTTACCTCCTACAGCAAGATGAAGGTGAAGCTGGCAACCCAAGTCCTCAGTCGGTCTGTGGCTATATCCTTGGTGGAAACTGGTAATGAAGAGGTCCTGGAAACTGCGCAGTTCTGTATGATGATGAATGATTTCTTGGACTGCACAAATGTGAGGTCACGGACTGAGCATGTCAGGAAGAGAAATCAGTTCATCAAACCATACACAGCTCAGGCTGAAAGATGTCTTCTTACAGTACCTAAATAACTGGAGGAAGAGTACACTTGCACGCCCAGGAGATTACTCTCCTGAAGCCAAAGGGAAAATGTTCCTGTCCATCCAAACATACGAAGGCTTGAAGATATCTGTGTATGCCCATATCGAGGCGATCCAGTTTCTTCTTGGTGAGGGGTTTGAGTATGTCCTGAGTGAGCGATTTATGCAGGATGTACTTGAAGATTACTTTGGGCACCAAAGGGCAAAAGGTGGACGGTCAGACAACCCGACAGCTCATCAATTTGGTTACAATGATTTAACAATTGCAGCCCAAAGAGATATTGCACCAGTTATATGAGAGGTAATGTTGGAGGCCGATATGAGAAACGGAAATGGTATAAAGTCAGTGATGAACCGGTGAGAAAACGGAAAAAATAGTTGACCTGCAGATCTAGAACTTAACTTGTTCGAACACATTTTAGAATTACATGTTCTCTAATTTTCTTGTTCATTACTACGATCATGGTCAAATTTCTTGAGAGAAAACATGTATTTAAATCTTCGATGCAACTTCTTGTTTTCCATAAAATGTGTTTGGACCCAATTCCTTATACAAAGGTATATACATAGTATACAGTACATGTATACTGCACCAATGTTCCTCTAATTCAATGGTGTATGACCCTTTTGGGAGACTTCTTATGCAACATTAAATTAAAGTGGGGAAACATCAGTTTATTCAAAAATATTGAAAATGTGGGATTTGTTACATGTACTGTACTTAACCTCTCTCCTCTACAGAGGCTTCTTGAGCTCTTCAATATAAAGGGGTTTAATATTGCAGGGGTTTATAGACTATAGAATAGAGAGCATAGAGTAAGCGGTATCTAGAGGGTAATGGGGAGTTTTCCTCATTTCCCCCCATTACCCTCTACCGCATTATGCAATCCCATAAATTCATTACTCTTAGCTCTACAGTTTATAAACCCCTGCAATATTAACCCCCTATATATTGAAGAGTTCAAAAAAGCTCAAGAGGAGTGATTAACAGTGTTTAATTAACCAATATCCAGGATTGTAGTTATATTACTATCTATTTTTTTTGCAATAATTTCTTGTTTTGATAGTCTTTTAAATTTACTGTAGGTAGTAGGTGTGAGACATTTTAAGTTACCACAAATTTTAACATTTGTTACAAAACTTTGGCAAAGGTTCTAGGGACTTCTCTCCTGAATTTTAAAAACTTTTAAATTTAAAAAAAAATTTTCCAGTTACATTTTATGCCACATGACTAAACAAACAGGAAACAGTTAATGTAGAAATTGTTGTAAAGATGTTCCATCTGTTTCCGGAAAAATTTCTAAGTTCTCCAAAGTGGGAAGCAAGTGTAGTGCACAAATCACCTTGTTTTACTGTAATCAAGCTTGTAACCTTGTATGCTCAGCCTGACACTTGGTGAGGTGTTGCACTATTGTACATGTAACTTAATTAAACTATTAGATTTGATATTTGTAATTAAGTAAGTAAGTATACTAAGTAATTAAGTACCCTGTAAGTATAACTAAAAGTACTTTTAATAAAATGGGTAGTGGAATGGGACCAGTCACATGACTGCAGCTCATGAAAGGAGAAATGGACAACTCCTTCCCTCCATTGTCTGAGGTCACACCTTAGGCAAGTGTGAGTAACCTGTAAGCCTCCCTTCCAGGGTTACGGAATTGGTTTTCTAGGCATCAATTTGGGCAGCTTGTGATGCTTCAAAGTGGTACAATGTAACTAGTGACTGTCTTTGGAGATGGAAAATCTAACCAGTTCCTGTTTGAAGGTGGTGGTCTTGTGGATGAACAGTTGGTGATTGAACTTCTTCCTGATGACAGAATATCGTAATCAATACTGCAAGTGATGTTAAGAATGAGAGATGCAGCCACACTTCAAGATATCCAAAGGAAAGATTTTACGCACAAGTTTTCAGAATTTTGTGCACCGGTTTCTTTTTAGGAACCGCAAATAGCACGAAAGGGTACAAACGAAATACTGGAATCTGTTGTGTATTTGTATTTGTTTTTTGTCTCACGTATCATGTGTACTTTAAAATTCTGAAATGCACTTAAATTTCTATTTTATACAATTATATATACAATTATAGAATAGTCTGACCATAAAATCGTGGTTTGTCACTGTTAATGATACAATATTTTCTTGTTAAAACTGTCCTCAAAATACAAGGAAATTACTGCATGTAGTATCTGAAATACTACTACAGTATTCGGAATAGTAGTGTTTCAGAGACTACATGCAGTATTAAAATCAAAAAATTCTGGAGGAAAGTACTAGAATAAAGTAACTTAGATTCAACCTAAGACAGCGAATTGTGAAGTACAGTAAGTACAGTTAACAACATTTTAAGCTTTAATTTTATATTTATTATTAACAACATTTCCCAAGTACAAAATTTATATGGTCAGATTGATTGGCCATGAACAACATGTTATCTCACCCAGTGACTTCGCTACGGGATGTGGGGGGTGTTCACTTTTAGATCACTTGACTATTCTGCTTTAGAATCTACACATTTATACAAATTTGGAATGTGTCACCCTACTATAAACATTTTAAAATAAGAACCTTTTTGAGCCTGATATTTGAAAGAAAGTTAGTTTTAATTGCATGGTGGCAAAGTATCAAACAAGAACAATATCAAAATTCGGCTATATATTTTTCATGTGGCCAGTAAGATCAAAACAGCTACAGTATGACTTCAAATGATGTGGGTAAAGAAAAATATACAAACTCTTCCAGTTGTATTTAGGAATAATTGCCATCAAACCTGTGTTCGTTAATAGCTACAATAATACGGGAATTATACACCTTCGAAGTTCAAGGCATCACTGTCTACGTATTCAGTCCATTAGTTTCAACAACAGAAATATTCAAGTAAATACAAATCACCAACAAACATCGCGCCTTCACTCCCAACTTCACTTCAAAGGACGATTAAAAACCGTGTTTGTCTTCTACAACGATTGTACTTATTTCAACATGTTGCCAAAGAGTAGGTTAAAAGGCCATATCATGTTTCCTGTCAACACATTAGCTTCAAGCGATGGGAAAATCTCTCGTTTCTATCAAGTGCTGTGAATTCCTTATGTATCACCTTTCAATGTTTACGAAGCGATGAACCCTCCGCATCACGTGATTTCCCCCCCTTTGATCCCCGACATTATTTGCCGCCCCCTTTGAAGATTGTCGGCTAGCCTAGCCAGTCTATTAACCGTATTCTGAAATTACTGTCAATACTTGCTTATATTAATATGGTCGTATAAATATCTAATTATAGTTCACTGTGTTACTTTGATAATACATATTGCACATTTACGCACAGTATTTGTGTTAATGAAATGTCACCCAAAATATAATTGATTAAAAAAAATTAATTGATTAAAAAAATATCATGCACAGATATAAGATATTGTGCACTGCTAACAAGACTTCAGTTGATATTTACAACACACAAGAACAGGAAGTACTCAACCTGCACTCCTGTAAAATGTATCAGATTACATTCTGACTCCTTTCATTTAAAAGGCAAGATATTGACAGTATGTCCTTAGGAAAACACAGAGTAAATTTAAAATATTTACCAAGCTTTCTATACTATTGATGGAAGCTATAATACAAGTTCTCGATAAACAAGGCATTTCGCACAAGCCTCTTGAGTAAGAGAAAAAATTTTTGAATAATTGTGTGAAATGTCTAAATATTGCAACAGAAAAGCTATTGAACACCAACAGGAAGCAAACACAGCTACTGCAATTTAACAAAGAATTAAAGATATATAATTAAAGGTATGCTCAAGGGATTTTATATATATATATATATATATATATATATATATATATATATATATATATATATATATATATATATATATATATATAGCTATCAAAAATACATCACCAGAAAATGACTCACTATATTGTTATACATACAGACATGTTGTCGGAATCGCTGTACTTAACCACACTGACAATTTATTCATAGTTTGTTGACCTTTATATGCGATGCTCTAATTTATGCAGTGTCAATATCAAGTTTTAATAATAGCGAGTGACTTTTCATGGATTTGGGGGGGTCTTTGGTGAAGGCAAATTTCGAGTTTAGGAATATATACAGCTCAGCACATACATGTATATATATATATATATATATATATATATATATATATATATATATATATATATATATAACCTACATGGTGTGCCATGTTAGTCCAATAGTTATGGTGTCAAAATAATGAGAAGAGAGAAAGTCCGAAAGCCAGCACGCGGAAGTGTATTAGAATTTGCCGAATTTACAATTTATTAAATAGATGTTCAAGTTTCGTTTTTTATTGATTGTAACATCGTTGAGCTGATGTTTCGAAGCGTTGAAATAGACCTTGGTTTTCAGGTCCGGCGTAGGTACATTTAAAAGCGGTTGATGAACCATCTCGTGCTGTTTCATTCTATAAACTTGTGATTTGTTCGGGGACGAAGTCGACGATGATCTTGATTTTGGAGAAGAATTGTTGACTTGCGGAGATGTATAGGCACATCAATATTAGGCATGCGCTAAACGTCGCACAATAGACGAATACGAATTTAGTTCGAATTAACTTCGTCGGTAATGCGACGTAAATGTGACGTCGAGTTAAACGTCGGATTTCAGTCGAATTTAATTGTTTTTACTTGGACTCGTGGAGCCTGAAAACGACTTCTTCAAAACATGGCGCCGAATTGTTGCAGACAGACGAGAAACATTTAATTCGACGCGACGATAATTCACCGTGTAACTCCAATACGCATTATCGTCGCATTGTTCTCCGTCGGACTCAGACGAATTTAATTGCCGAAGCGACTTTAATTCGTGTGTCGAATTCAATCGAGTTATACGTCGCAATTTCGTCGAATAAAATTCAAACAATTAAATTCATCTGAATTAAATTCGTCTAATGTGCGACGTTTCGCGCAGGCCTTAAACCCACACGTATACGTTTTCCTAGCGTTTTCATATCGTTTCAGGTAATGAGACCATTGTTTTCTGCTTCCCTGAAGACTGAGAACAATATTAAAACGCTATGAAAACGCATACGTGTGGACATGGCCTTGGGCTATGTGCACACGGTAACGTTTCCGAGCGTTTTCGTATTGTTTCAAGTAATGAGCTGATTGTTCTCGATTACCTTGAGAACAGTAAACAATACGAAAACGCTCGGAAAAGTTTCCGTGTGCACATAGCCTAAGTCATTGGATGAATTATTTCATGCTGTCTTTTTCTATAGTCCTGTAATTGCTCCGCGACTGATTTATTACAATGAACTTTTTTCTCCTTTGTCGTTGAAAATGGGTCGACTTGAGGTGAAATGATAATCGTATTAATGCGTGGGTTTGTATGGTTCGATGTTGTTGAACCAGGACTTTTCCCCTTGAGGACTGACTCGTTAATGACGTCTTCGGTTTTGCGAAGAGAAACTCTTACTGTGAGTGATGAAGATTAGTTTTTGTCTTTTTCTTGAGATTTGTATTTATATCTCTCCATATCACCTTGCATCTAGGCATTCGCACTGTATATGGCACTTTATAAGGATTTTAAGGGTCGTCGCTTGGGCGCAGGGTGATGTATAAAGAGTCAGCGTCTTGATGATTATTATCTTCTGCTTCGTACGGGTCTTCTCCATCCGAGTTCTCGTCAGAATTGCCGTTGTCTCGACGACAGTAGTCAGTCATCTGAGTCGGCTTCCGAAACTTCTTATTCGTCCGAGTCGTTTTCTCCTGGATCACTTTCATTCCCAGTTATTCATTTTCGCAAAGGTTCAGGCTTGGGCTGTTCAACTGCATGTACGAGGTGGCATAAGAGAATATGACTGAAGTACAGCAGGAACAGTAGGAGAATTTGACGGAAAGTGTTCATTGGGTGGTGTTGAAAATAAGAATGAGGAGCAATAGGCCCAGACAGATGTTTAACAGACTGTTCAGACTATGCTGACGCTGCTGGTTCTGCAGCTGTTGTCGGAATGTCAGAAAACTGTTGATTAGAGTACACTCTAAAAACAAGGTGTGTAGATATTACACACCTTTCTTGTCGCCAAATTCGCACACCTTTTGCTGTGTATTTATACACACCTTAAGGTGTGTATTTGCAGGGAAAAGGTGTGTATTTATACACACCTTTTTGCCAATTAAGGTGTGTATTATTACACACCTTAAGGCGTGCAATTTGCTTGTCGCCAAATTCGCACACCTTAAGCCGTGTTTTCTAGAAAGGTGTGTATTTAAACACACCTAAGGTGTGTATTTCCTAGACGCATACACACCTTAAGGCGTTTATTTATACACACCTTTAGATGTGTATCTAAAGGTGTGTATAAATAAACACCAGTCATCGCGTCAACGGCTACGAAAGGTAGAAATTTTCTAGAAACAGAAACTCAAAAAATTAAAAACTATAAAATATTTAATGCCTATGAAGAAAAAATATACAAGTTTCGATGAGTTATAGATATATTATTAGTGAGCTTAAGCAAGCGACGTTTTTGTCAACACGGTGACGGACGTCACGCGAAAGTTAGCTGACCTAATTTTCGCGGCGTGTTTCATCAATGTTTCATCTGTTGATCAGAGTACAGGATGTTCTTTTCATTGGGTGTTAACGGTGGTGTTTGTACAATATCTCGCATCAGTAGCTGTTCTGTATTGTGCATGGCGTTGATGATTGGAGGTTGCTGATACGGTTTATTTTGAATATATCTGCTTATGTTCTGGTGCAGGACGGAGCTATTTTTTTCAGATAAAAAATTGGTCTTGAGACGATGTCGGTCATTCGCCGTTGGCTTCAGATCAAGCATCAAATAACCGTGTGGGCGACTCGTTGCTTCTTCACAGGATTGCATAAAATCTTGCCCAGGATTCACTTGTCGTTCCAAAATAGAAATTTGTTGTTTATCCCTCGGAGATTTGAAGAGCAAAATATAGTGGACATTAAGAGTAATGTTTATGGTTTCTTTGCCTTGGCGAGGTATATTCTGAACAATGTAGATCTCTGGGAGATTCCGATGATGACTCCCTTTTGTGAATAGGTTTGCAATACGTTTATCTCCCTCTGACTGAGACATTAGATCATCCAATACAATCATGTTTGGCCCCGAGACATCAAGAAAGTCATTACAATCAATGTTGGATGGTATTCGTTCGTTAAGCTCAATATTTGCTATTGCCTTAATCGGTTGCCACTGCCCATAACACCAAATGAAACGTTCAGGGTGTGGGGGTAATAACTCTTCGTACATTCTCCAGACAATTTTTCACCCAGACTGTTTTACCACTCTGTGAACACCCAGCTAGAATACACGTGAAGGGACGTTGCATAACTGTAGAGCCATCGACAAGAGAGATTGGCGTCCTCGAGTAGTCGTCCCCGTGAAAAATTTTCATATGACGTAGACGATGGGATTCAATGATTCAATCTTAGGATTCAATTATTCAATCTTAGGCAGTGGCGTAGCCAGGGTCTTGAGTTTACGGGGGGGGGGGGGGTGGGTCAGGGGGCATGCCCCCAGAATATTTTGGATTTCTAGGGTCTTTGAAACACTGTTTCCTGCATTTTGAGGCAAGTATTTAAGAGTAATCTGAAATCCATAAATTACATAATTTTGAACCAGAACATAGAATACGACGTCAGAATATCTTTAGATTTATTTATAAATAAATCGTATAGTATTGTAATTTAAGTATAGGATATGCATACCTGCAATATATAACACATTACTTGTCTACTCACATGGCCTTAAAACAATGTAACCACCCCCCCCCCCCTCCTAGAGAACTCCCTGAGAACGGTCTTGGAGACCATTGGGTCCCCTTTTTGACGAAAAGTCAAAACAATAGATGGCGTCGGCATCCCTTTGAAAAATCATTCCGGTAAGGGGGCCAGCCCGGTTAGTGAGTGTTTACATGGGAAAATTTTCATCCAGCTTAGCGAGATCTCGCTTCTTTCAAGTGAGATCTCGCTAACCAGGCCGGCCTACTTGGCCATATAAATGCAGAGGAATTTTTAACAGGGATATAAATACGCGGTGAGATCTCTCTTAACAGAACACTCAAAAATATTTTAATTTTTATTTATTGGTGTCACCCCAGATGCTACGTATCTATGACGTCATTGGTGAAATGTTTTTATTATTGCTGTAGTTAAAGCCAGTAGAAAGACTATATAACTTAAAAATTTAGGAAGAATTTGGTTTAGTTTTTGGTTTATGGCCGTTGAGTTAGTTGTTGTTATAAGAAGGTAAATGTTATATTCATTAATCAAGCTTTATTATTCTATTTTCTATCTTTAGTCATTGATTATCTGAGGTATCCTATGAGCATCCGTAACTTTAAAAGCAATTTTTCGTCAATATTAAATTGATGACGTCACTGTATGACGTCAAATTTCGGCCATCTTGGATTCCGACATATTGGATTTGTAACCTCCGATTGGATGAACTTAAATAACACAAAATTCATGGGGTTATATAAAAAATACTAAAGTTAATTAAATACTAAAAAAATCAACCCAAAAAAAAAAATTAAAACAGAATTTCGAAATTTTTGCCACAAACGTCATCAAAAACGTGGTTGCTATGGCAACGCTAATCAGTCTAAAAAAATTTTACACGCGGAAGTGTTCCGCGAAACTAGTTATGAAAAGTCACAAAATTTCGTTCCTCGGGCACTTTCCGCACGTCCCCCAGTCTAGATAGGGTTAAGATTGAAGCATTGAATCCTAAGCACGCTTGTCATAAATGACCCCGAAAACGCCAGAGGTTTTTGTCGCAATTTTTTCCGATATGCGAGCGCATATTTTGGAAGACTGGTAACGAAATTAATTATCGAAAAATTAGCTTTATTTCTGGGTTTAGGTACCCTTTAGGATTGCCTTGAATCTCTTGGAAGATATAGCGCGAAAATGGGGGATATTTAGGGATTAAAATGATACAAAGATTGCCATGGTAACATTTGTTTTGGCGCGACAACCTTCCTCGATCTAAATCCTGTTGAGCAAAATGTCGTCTTTACGCTCGCAGGCCGTAAATGTTGATGATTTTCGGCTTCAAATAACTTCTTTATTCGTGGATATTAACTGCCTGTTTTTAATATTTTGCAAAGCCAAGATGCTTATTGAAAAACGTATGTTTTTTGTTTTTAGAGTTCGTGTTTGAAATCGCTGAAATATGCCTTTGATGTCGGCGCTTATATGAAGACATTACGCCAGCAGTCGGAAACGATTGGAGTAAAAATCAAAGAGGTCCGGACTCAAGCTAAACGCCTTGAGCGTTTGGATGAAAAGGTATGCAAGGCTGGTGCACAAGTACAGCTTGTGTACATGTATTATTGCTTTATTTTTACTGTGCCACAGACCTATATTTACATATAATATTAGCCGATGATATAAATGGCAGAACATGTCTTTATTATGCTTGTTTTAGCTGTGCAGTTGTTACAGAGCTAGCTCATACTCAAAGTGTATCAGAGCTGTGTATTTGTTGATGTACAACCTGTACCATGCTTCTTTTATTAAACAAGTCGAAGGTTTAGTAATGTGAGTTAGGCTATCATTAATCATTGTATTATATATATATATATAATGATATTAGGTTTTAGTCCGAGTGATGAGCCATATACTGGAGAAGTAGAGAAAAATTCACTTGGCTCAGCTGGGATCCAAACCCGCAACCTTCGGTTTACTAGCTACAGGTTAAGTTGGGAGCTGGTAGTTGGTTATTCTCCACCCAAGTTCATTGTCCCATAATAATAGGGGAGCTCAAGGTTTTTTTCGCCATATTGCAAGGGGTGCAAAACCATTGGGGCGAGCGCGCGGCCATGCCTACTTATCCTTGTTAAAATCATGGCGAAACTCGCGAAGCAAGAAGGATATCGCTTCGGTTTTTGTCGAATTCGTCTTTAATCGTCGTTTGGATAGCTTTTCTGTGGTCTGGTATGTTCGTTCTTTGATTTCAGACCATTAGCGCTGATAACCAACGCGTAGAAACGCTATAATACGAAAGTTTCCGCAACTGAGGGGTGGCTGCGCCATTGTGGCAGACACGGGACGCGGCTGTTTGTCTATTTTTATAGCAGAGACAAAACGCCTCGCTGTGTAGTGGGATACTGCGATAACAACAAACGCAGTCTATGTTGGGTGAAGAGGTATTATCTTAAAATTTTGGTCCTTAATAAGCGGCCAAATCACCCGATTTCGGCAGAAACTTGGCGTAAGCAAACATTTGTCTAGAATATCCGTATATATCAGCCTTCAATGCCAATTGTGGTCAAATTTCCCAAATAAAATTGCTTCGTTCTTCAAAATAATTACACGTTTAATTCGACAAAAATACGCTCAATATGTACGATTCTATCTTTATACTTAATAGTTAGACTTAAACTGTATTTAACTATATTTTGCCCTGTATATGCCAGTTAAGAACGTGTATATAGAAGTAAACACGCATAATCCGAAACGTATCCCTTTCCTGCGAGAAGGAGATATACATATAAATACACTTCGTTTCATGACTTCAGATGACGAAGATGAATTCTGGTTACTTACGTTACTAGACGCTTGAAGTGCGAGTGATTTACCAGAGAGTTGGAGATAAAGTTTTACATTGCGTTGCTGAAATCGTCACTCAGTCGTGGCGCCATAACAGCGCAGACACCCCTCAGTTGCGGAAACTTTCGTATTATAGCGTTTCTACGCGTTAGTTATCAGCGATAATGGTCTAAAATTAAAGAACGAACATACCAGACCACAGAAAAGCGACCCAAACGACGATTAAAGACGAATTCGACAAAAACCGAAGCGATATCCTTCTTGCTTCGCGAGTTTCGCCATGATTTTAACAAGGATATGTAGGCATGGCCGCGCGCTCGCCCCAATGGTTTTGCACCCCTTGCAATATGGCGAAAAAAACCTTGAACTCCCCTATTGTTCTATATAAATAATCACTAGCTATTTCAATTACAACTGAGCTCTTACATGTATCTTTGTCTTTGACACAGACTGACACAGAGCTATTTATATTATGCAATTGTCTTATGATAATATAAATTGTATCAAAGAGCTGTTTATTTGCTGAATATGCACATCGATCTATAAACATCTCATATTATCTTTTTATGTTTATAGTGTCAAACAATTGTGTTCCAGATGAAGGCACCTTATCTCTTCCAATGTCACTGGCCACCTGGCTGGTGTTGTACCTACTTACAGTTACTGAGGACTATCTGATTTATAGAGTTCTGAATATATGTGTATACATTTATTCTCTTGATTTTGTAGTACAGCAGCTTTTAAACCTATGCTGTGATCAGATGAAAAATACTAATTCTTCTCTGTCTTGTTTTATATATTAAACTTAAAATTTAAGTGGAGTTTGCAGGAGTGTGTGTGTGTGTGTGTGTGTGTGTGTGGGGGGGTCTCTGACTGGGTAGGTTTAGGGAGAGGGGTTGATTGGTTTAATAAGAGGTTGGCTGAGTTTAGGGAAAGGGTATGGTAGAATAATAATGATTTGCAGCTATTACCACGATACACCATTCTTGAATTTAAATATGTATTTCCTTGAAATATCTCCATTTAGTTGATTTAGTGTCACAAGGTTGTTTACATGTATTTGCTGATAATGCAAAAAAAAGCTGCTTAATATATTAATGAATTTATTTCTCAGAACAAAATTGCTTACTCCATATGAAAATATGCGAATATTTTCCCATTTTCACAATAACTATTTTTTGTATATTCAGTTACTGTGTGAAGGCACTGAAGAATTAATTGTTTTGTTCTACAAATTTGATGTTTTCAGGGGGGTGCCAAGAAACATTTAGAATACTTCAACTACAATATACTGTACAGGAAGTACAAAAATGTTTTACATTGATATTTGCCTGTCACTCATTGTCAGGACTGCTGATAATCTCTGTCAAACAAATCATTCACAATTTGAAGCAGATCGTTACTGTGAAAGAAAAATAATTGCATGGCACAATACCGAAAATCCACAGTATTTCTCTACTGACAAGCATATTTAACTAGAGTAGAGAACCAGATCTGAGTCATCTGACATTTCACCTCGAACATTTGTTATAAATACACCATACGGTCTTCTAGTCAGAAACTATTTTGTAAAAAAAAAAACACAACCGGAGTAAGCCGAACAGTTTCTGAGCGATCACGATTCAGTGCCGTACAATTGTCGGACTTCTTTACTGTACAATTGCACTACGACCAGTAACTCAGTTGCAAGTCCCCGCCATTTTGTTTCTTTTTTGGAGGAAAACCGCTGTGCGCAATGCATGGCGACCTTTGGCGTTTTCGATGTCATTTTTGACAAGCGTGTAAGATTGAACCATTGAATCCTAAGATTCGGGTGTCACGAGGTAAGAATAGTTGGGCACTGGTGACTAGCAATGAAGAAACCTAAATCTCCATATTTTGCAAAACAAAATGGTTTCATTTAACAAAACGAAATCAAGCAGGCTCTACTTGAAGCACGCTCTGCGTAAAAGAGAACAAGGAAGAAAAGAAGAAAACAAACAGTCGATTTAATATGTCTTCAGGAGAAACCAGAAAACCTGAAAAAAAAAACCCACCCTATGGTAAACAAAAACTCGATCAGTGTTTGTCGTCATTCTTCAGTGAGTCAGTGGTCCCAAAATCATTTTACAGCTAACGGTAGGGGATTTGTATTTATTTTGGTTGGTTGGGTGGGGGTATTTTAAAAAAATTTAAAGCGGGCGAGGTGTTGATGCATTAGTTAAATCTTAGAATTCAGTCTTAGGATTGGACAATCCCAGAATTTAGTGATCATTTGCTGACCTTTTCTTATAAAACACGATTTGTGCTAAAGTAGAACTCAGTTTATAGCTGATAGTCAGCCTGTCAACATGTCTTATATTTGTGAGGTTTGTAGAAAATCATAGCAAGCAATCGTCTACGTCAAATGAAAATTTTTCATGGGGACGACTACTAGAGGAAACCAATCTCTCTTGTTAATGGCTCTACAGTTATTCAAAATCCCTTCACTTGTATTGTAGCTTGGTATACACAGAGTGGTTAAAACTCTTGGGTAAAAACTCTTCTGGAGAACACAAGAACAGCTATCAACGCCCCTCGGCGTTATGGGCAGTGGTAACCGATGTATCTGGACATGATTAAGACAATACCAAATATTGAGCTTAACGAACAAATACACTTCGGTATTGATTCCAATGATTTCTTTGATGTCTCGGAACGGAACCTGATGTAATGTCACAGTCAGGGGGAGATAAATGAATTGTAAATCTTCTCACAAAAGGGAGTCATCATCGAAACCTCGAATTGATCTACATTGTTCAGAATATATTTCCCTAAGGCAAAGAAACTAGAAACATTAGTCTTAATGGGCACTATATTGTGCTCTTCAAATTTCCGCGGGAAAAACTACAAATCTCCATTTAGGCACGACAAGTAAATCCTGCACATGTTCAAGATTTTATGCAAACCTATGAAGAAGCAACGAGTCGCCCACACGGTTATTTAATGCTTGATCTGAAACAAACGACGAAAGACCAACATCGTCTCAAGACCAATGTTTTTCCTGAAGAAAGTAGCTCCTTCCTGCAGCAGAACATACGAAGATGTATTCAAAAGAAATCGTATCAGCAACCTCTAGTTGTCAACGCTATGTACAATACAGAACAGCTAATGCGAGATATTGTACAAATACCACAGTTAACACCCGATGAAAAGAACATATCCCATACTCTAATCAACTTGATCGTTTTCTGAGATTCCAACAACAGCCGCTGAACCAGCAGCATCAAGGTCAAACTAATGTTCAAACTCAGCTATTAAATGTTATTCAAAATTTGAAAAACACCTCGCAGAAACCTCAAGTGATTCCGAAGAAAGTGATTCAGGAGAAAACGACTCGGACGAAGAAGTAGTTTCGGAAGCCGACTCAGATGACTATGGTCTTCAAGACAACGGCAATTCTGACAAAAACTCGGATGGAGAAGACCCGTACGAAATAGAAGATAATAATCATCAAAACGCTGACTCTTTATACATCACCTGCTCCCCAGGAACGATCCTCAAAAACCTTATAAAGTGCGAAAGATACAATAACAGGAGCTGACTTTATTAAAAACGTTTTAAACTGATCAGTGTAAACTATTTGTGTGTAACCATAATTTGTTTTATTGATATGTGTAAGTTTAAACCAAAAATAAATATTTTAAACTGAATGCTTTGAATTATGCAAAATACACGTGCTCGTTTTGGTCTCTAATCCCTTAAACACTCTTAATCGCCCTTAATCGCCCATCCGCTATTGTTCATAGTCAGACGAATTCAAGCGACTCTTAATATATTCATATATTCATATTGCTTCGTTGAACGATGCTGAGGGTTTTTTGTTTCAAAATATTCGCAAACTTTTCAACGCTTGCATTGTACGTTTTCCTCATGGTCTCCCAAACTAATTCTACAAACTAGGCCTTTAGTAAACGATAACTTAACGTATATTATCAACACTTATCTCCCGGTAAACTTCTAATCATTTGGCATGTCAAGCCTAATATAATATTCATGATATGCTATTAATTCAAGTCTATACGTTTACGATCGATCGCTCATATTGCTCAAAACCCAATATATTCCCCCAAACAAGGTTTAAGATAAAAAATATAAAGTGTCTCTACCAGTTTCTTTTTAGTTCTTTGTAAATAACGTCTATTTTGTTAAAGTTTATTGTACGCATGCTCTGTACGCCTACATGCGCCCACAACTGTTGACTGTCAGTAGAGTAAAGTGTATATTGATTACTATTACTCACAAGGAATATAAGTCGAGCGTCTTTTGATGACGTAACCGAGAACTTCAGGAATCAGTCGGACAGCTATCGGTTATGACGTATTACACGGGGGGTGGAGTAAAAGGTAGGATTAGGGGGTGAGAAATAACGACGTAATCATAAATATTAAGGGTTAGGGGGATTGGATAAAAGCAGGGAGATCCAGAAGGCTAGGGTTAGGCTTTAATGGCGTAACGCGCCTTATTAAAATGAATACTAACCAGGTTAGGGTTAGAGGGTCTCGAAGGAGCCTGAGAATAATGTTATATGCATAAATAATTAGGTTAGGGTTAAGGTTGGAGGGTCTGAAAGGGGCCTGAGAAGAGTGATGTATGCTTAAATAATAAGTTGAAAATTAATGATGGGCGTCCCTTTGTACTCCATAGTGGGGGGCATTACTACAAGTACTAACGATTTCAAATTCGCGAGGTGACCTTTTCTCTATTCTTTCACATATACTGTAGAGCTAGTGGAGGAAATTAATAATTAAAAAAAAGGGGGTCAACGAGTGTCTTTATGCGCTATACAAGATTAAAGCTTGAACATGGAACATTTCCCTATCATTTAATCTATATACTAAACTACCCAAGAAATTTTAAAGTTAGTATCTTCTTGTCAAAGTTATGATATAATAGCTGATTTAGCCGCTTTAGTGACATTTTTACGTGTTTTCGTCACTAACACTTGGATATATTTTGAATTAGTATTGCATGATTATGCGCAGAAAAGCTGCGCAATGCAAAACTGAGGAATTGCCTTAAATGGTTAAAGAGGCTTATAATGTTTATCAGCCAGAGCCAGAAGGTAATGTTGTATTAATTTATACGCACGGGACATTTCGAAAAAAGATGCTAGGATATTACGACGAGTGCAATTACAAATGTCATTTATACAAAGTGTAAAGGTCAGAATGAAAGAACATAGTTAGATGTAAAAACTATTTACTAGCTAAGCACTCGCGTGAAACTGTCCATAATTTTGATTTATTAAACGCTGAAATTTTGAGTCGTACTCAACGGTCTGCATGATAAAAAATATTTTTAAAGCCTGGCATCCATCTGCAATAAGATAAGAATCCCATTAATAGTATTTTGGCCAGTTGCTAGCATTTATCCTGAAAAGAATTCTTGAAAATTTTCAAATTTGTTCCTACAGATAAACTTATATATATATATATATATATATATATATATATATATATATATATATATATATATAATACGCCATTTTATTAGTTCTTTTACCGGTGGTATTTAATATTTCAACCGAAACGTAGATGTAAATTTTAGTATTTTTGGTCTAGGTGTCTTATTCTGGAAAACGCCAGACAAACTTATTCACCTTTAGAAACACCCTATAACAGAAATGACCTAAGCTGTTCGATAGAAAATATAGAAAAACAATGTCATACACCATGTCCACGCACGTATGCCTTGTCAACTCTCTCCGTTTTAATTAAAACTGAAACCGCATCAAAATATTTGCATCTGCACGAGCACTTTTATATCGTTTTTTTGCTTCCACACCAGCTGATTTTTGCGTTGACAGCGGACAAAAGGTAAAAACTAATAAAAATATCCCAGTGTTTTGCACAAAAATATACATGTGAATGGGTCCTTAATCAAGTTGGCATTAAGTCAGCTTACTGAAGTAAATTAATAAGCAAATAAGACAAAGGTTGAGTAACTGAAAAGATGGCCGAGTACTTGAGTGTTAATTGTATTATTATATGGCAGAAATTACTTCCGTTGAAATCGTGTGTTTTCATTGGCCAAGACGGGTCACGTGCCGTTCGATTACTTTCCGTAACGACCGCGGTCATTACAGATTTTGCTGGCCATGTTGTTTGCAACTAAACAGCGAAAGAAAACCGCAAAAAATTTTTGAATTCAACAACCTGAGGACTAAATTATGTATGAGTGGGACGATGATCAATCTGGAAGCTAAGCGAGTTTTAGGATTCCGAAAGTGATGACAACAAGAGCAACAACATTGAAAACGATGAGTTTATGTCACATGCTCGAAGTCACACTAAACTGACTAAAATACGTATCACGACAAGGTATAAATGTAAGGTATGTTGTTTCAAAATGGCATATAAGAAACTTCTTACTAACCTCGTCCGTTTGGTCATTACGGGAAAATATCAGACCGAGGTCTTGACTGTACGGAACAAGCCCAGTTTTCCGTAATGACCGCGCTCTCGGTTAATAAGAAGTTAATGGCAATAAAAATAAAAATTTTCAGTTTTTGACGTTCTGATAATATAATCCAAGTAATATGAACAACTTTTCTCAAGAACGTTGCTAATTTTGACAATAAACAACCTTGACATCAGCCGAAAAATATTTTATATGCAGCTGATGTCACAAAGCAAAATATTTACTTAGTTATATCATTATGTATCCAGACTTTATTTAATGAGGGTTACACTTGACTGTAATAATAAAATGACGCCTTGAATTAAAATTTTGGATTTTTGTTGCTATTACAAAATTACTTTCAATTGATTAACAAAGCAATGATATACCTTTTTCAATTTTGAAATAAAGAATATGATAGCTGGTCAACGTAGCTCCCAGTTATTACAATATCTTGCTTTGGGTAAATATCAATTAAACTGGTGAATACGAAGAAAACATATAAAAAATAATTTAATAATTAATACAAAAACATACTGTTTGTAGGAATCAAATCACTCCATTCACTGAATACAGATGTTTGATTCAGTAACAGCACAGCAACACGAAACTTATAGTTCGTCTTTGACTGCAAATTTTCGACGGTGTAAACTGATTGGTTTGTGTAGTTAAACTAAAAAAAAAAGTAATATTATTTTTAATAAACGTTTATAAGCCAACAGATACAAGCCAAGGATACTGCACACATACTGGTGCATGCAGCAATCAAACTTATATTTTAAATTCTTGACTCTACTTACCCTTAACAAATAAAACATCTGGTGTTAAGTTTCTTTAAAATTCGTAGCAAAAAATGGCTCGCAGTTCGCTACTTACGTTTTATTAAAATTGTTATACAGCTAGAGATTCGTTGGATACAACAATAACTGTCATTGGTTGGTTTGTGGTCACCTGACCTTAGCTAAATTTCAATGTAGACCGAGCGGGCAACAATTGAGAACTTATTGCCCACTCGGACAATAATATTGCAATTGTTGCCCGTCAGAACTTTGAATTCTTCACAGTATCCTAAAAACAAAAGCTTCTTTGGAACTTTCCCTTGATAAACTTCGAAATTATTAAGCAAAGCTCAAGCTATAAAACAAAGCACTTGATCCCTCGGGAATTCGTCTCCGGAAAATTTAGACTCTCGGGGAAAAAAAACTAACTGTTTCTCTCGCGACCAGACATTGAGTGAATATTATACAGTACTGATGCAATCTCTTTTAACTTTAGTTTTGTTGTTTATTATGAACATGCAAACTAGATAATTTTTAGATAGTTTCAGAAATTGCAGCTTGATGTTAGTAATAATTGTCAGTTGTTTGCTGTACAAGCTGTGTTAGTTGGTAATACTCAGAAAAACTCTGAGCTCTAAGCGGGACTTGAGCTTAGGGCTCAGAGTTTTTCTGAGTATTACCAACTATAATACAGCTTGTACAGCAAACAACTGGTAATTATTAGATAATTTTTGTTAGAAGATACACGTCCTTTGTATAATAAAACAATTATGAAAGGCTGATCATTTTGTTTATCCCACTCAGCCTTCGCCTTCGGCAGATAATACAAACCTCGGCCTTGATAATTCTTGATGTACTGTTTAGTACTGTATAATAAACGAGCAGGAGTGTTTTATCAGATACAAAGACACGAGGCGAAGCCGAGTGTTTTTATATCTGATAAAACACGAACTGCGAGTTTATTATACGGCTTCAAAAACGAACCACTTGGTAAGTAGATTGGCGGAGTTTGTTTGAAAAATAACCTTGTCTAAGCCGAGAAAATCAAAGTTAAAGTTTATGTAAATCAGGAGAAATCTTTATCACATATAAAGATACGATACGGTCATGATTTTCTTTTGTGTTTTCCTTATGAATTATTAATGAGTTTTTGAATATCTGATAAAACACGAACTTCGAGTTTACTGAACGGCTTCAAAAACGAACCACTTGGCCAGTTCATTGGCGTAGTAAGTTTGAAAAATAACCTTGTCTGAGCAGAGAAAATCAAGGCTAAAGTTTATGTAAATCAGGAGGTATCGTTATCACATATAAAGACACGATACGGTCATGATTTCGTCATGAATTATTAATGAGTTTTTGAAATCGTGCTTAACCTCGTCCAAGAATTGTTAAATAACTCCCAGTGCTTGTTTTTCGCTCTAGGTTGTTTATAGCTTTCCAAAGTCATTAATAGTTCATGAGGAAATTACAAAGGAAATTAGTAACAATGTCCGTGGTAAAATCTGGCAAAAAATCCTCCTGATTTACATAAACTTTAGCTTTGATTTTCTCGGACGTTATTTTTCAAATTACTACGCCAATTAACTTATCAAGTTCATTGTTTTTGAAGTTATTCAAAACATTCACAGTATACAGATCTAAAACACTTAGCTACTGCCTCGTATTTTAAAACTCACAAACCTAGCACTGCTGCTCATGTTTTAAATATTACATAAACCACTTGCACGTATTGCCCTAATAAGGATAAATTCTATTAAACAATAAAATTTCCATTGATTATTGCTCTGTTGGCCGTCGGGACTTTGAAGTTGTCTTCCAAATGAAGCGTTTTGACGTCACGTGCAAGGGATCTGTAGATGCATTTATACCTGCAACTGCGAAGCAGTTTAAGCAATTACTGGAAAAGCATTTTAGACCGAGAGTAAAATTAGAGCGAAATTCCTAGCCCAGGAAATATGCTAATCTCAGCTTACACGCGCGTGCACCACACACTGGCGATTACCAAAAAAAACAACCGAAATTATACATTTAAAAATAATATTAAATCGACGAGGAGTGTCGACGATCACTCTGCTCTCAGTAATCACGATTTACGAACATTTAGTCGCAATACTGTTTGAATTTTCTTGTTTCATGCAATAATCAGCCGCTGTTAATTTTGTTTTCTATTTTGTGTCTCCTTAAGTATTTTAAACGTAATCCGCGCCAGATGTTTTTGCTTGCACGTTGTGTTATCTACCTTCGTCAGTTTAATTGGCTCGCCGTCTTCACTACACAATAGTTTTGACTCCAGATTATTTAATTTAATAAGTTTCGCCATATAAAAATATTTTAACAAGGCAGAGACACCACAACAGTTTGCACCAATTACTGTGCGCCACAAATTATATTTATACTATAATAGGCTGATACCCATTGAACATTGCTAGGTGTCATACTCCCAAATTGTGGGGTCAGTGGCCTGCTACATAGAGGGGGTGGGTGGTCGTTACATTGACAGACTTAAAGTGTACATGAAACGAAAATTAAGTTAGTCTTATTTGAAAGAACACTTCAAAAACTCATTAATAATTCATGAGGAAAAAGAAAATCATGACCGTATCGTATCTTTATATGTGATAAAGATTTCTCCTGATTTACATAAACTTTAGCTTTGATTTTCTCGGCTTAGACAAGGTTATTTTTCAAACAAACTCCGCCAATCAACTTACCAAGTGGTTCGTTTTTGAAGCCGTATAATAAACTCGCAGTTCGTGTTTTATCAGATATAAAAACACTCGGCTTCGCCTCGTGTCTTTATATCTTATAAAGCACTTCTGCTCGTTTATTATACTGTACTTAAAACGATAGAGTAACATCTTTTGTAGTTTTTCGTTTCCTAGCCTCGTTGTTGAGATATTTCGATCAGTTTGTTTGAAATGTAAATTAAACAACTTGACGTCACATGTGCATAATGAGTTATCAGAGAAGGTTATGTATCTTTGCTATTATCAAACCAAACTTAATTCGAAGGAAGTATGTGCCTGTGTTTCTCTCACAACGCCGAACATGTAGAATTTTCAAGTGATTATGTTTGATATCACCTTCTCTGATAACTGATTATGCACATGTGACGTCAAGTTGTTT
The DNA here is from genome assembly GCA_964035015.1 of Corallium rubrum. Lineage (NCBI taxonomy): Eukaryota > Metazoa > Cnidaria > Anthozoa > Scleralcyonacea > Coralliidae > Corallium > Corallium rubrum. The sequence continues at coordinate 22,781,356 of OZ035998.1, forward strand.
AATTTACATTTCAAACGAAATGAAATATCTCATCAACGAAGCAAGGAAACGAAAAACTGAAAAAGATGTTACTCTATCATTTTAAGTGTTCTTTCAAATAAGACAACTTAATTTTCGTTTCATGTGCACTTTAAGTCTGTCTAATTAAAGGACCACCCACCCCCTCTATGTAGCAGGCCAATGACCCCACAATTTGTGAGTACGATTGACCTAGCAATGTTCTATGGGTATCAGCCTATTATAATCTGGAGTCAAAACTATTGTGTAGTGGGGGTGCTACGTGGTCGCCTTTTTCTCGCTTCTCCTCCTCGACTAATTAGCGGACAGTGTTTTCTTTTATTCATTTATTTAACGTATGTTTCTCCTTAAGATGGTAGATATAAGATTCGCGTCTTTCCGGTTTTCAATGTCTCACGACGGAAATCAATAAATGCATGACAATAATCAATACATAGTTTCTTGCTTATTTTTCTAAACTGTGTTTGGTTCGAGTTAATGTTATTGTTTATTGGAGACCGACGATTCCAACGTCAAAGTTCTCAGTATCTAATTTATTCCTCAACTAGCTGTCGCAAGAGAAGCGGTCTCCTCGAAATCCATACACACAAGGAATTTCCAAGCCATATCCAATAAGTATTCCACGTCGTTCAGTAATAAACTTAATTTAAATTGTTCTTCGCATAGACATCAAACAGTCAGGATTTGCATGATATTTTAAATATAATTTTTGTTATTCATGTTATTGTGCATTGCTTAGGAAAGAAGCATTTGAACTCTTGAATTTAGAAAGAAATAGATACAAGCTTCAAATGAGGAAAGATAAGATAGCTCCTGTAACTTAAAAAAAGTGAGGAAGTTTATTAGAATAATTTTGTACATGTCTGTAGTTCATTTGCCAAGGAGAAGGGATTACTGGTCAGAAACAACTTTGTAGAAATTTATTGCTGAGGTAATGCAAGTAAATCGCTCCGAGCAGATACTGTCCATATTGCATGTAAATGACAATGAGCTAGAGGCTAAGAGAGATGAGCCTTGGTATGATCACTTGCATATAAAGCGTCCACTCGTAAAATCAGTTTAAGAAAACATCAGCAATTGTGCTGAAACAGAAAACCACATGTTTGTTGATGAACATATTGTGCCTTTTAAGGGCCACCATAGTCTCAAAGCATAAATGCTCCCAACAAAAAGTGAGGATACAAGATTTGGGTCCTTGCCGGCCAATTTGGGTATCTATACAACTTTTATGTGAGTGAAAAGAACTTGGTGCCATAAAGGGGGGGGGGGGCTTTACCTTGTTATTGTCAGAAGTGGTGAGGCTGTACTCACCGTGCTTATCGCCATCTGACCAAAGGTACTCATATTCATTCTGATAATTATTTTGCATCACCAGAGCTGTTGCTTGAGTACCATGCCAATTGCAGGGTTGGTTGCAAACAGGCAGGGCAAGCTGTCCCATGTAGGGTGAAAACTGAGAAAGTTAAGAATGAAGGGAAAGAGGCATTTGATTATAGAACTTGTGAAGGTGTGCTAGCATGAAACAAATGCTCTGTACTACCCACCCATCCTGCACGTAGGTACAGCGCCCAAAGCAAAAAACCCCAACATATTGACGTTCAGTGTCCCTCCCTTGCAAAGGCCTACAACGAAAGTATGGGCAGTGTAGAACACTGTGACATGTTGCTCGCCTTCTACCAAATCAAGATGAACAGTAGAAAGTGGTACAAGCGCTTACTCTTTCATCTTATTGAATAATTAAAAAAATGCCCTTAGATGATGTACCACGCTCTACAGATCCAAACTAGAGGTGGCTAGGTCCCTTGTGCAAGGTACCCCCAACCAGTGTTGAGAACTGAGTTTGATATTGCAGTACAAGATTTGCCCCAAATGACATCCGCCTATATGACGTTGGTCACCTACCCGACAGATATACCCAAAAGGTGCAAGAACCCTAACTGTGGCCGCCGCAAAGTTCTTTTGTGCCAAATCTAACGTGTATACTTATGCACTGAAAAACACAGCGATAGTTTCTATGATTTCCATGTTACTGAAAATGGGACTGAGTAGTAGACTGATTAGAGGGGCTGGACTTAAGGCTTGCGTTTTTACAAAATACGAGTCCTATACATTTATATACTCCTAAATACGAATACTAGTATATCTACAGACCATTTTCTGCAAACTCAGGTAGGAATTTGTTATTATAGTTACTCTTTGCTTCCCATGCATTTAATTGCCCAAGACGCCTTTTTTGACAAGTAATACTGTTTAGTGACAGAGCTAAGTTAACCACAGAAAAATAATACGGTATTAACCAGAGCAGAGTAATAAGTGAATCAATCAACAAAATCCCTTCGGACACCTAAAAAATACTTGTAATTTATACAGAAATACACAAACATAATCTTTCTCCCTTTCAATACTGGTGTGCCACAGCACCATTTAGTTAGAAAATCAATGTGTAATGTAGAGTGACTTATTCTTTACTATTGAGAGAGGGTGGGGGAGGGGATCTGCAATAGTTAAGAGAAGTGTCTAAAGGGTTGATTAACTCTGATTGTAGTTGGGAAGAGAATTGTTAAAACCACTATTCGCTTCACTTTAGGCGCTTACCTGATGATACTTTTTGATGTAAGGAAAATATTCATTGACACTTTGCTTTGTCCAATTTGCCTGTACTTGCAGGATATAACCTACTGCTATGATGCGACTTGTCGTGTTCCACGTCAGACTTATTGAGGTATAATTTGAGCTAACTAAAGTTGGCTTTCCTGGTATCGATAAGGTGTTTTGGCGTTCTGGAAAGAACAAACAAAGATTAAACCTTAATTTTACGAGAACTCATGCGATTATGGGTTAATAATATAACGGGCAAAATTATTCAAGAGCTGCTGTCCAGAAAATGTCAAAGTACATGTACCTTATCACGGTCGGTGCTCGGCAACTTTCCAATTTTCCTCGCTCTAGCGCTCTGCCTGTAGCTTTCTTTTTTGTAAAACACAGGCAAAAGTTTGTAAATTTTCTAGTGTATTCAATTTCACTAATACTAGTTTACACTCCTTCAATAGTTGAAATTAGTTCAAAATAAACAAAAAAGCATTTTAAGACCGAAAAACCTTGCAGATTTGTTGAAAAAAAGTCAGTCCTCTGAAGTTCACTGTAGCTAAGTAACAAAGCGACCAATCACATGCAAGTACTGTTGGTCAAGGAACCATGCAACCAAGTGCAAGTAATTTTGTCCTGAATTACAAAAAAAAAAATGCCCTCATATTAGCCAATCACATTCAAGTAATTTTGCCCTGTATATTATTAATGTGGTAAAATCACAACCACCTGGTTTTCATTGTTTCCATACGCACACTTATTATCGAAATAATCCGATGCAGAAAGATGAGGTACGATTAGTAACTAATCATACCTAATCTATATGCATCAGATACGATTAGTAACTAATCATACCTAATGTACAAGGTTCGATTCCTGTGAATTTGCAATAGGCAGTATCATTGCCGAATGCAACGAGACCTTGCCTAAAACATTTCGAGCAGAGTACACTGGTAGCGCCCCCAATCGAGAAGTAGAGACAAGGGTTTGCCTATATTGAAGCAGTGAACTCTATATATACCTGGAAGGCTGACTCCATTCAATCCCAGGACTAAAAAGTGAGGCAAAACATGGTGGCAATGGGGAATTTTTGGACGTCAGTTCTAGGCTCCTGAGCGGTCATCTTGGATGTCAGCCTTAGTCTTTTTTCACGCGGCCGAACCACAGGCGGCCCAAAGGTACACCGTCTTGAGCGCGAGCAGTGTTGTGTTCCTTTTGTGTTTATTTTCTGTTCTTACAAGAGAAATCCTCTGGGACCAGGGTATAGAAATTCGAAATAAATTTAGATTCACAGAGAATATTCAAATTTAGACGTAGAAATATTTCAGACGGCCCTCACTTGAAGCTCCGTCAAATCCACAAAAACCACTCGATCTTGCTAAAATTGTCATCAGTACATTTGTCAAGAACTTGGCTTTCAGTTCATTGCTCTTTCGACACAAACGTTCATCTTCGCAGCTCGAAAAACTTGAGATGACACCGGCCGTTCGTATATACGCATACAGCGAGAGCTTTTGTGAAGCTAAAGCCGGTTTGTATACAAACGTTATGTTTCAGTCGAGCTGCATAGAAGATGAAAGAGTAGTGAACCAAAAGACGAGTTCTTTACGAATATACTACGTCTACGGCAATTTTCGCGAGATCGAGGGGTTTTTGTGCATTTTACGGAGCCTTAAATGAGCGTCTTCTAATATATTCTTTATTGAAAGTTGAAAACCTTTCCTTATTTTTAGTATAAAGAGGTTATATTTAACCAGAAGTAAACATCTCGTCGAAATATAGTTGAAACTCGAGTCGGAAGTCAGAAAGACACAAGCATCAACAAATAGAAATTAAGCAGAAGCAAGTTAAGAACATTTATGTCGAAATTCTATATTCAATTTGAATTTGTGCCAACGGTCAACGTACGCAGTTCCCCGTAAAGCAAATGAGTGGTTCGGTCGCAAAAAAAAGACTAACTAGACTGACGTCCAAGATGACCGCGTAGGGCTATAGAACTAACCTCCAAAAATTCCCCATTGCCGCCATGTTTTGCCCCACTTTTTGATTGGGAGTCAGCCTTTCCTATAGCTAGAGATCACTGTATTGAAGTAGGTTCCGCTGAACCTGCTTGTAGCGACAGTTACAGTTTGCCCTAAACGAAAGGCAAACTTTCATTTTGTAACTGGTTTGTTTTCTCAAGAATTATTAGTTTCCGTAGAACATAAAATGTGGGACTAATACTAATTCAATGCGCATGTCTATACACTGTTGTTGTTTTTATAGACAACATCGAATATTAGCTCATGTGCGTGAATTTGCATTAGATCAATGGTAACCATTGAACCGGCACAGATTTATTTACACGACAAGTAAGAACATATTCATTGTAAAGCTCTGAGCTATATATAGTAAGCGAAATATTAGCTTTCAAGTAAACTAATTCGGGTAGTCGGCCAGTCGCTTCAGATATTAAACGTACATCTTTGAGCTTTTGTTTACAACCCTAAATTTTTCTTAACGCTCTTACGACTTACACTGATTTACACGCTTATATGTTTGTATAGGCAGCAAGAACATAGTCAAAACAATATTCTACGTAAATTTTGTGAAGTTCTAGGCTAAACTTTTCAAAGTATTAGCTTTCGAATTTTGTGAAGTTCTAGCCTAAACTTTTCTAAGTATTAGCTTTTCGAATTAGCTTTTCGAATTAGCTTTCGAAAAACAAATTACACATAACAACACCAGCCCATGTACACAAAGGGAATGGAATGTGGTAAGCCAGTGTATTTAGTCAGTGTATGCAAATCAGCAAGAAAATCGTCCTGATTTACATAAATTTTAGACTCACGAATGATTTAGAGTTAAGTAAATGTTAATTTTTAAGTCGTATTTTTCAGTCTTAGCTTAACGTATTAACTTCTTGAACATTTCACAGCAATAAATATCAAAATCGCCCGAAATTCCTAGCGGAAAGTGCCCTAATTTTCCTTTTTAAACAGTTTGGCACATAAATTTGCACGAGAACTAAATGATATATGTATACTGCAAAAATCCCTGAGTATATTGACTCAAAATATTGAGTAAAACAATGCAACCACAGTGACTCAGAATATTGAGTAAAATTACTCAAAGTTTTGATGTAAGAAAAAATATGAGTTTTTCGTTAGGACAAACAAAACTGCCCATATTAAGCTAGTCTCCTTCGCAGACGTCTTGTGGGCTTTTGTGCCCGCCCACCAACGTCTGCTCTACACACGTAAAAATCTCACAGGCTATAACAGGGTTGTTGGCTCAACAACCCATGAACAGCACTGTTAACAGGCTAGAACATGATTGGTGAAATAACAGCATTGTTCATGCATGTTTCAACATGTTGTTACAGCTTGGAGAATCGACAAGGCTTGTTCATGCATGTCACAACAAGCAAAACCTAGCTTGATAAAACAACCAAGTTCATGGTTGTTGTATCATGACTGTTCAATCCTGTTGATTCATCATGCCCGAACAACATGTTGTATCATGCATGAACAACACTGTTGACTCATCATGATAGTTTTATGTTGTTCAAACAGGCATGAACAACGTTGTTCGTTCGACAACATTGTTCATGCCTGTTACGAGTGTTCGTGTTTTTAGCGAGGAACACGCGAGGATTCTCGACACTTTCACGCAACGAACTTACAGTCCTTGGCACGCTGAATTATCGAAAAAGTCATGTCTTCTTAACATAAAAAACGTTGGATGTTTATTTCAAACTTTGACAGTTTTCTGTGTATGTTTTTGTGGCGGAAATTACGTGCAACAAGTGTGTGAGTTTTGTACAGCATGCCCAGAGACTCACTGCAGAGTGTCTTGAAGAAAATGGAAACGAAAAAATCATCACTCACTAACTTATATATCCTCGTTGGGCCAGGACTTTGGAGATATAACAGAAAGTTTGTTCCAGCAGTATGTACGGTACTATAGTTTGAAAGCTTGTGAAGCTCGTTTCTTTTCCAAAATGCGACAAAACACTGGTGTTGAAACAAGGCAAAATTGGACAATTGTACAAAAGCTATGGCGTCAGCAGCAACAAAGTATTTTCCCTTTTCCCTAAGGTAAGTTTTAAAATCTAGTAAACCAGTCAAATGAATGATAGTACAATAAGATTAAGTTAGAAATGAAACTTCTGGACGTAAATAATTCTGTTGTTTTCTAATATTGTCGGATTTGTCGGACATATAGTAATAGCATTGCACAAAACTATTTATAATCGAGACAGAGATTCCAGGCGGAAAACGTAATTTAGTTAAAAATATCAAAGCGCAGACAATTACTTTGAAAAAGCCCATAACATTGAAGAAAACCTTATGTACATAAAGTCTTTGTAATTGTAATAATTTAATCACTCTGCGAAGATGTTGCAGTTCAATAAATATTTTCATTTTTACCATTTCTTCAATGTTATCATTGTTATGGGCTTTTTCAAAGTAATTGTCTGGGCTTTGATATTTGTAACTAAAACTATTTATAATTATATAACCACAAATTGATACATACACTCGAGGGGTGCATGAGATGGGGTGGGGGGGGGGGGGGGGTAGTATTAAATGTCAAAGAAACATTTGCTGATATTTTATTATGCATGAATTTTCTTATTTTTAAATGCATATGAAGCCCCAATCCAGAAAATGTAATGCACCTATCAATGTTAGTCCCAAAGGGGGGGGGGGGGGGGGTGTCAGGCAAGGGGTAGGGAATTGATCAAGATGTCCATCCCCAGAGTTGAAACTGACAGTGAATGTCTCTTCAGACGTGGGGATTTTTGGTTGTAGCAGAGGAGAAACATGAGGGATAGGGAGTGGAATACGGCAATTTTTAATGATAAATTGTCAAATCCCCACCCCCAACCCCCATCCCACGGGGCTAACATTGACAGGTGCATAATAACACTATAAAAATATTTATTCAGGTATCAAGACTAACATTTCATTATATGTTTACAATTATGGTAGTAAACAATATTCGTAAAACTCTAATAATAATTTATTTTAAGTTGTTTTTCTTACATTATATATGATTATTTATATTATTATTTATCTGACTGTATACTAGCCATAACTACATGCAATACCTTAAGCCAGAACATTGCACAGGTATAACTGCTTTCCATACCAATAAACTACCATTATACAAAAACTGGTATAGAGGTGAGCCAAATTTAAAATATATTTAAAATGGTATGAAATATTCTACTTCACATTTCTTGTTATTTTATATCATTTAATAACAGGACAATGTATGCCACATGCATGTTTAAAATGACTGTCTTCTAAATTTTTTGTAAATATATTCAAGATCAAACTCTAGTACAGTGGTTTTATTAGAGGAAAGTGAAGGTAAACTTTCAGTTAATCAGAAGAGGAAAAGTTTACAAAATGTTTTACCTGTTTTTTTCATTTTTTTTCATAGTATACAAATGCAGTGGTGATATGGCAACATGAACAATAAAGAAGAGTAAAGATCTACTATGTGAGTTGTGGGCAAGAAACCAGGGCCTGGATTGAATAAATAAGACAGCTGAAAAGTCATTTTTATTATATTGTTTTATTTTTATTATATTGTTTGTTTGTTTTTTTTTTCATTATGTAGCATCACTGCATCAGGCCTGACAATGGAAAATAATTATGAATTTATGATGACATCTAACAGGTGTGTATTTATAGCTCAGCATTTTTAAGGTTTAGAAATGAAGGTCCTTCTTTTCCTCTGTGTAGCTTGGCCTGGTAAGCAGAGATTATAACCACAATAAAACCTAACAGGTGTGTATTAGGTTAGCATTTTTAAGATTTAGAAATTCATGTATTTTTTTCTCTTCTCTTTCTCCAGGCAAGGAGAAAATACAGGTGTACATTTGCTAGCATTTTTGAGATTTAGAAACTAATAGTAATATGCCTTTCTTTCTTTTTTTCTTTATTTTATGGTGTATCCAGCTAGACAAAAAATTATACATTATTATAAATGTCAAATGGCTTAAAGGTACATGTTGATAGGTTGCATTGTATCTAGTTTAATTCTCAAAATATATTTTTGTCTTCTCTAATTTATATAGTGTGGCCATGCAGAAGGAATTTAAGAAATATGGGCTACCAAATGTAGATTGCAGGATTAACTCAGCAATGTTGTATTTAATATTTATGCATTATATAGTGTGGTAAATATTGACAAAAAGTATTCGAAAACTAATAAGATGTTTTTCTTCTTTCCTAGTTTTGGCTACATAATTTATACTTTGAATCTTCTCAAGCCTGGATTTGTAAGTAAAGATTATATGCATGACCATTTTTCTTTTCTTTTTGCAGTATTATATGTGGCTAAATTAGAAAAACGAAGTGTACAAAAATTGTTGGATTGTACGCTGTACATTCGTCGAAAAATAAGAAGACTTATAGTAGTGAAATGCTCTTTATTTTTGTAAATCTTAGTTGATAGGTGTGAAAAATAATAAAAACAGTTACCTGATGTTTCTGTCGCGTAGTTTTTTTAGTCGTAGTTACTTCTGTGCAAGTTTTTTCTCAGTTTTTTCGGCAGCAAACGGGGAAATCAGCGTATGTTGTCCGAGGCTAGCGTGTTTAAATAAAGTTTTACATACATACATACACCCGGGGAATTTTTGTACCGGCATTTTGTTTATCCACGCGTGGAATACACGGGGAAAATGCGGAAAAACGCGAAAACTTCTCGATTTAAACAGACAAAAACAGCATTGATATCATGTCGGAACAACCATGTCAGAACAACCATGTTCTAGCGTGTTACTTCATCACGCTAAAACAACGCTGTTATCATGCATGAAACTTGCTGTTTCAACAACCTTGTTCAGGTCTGTTCCTTTGACAAGCCATGAACAGATTGTTCCAACATGCATGAACAAGCCTGTCAACAACCATGTTCAAGCTGGCCAGCTCAACCATGTTCAAGCCTGTCGACATCAATCATGTTCAAGGCTGTTAACAAGCAAAAACAAGCTGTGCGTTTTTACGCGTGTACGGAGCACGAAATTCCTTTCCTGAAACGGACCAATCACAGCTAACTTCCCAAATTTTGGGAAGCTGACCTATTGACCTTCAAGATCTAATCGAGATGAGTTTATCGAGGCGTGAAACTCGGAGTAGCGAACTAAATATATCAAGCCCTGCCTTTGGTCTTCTGGAGTTGCTGGTCATATACTATAGTCGTGGTTGTCTCACCGCTTGTGAGCCTAATGAAAGACCAGGTCAACAAACTGCGAAAAATCGGGATTTCTGCTGTATTCAGCGGCGGTTCTGTAGCCCACATGGCATCTGCGAAGGAGGATAGACATCCCCGTAAAATTTATTATTCGCTAGGTACATTTCGCCGAAACTTGTAGGCTTTTCAAAAACGTTCACGCAGATCTATTTACACGGGCATCAAGAACACATTTATAATACCATTCTTCGTAAATTTCGTAAAGTTCTAAGCTATACTACGCAAAATATAAGCTTTCAAAGAAACTAGTTCGCTTCAGACAATCCCTGTACACATTTGGGCTTTTGTCTACAACCTTTAACTTCTCTCACGCTCTTACGCTTTACATTGATTTTCACGCATATTTATTTGCATGAGCAGAAAGAACATAGTCAAAACAATATTCTTCGTAAATTTCGTAAAGTTCTGAGCTATACTACGCGAAATATTAGCTTTGAAGTAAACTAGTCCCTGCGGTTCGTACAAAACAATCCTTGTACACGTTTGAGCTTTTGTTTACAATCTTTCTCTTACGCTCTTTATACGCTTTACACTGACTTTCACGCATAATTATTTGTATGGGCAGAAAGAACATAATCAAAGCATTACTCTTCGTAAATTTCGCGAAGTTCTAAGTTAAACATTTCAAAATATTAGCTTTCGACTAAACAAATTTCACATAACAACACTCGCCCGGCCCGGGCTGGTTTTATTAATATATTTAGCACGACAATGGTTTAATTTGATTGGTTCCTGTACACAAAGAGAAAGGAATTTCGTGCTCCGTAGAGCAGACGTTGGTGGGCGGGCACAAAAGCCTACAAGACGTCTGCGAAGGAGACTAATATTAAGCGGGCGTCCGTATCGAAACTTGGGACTCCACCATAAATTTTTGGAACAGCTCATTTTTGGAAAGTTTTAAATTAAGACTGAATTTTAGTATGTTTGAATTTATCACTCACGTACATGTCCTCTTCGTATTTTTTTTTTAGCTTCGAATAAGTTTCGTTTTCTAAAATGTTTACTTTAACATGTTTGAGAAAGTTGCTCGTCTAGGTTAGAGTAGTCTTGAGAAAGACTGTTAGTAGTGGTAGTGACTGACGTTTCGACGGCCTCAGGCGGTCGTGAAAGGTTTCGGTCAGGTTCGCCTATATTTATGCGTCCGGTTCATAAATATAGGCGAACCTGACCGAACCTTTTCACTTGACTCTGAAGATGACCGCCGCTGACGCCGTCGAAACGTCAGTCACGACCACCACTAACAGCAACTTTCTCAAACATGTTATAAAACAATTTACTTTAATTTTTTCTTTGTTGTCAATTTTTATATCTTTTAAGCTTATTGTATTTGACTTACGAGTAGCGTTGATTAGATCCCCAAGGTGCTTATCATTACATGTATCCTTGCAGACAGTCTTCTTGTCAATCTACACGAAAAGAATCATTGGTAAAATTTTATATTGGATACTGAAAAACAACTATTTTATTTCATTTGAAAGATATTTCATTTCGTAGATAGAGTTGTTACCGTGTGAAAATAGTTGTAATACCATGTGAAAATAGTTATAATATATATAGGTGAAGGAAAATTCGAGCGTAGAATATATACATTTTAAGACCAAACCGGGACCAGTATTATTATTATATATTACCACCTTATTATATATATTTGTGAAATTCATTACTAATTCATGAGTTTTGCAGCCAATCCAATTCCAGAAATTACGTCACATGTATACCCCTGTAAACCCCATACAAACTAAAACCAATGATGCTAATTAGCTACAACCACTAGTGGATGTATACTCTTCTGATACAACCACTAGTCTTTGTAACTAATTAGCATCTCAATATCCCAAAGGGATTTTTACTATTCATTCATTTCACAAGTTGTTTTCAACACTCGCGTCCTTGTTGTATTGAATACGCAATCACTCGCCTTCGGCTCGTGATTGTATATTCAATACAACACGGCCGCTCGTGTTGTAAACATTACATATACAGAACTCGCGATCAAGCTCTCGGCAACGCCCTCCGTGGCTCAGTGGTCAGAGCATTGCATTAGAATCGCAAGGTCGTGGGTTCAATTCCTGCCGGAAGGCCTGTGTAGTTGCATTTTTCGCAACTGGTCCCGGTTTGGTCTTAAAATGTATATATTCTACGCTCAAATTTTCCTTCACCTAAAATCCTTAGAACATGCTATGTCATCGAGTGAAATGCCCAATATTACTTATAATATACCTGATTCTATCCTGGCATTACCACCTTATTATATATATATATATATATATATATATATATATATATATATATATATATATATACATTATATATATATATATATATATATATATATATATATATATATATATATATATATATATATATATATATATATATATATATATATATATATATATATATATATACATACAGAACTCGCGATCAAGCTCTCGGCAACGCCCTCCGTGGCTCAGTGGTCAGAACATTGCATTAGAATCGCAAGGTCGTGGGTTCAATTCCTGCCGGAAGGCCTGTGTAGTTGCATTTTTCGCAACTGGTCCCGGTTTGGTCTTAAAATGTATATATTGTACGCTCGAATTTTCCTTCACCTAAAATCCTTAGAACATGTAATATATATATATATATATATATATATATATATATATATATATATATATATATATATATATATATATATATATATATAATAATAATAATAACAATAATATTAATAATAATAATAATATAATAATAATAATAATAATAATAATAATAATAATAATAATAATAATAATAATAATAATAATAACAATAATAATAATAATAATAATAATAATAATAATAATAATAATAATAATAATGGAAACTTTATTAAATGTTTTTCTTTTCTACATATACACTTATAAATCTCGCTTATTAAGGTAATTTATAATTAGCTACTTGAATCACTACTAATAATAACAACTAATGACTATATAATAAAACATTGAAATTTATATACAAATATTTCAAAAAGCTAATAATTTGGGATTTCCCCATTCCTTATTTCGGAGCTGAAAATGTAATACGTAGTTCTGATAGCTATAGTCATAATTTTCCTTACGCAGTACATTTGGCGCTTGTTATCAAGACCAACCTTATCTAGCATATCTAAAAAAGTAGAACACTCATTCGCAAAAACACCTAGGGATCTCATGTTGACTTTGCTGTTTTACTAGTTCACTATATTTATCTTCTTTCCGTTTGACGTTGTTTTGAAGGTTTGATTCAAAACCAACAGTAAGTTCGAGAACATAAAGACGGCCGTTTGAACAAATGCAATAGAAAATCTGGACGATACGCGTACCAGTTAGTATAGATGGGATTTTGAATCCAGGTAGATCGACAAAGAAGTTTGAACCGTTAACAGTTTGTAAGGTATTTGCAAGAAAATTGAGAATTGAATTGTGCCTCCATGTAAAACGTACGTTCAAGATACGATTGACAACCAGCAACAACGTGTAGTAGTCTTTCTGGGCTCAGACAAAAGGAGCATTCTGGACTTGAAGATATTCCCCATCTGTAAAGGTTTTTGTGTGTTGGAATAGAATTGATCACATAACGTATAATAAAGTCATAAATGTTTTTTTTGGCAGTTTTGATTGAGCAGTTGACCACACCTTGTTAAGCTGCGATAAGGAGAACTTTGTAACGTTAGAGAAAAAGGATCCCTGACAAATCAAGTGGTTTCGAAGTATATCTTCATGCCCAGAACCGAAATCTTTCAGAACTTCTTTAGTGGCGTTAAAGACGTCGTATTGAATATTAGAATGATTATTAGTGGATTTACACAGTTCGTTAATTGCTTCATTTGGAGAATATCTTAAGGATTTGCGAAGAATGGCTTGGCATTGAATAAATTTTACTGATGGAGGATAGATACTTTGACCAAATTTGTTACGTGTTAGATATATAGTACTTAATGTTCCTGACATTGGTATTTCAAGCCATTTACTGATGTATTGGTTGATTACAGAATTAATATTTTCCGAAAGGTTTTGGACAGTGTAGCAACGGTGAAATGCCAGGATAATTTGGATAAGACGTAGCGACTATACAGGAGAAGTTTATTTTTTGGGTGAAGTGGTTTTGAGTCAATGTCAGACATTAGTTCATCAACGAGAGTAGTCAGCTCAGTCTTATGATTTTGATTCGACATATCAAAGTGGCGTCCTAAGTATTGAAATGATTCTCCAATGTTGGTTCCTGGTATAAGATTTTGGTTGATAAGGAGTTTCGGCAAGTATTGTACTGACTTTGTAATGGCTTTCTTGATACCAAAAGTGCCACATTTATCAACCCGGATTGACATGTTCGACCATTGGCACCAGATGGAACTAGATCCCAAGGATAGTGCAAAGTTTCTAGTAATAACAATTTTTGCCACGTGTACGGACAGAGCTGCCAGCCCCGCAACCTGCCAGCCCATTTTCTTGAGCAAAGCCCAAGTTAATTTAATACAAGTGAAAACTCAGACAAACAACCCAAAATAGAATCTCGAGGGATTCTTAAAGAGTCATTTTCTCTTCAAGAACGCAAAAAAAATTATAAACTCCGACAAACACGAATACTGACGTCTTTTGTGCCCTTCACTATTGTTTTCCGGTCTGTTTAATAACATCAAGATATTTTTAAACTCCTCGAAATTTTTGCATAAAAAGCTTGGCGCATCACAAGAATTCCGATACTAATACGTATTGTGTGACGTCCAGTCAATCCAGATCAAAATTGACTAAAATTTGTCAAGTGGATGTCAAGATGAGTAAGTTTTTGTTGCCTTCACAAATTACTACGCCTGATGATTATGTTGCTAGCTTCACGTTATGTTAGCATTGCGAATCGTCTGACATTCATGTTTACTATATGGCCAGGGTTCTTCGTACAGTTGCTTATTGAACGCCAAAATCAAAATGCGAAGACAGTCTACGATCTCCAGTATACAGAATTTGTTACTGAGCTGAAAATATAACAGACACGAACCAACAACACTCTACAAACCGACTTCACAACATCGTCAACATGCCACACCATATTAAAGTTAAATATAAAGCTTTTAATATTTATTCGCACCTTTGACCTTCCGCTAGGCGGACAGTAAATCCTTTCGCCCAGATCATATTTAATTAGCCATGCACTAAAACCTAGAAGTTCGTTGTTTCGAGAAGAAAAATCGATCACTCCTTACGTTTTCTCCGCCATTTTCTCCGTATTCGCCAGTCGCAAACAAAACCACGCGTGCGCAGTGGTATTCTTATATATTCCGGGGGGAAACTTCTTTCATTCTTGGTATATTAAGATAAACACGTCTTTCAAGAAATATCCATAGATAGGGTACAAACCTGTCTGTTATCGCTGTTTATAGGGCTTACGAGCTTTAAGCGACATAAATATTTGTCGTCTATGAAAGACTGATACAAGTGTTTCACATTTTCACTGGTTTTAGCCTTTCAACTACGACAAGTATGCAATGTCGTTAAACCTGGTAAGTTTACCCCCCGGAAAGTTTACACTATCTATCTATGTATCTATCGTGTAAATTTTCCCCACTCATCACAATACTGCAAAGTTTCTGTGAAACTTTGCACTAAAAACGATTTAAAAGATGCTGGTTTTCTGACTCTTGACCAGTAGTTACAGCACCATCATCATCAGTTGATTGGATTTAATAGTTTGAAAGAAAAACCGAATTGACGGTACTTGTCAGCTTTAATATGTTGAATAAACGTGTTAAAGCACATATTGAACAGAAGAGGACTCAGACAATCTCCTTGCAATACGCCACGGTCAACAGATATAAAAGGAGTGCGGAATTCAGATGTAATTATCAAAGTCTTAAAATCTGTGTATAAACTTTTTATAACAAAATTAATGGGGTCAGTGATATGGTGGTAATCAACTACAGATTGAATTAGGTTATGGTGGACTTCGCCAAAGCGTTTGACATCAAGTAGCGGGATGACGAGAGAGCGTTGATTGATCTGGGCTTTATTAATAATGTGGGCCATTTGGGCAGTATGTTCTAAAGTGCCAGACAAAATTACGTGTGAAGCCTTTCTGCATGTTATGTTCGATGAAGTTATTTGATGTAAGGAAGGCGTATATTGCGTTTCGAAGACAAGATGTAAGTACCTTTAAAGGTATTGTCTCGAGTGTTATGGTAATCTTTAAAAAATTTATATGCGAAAAAATATTAAAAATAATTGGAATAACCTAATTTGGAATTAATCTTCATGAAGTAGTCAGAACAAAAAACAAAAAACAAACAACTAATGCATCCTTGCAACACCAGTCTCTATGTCTAAATCAATATCTTTAACATCACAATGTACTCTTCTTATCACTCTAGACTATCTTAGACATAACAGGGCTGATCGAAGGATTGAAAAGGATATCTTTGCTTTATCCACGCCATTGTCTTCGAGTACATCTGTCCTTTCTTATTAGCGAGTAGCTCAGCTAATCGACTGTGATATCTCAGACACTCTTCTCCCATTCCACCAGTTGTTGTAAAGATCAGCGGTGTGAATGTTCCTTGCTCTATATCAGTGACCCGTTTGTTATACATACGTTTCTTCTCATTCTCACGCAAGACTCTCCATTTGGGTGACATACCCAGACATCAAAGAATGCAGATTTTTGTTTCTCCCAAAAACCACGTGCATGTACATCAAGTCGGGCGTCCGCTGATTTGTTTGATCCTGGGTTTAGGACTTCGCCATTCACTTGCTGCAACACTGGTTCGCTCTGTACATCGTTGCAAACGGTATTCAGCAGTTCAGCTTCCAAATCTCGTAATTCATTGTGGCGTTGAATGATGAACCCACCTCGTCTACACATCATTGCATGATCTGTGCTAAAGGAATCTCCACATACACACTTCGATGGGTTATCGTTGAAAGGCCAATCATATCTTAATTTCAATGCACCTCTGAACTCACGCTTGCTTAAAGTAAAGCCCATCTCTGAAGTCGGGATAACTGTCAACCAGGTAGAGGCTCCTTTCTCTGAGGCAAATTCCAACATTCGCTTCACCTTTAAATACACTTTTTTTTGTAATGCACTTACTATATATATATATATATATATATATATATATATATATATTTATACATATACATATACATATATTCTATTAGAGGACAGACACATGGATCACGTCAGATCACGTCAGCTGACTTGCTTTTTCCTTTCTTCATGCCCCAAAATCCGGCAAGAAGTATTGTGTAATTTTTTCATTGTATAAAACAAATAGATTCCATTTCTTGTTGTCTGTTCAGTTATAGATGCACAGAAGACGTCACAACGTGGTAAGAACATCAGTGACCCACGCGACCGCGTCTCGGGGGCCACTTTTCTGTTCTTACCACGTTGTGACGTCATCTGTGCATCTATAACTGAACAGACAACGGCAAAATGGGATCTATTTGTTAAATATATATATACATATATATGTATATATATATATATATATATATATATATATATATATATATATATATATATATATATATATATATATATGGAAATTTGTGATGTTATTTTCCTGTTTAAATGACTCAGAGGTATTTGTCATGTTAATATCTTTATTATTATTCGATTTATTTTTAAAATTCTTATTCGATTTATGATTATGTTTGATAATAGCAAAAATATATAACCTTCTCTGATAACTTATTATGCACATGTGACGTCAAGTTTTTAATTTACATTTCAAACAAACTGAAATATCTCAACAACGAAGCAAGGAAACGAAAAACTGCAAAAGATGTTACTCTATCATTTTAAGTGTTTTTTTCAAATGAGACAACTTAATTTTCGTTTCATGTGCACTTTAAGTCTGTGTAACTAAAGGACAACCCACCCCCTCTATGTAGCAGCCCACTGACCACACAATTTGTGAGTACGACTGACCTAGCAATGTTCTATGGGTATCAGCCTATTATAATCTGGAGTCAAAACTATTGTGTAGTGGGGGTGCTATGTGGCCGACTTTTTTTCGCTTCTCCTCCTCGACTAATATATATATATACATATATATATATATATATATATATATATATATATATATATATATATATATACATATATATATATATATATATATATATATATATATATATGGGAATTTGTGATGTTATTTTTCTGTTTAAATTTGTCATGTTAATATGTTTAATTATTATTCTATTTATTTTTATCTTCGCTTTAATTGGTTGAGGGACAACCACTACGTCACCTGCAAATAACTGCCTACAAATAACAGTCTCCTCATGCGCATTAGCCGGAAATGTTGTTTGCAGCAAATAATATTCTACTCATGCGCGTTACACTCAATTTCGGCAAACGTAAATCGCTCGTTCAGCCAAGCTGTAAAGAAAGGAATGGACATAATTACAGGTAAACAATGTCAAATAAAAAATAAATCGAATATAAAACAATTATTGAACTCAGTTTTCACAAAATATCGTGATTTGTCAGTGTCTCGCAGTTCAGTTATTTGCCTCTGCCTTCGGCATCGGCAAATAACTGACCTGCTCGCCACTGACAAATCACGATATTTTGCTCAACCAATAATTGTTAATTATGTGTCCTTTCGTTCATGCGATAAGCACTTAGAAACATTGATCATCTCACATTAAAAGTTCCATATACAAAATACAGTGAGCTCTGAATGTGTGAAAGTGCACACGTTTCATGCATTATAAACCTGAACACTGAAAACGTAAGGGGGTGTTTACATCAGGCCGGCCTGAACTCGGACCTCCCTGAATTTTGCAATTTTTTTGTTTACATTTATACAGGCTTACTTCAGCTAATAGGCCGGCCTCGAAACTTCAGTTTGGTCTAGTAGCCAACCTGAGATTAGGCCAGCGTGAACTGAATCTCAGGCACGACTCGTGAAAACGATCAATAGTAGAGACCTTACAAAGTACGACGGCAACTTCAACGACGAGGTTTTTTAAACAAAAGAATTATACTTGTGAAACAAAGAAAATGAATAATTTTTCGTCCCTAGAGTAATCTCTACAGCGTCCTTGTTCTTTATACAACACCACTTAGAGCATTCTCACGTCTTCAGGACGACGTCAACTAACCAAAAGATTTTACAATTTAAAGAAGCTACGGTTAACTGACTATTATATTTGTTTATTAGATAGTTTAATGACTTCCAAAACGCCACCAGTATTGCTAAAATGATTGTAGTGTCCGTACTGAAGTCAACGTTTGACCGTTGACGTCGTCGTGAAGACGTGAAAATGCTCTAAGTGGCGTTGTTTGAAGAACGAGGACGGCGTTGAGATTACTCTTGGGTCTAAAATTATTCATTCTCTTTGTTTTGAAAAAATAATTCTTATATCTAAAGGACATCGTCGTTGAGGTTGACGTCGTAGATCATAAAGTCCTTTTCGTAAGGACTACAACCGACCCGAAATCAGTCCGGCCTGAGGTCGGGCCGGACTCATGTAAACACACCCTAAGACCCCGTTTATACGTGCCGGTACAATTTGAAAACGGAACAAAATCATGCCGTTTAGACCTTGCGTTTACACGATACCGGCACAAAAATGACATGAAAACGGCACAAAATGAAGATGGGTTCCATGACGGCTTGAAATGAAAACGGAACACAACCAATACTCTCATTGTTATTTAGGTGTAATTTCGTCTGGTAGTTAATTCTGCAACTACAACTGATCTAGAATGTAAACAATCAATTCAAGTGCGGCGCAACAAACATTGTTCTTTGAATTGAAAACGGTTTTAAAACCAAGACGGTTTGGTGAAGCAAACTTCAAATAACACACTGGAAGGTGTTATATATAAATCAACTAATAAATGAAATTAACATTTCAAACATTGTCTCTGCGTGATTATTCCGCGGTCTTCTTAGTTCCTACAAAAGTACAAATCCTACTAGCCCACTCCCAGTAAGTCTGCGTGACACGTGACCAGTCCACAACCAGGGTCTTTTCGTAGCGGGGGGCGGTGGCGGGGGCGGTGGCGAACGGAGATAAGCCCCTGGTTACGAGGTTGGTTATGGAGCAAAAACAAAGGTTCGCTAGCCGAAGCAGTGAAGAAATAGATAATTTACTCAAAGATAAAGACATATCAAGAAAATTTTTTTTGTTTTCTTTGACACTTGGTATATGTAATAAAATACTTATTGAATGGGACCTTCGGCAAACAGTATGTTTTGTGGCCCCTCGACCGCTCGTCGTTACCCTCGGCTTCGCCTCAGGTAACAACGGCGGTCTCGGGGGCCACAAAACATACTGTTTCCCTCGGTCGCAGTCAATAAGTGTTAACTAATAAGAGCGGTTTGAGCGGCCATAAATAAGCTCGTTAAGCCAACGTTGGCCCGGCTCAGGGGCGGATCTAGGAATTTTCCCCACTTAGTCAAACTATCTAGGAAAATTTTTGAAATTTGGATCTCTGAAATGGCATTTCCCGCATTCTGACAACACTTTTAATCAAAATTTCTGAAGTTTTAAAACATATTTTTTAGCACATAATTTTATACTTTTTTTGAAAAAGTGTCAAAATTGGATTTAATTTGGATTAGTGAATTATTGTAATAGTTCTTGTAATAGTAAGTGCGTAATTATTTTTTTCTAAAAAGAAGGCAATACAACAAACAGTAGAGATATGTGATTATATTTAATTACTAACTTAAAAAATATATGGTTGTTTTGCTCTATATGTCAGAGCTCATCAGCATGCCTTGAAGACACCAAAAACATATTCTTGCAGTCAGTGAATTCAACATGGACAGCCTGACCAACACACAAGTAAAGGTCTAGCTGAATTTAATGTTCTGCATAACCCAGAGCAAGGGTAATGGGACATTTCAAAGACAGCTCTAGGAGCTCAACCATCTACATCATCCCAGTCATCCTAATTAAGTCACAACTAATTCAAGCCACTACCCACCATTACCAATCTATGTTACTATGAGCTGTCTGGTTTTCAGGTGCCAGATACTCACCTTTTACACATCTACCCAAGCAGACAATGTCTGGAATGCCTTTATTTATGATCATAATGCGACATGGACATAAAGGAGCTCAACTCTCTACATTATCCCAGTCATCCTAACCCTTGAGCCCCCATCTAATCTAAGTCATTACTTGTTTATATGATTTCAATTCTGTAAACTATGAAAGTATATAAACATTGAATACTAGAATTAAGCAGACATTGTATTTA
The DNA here is from genome assembly GCA_964035015.1 of Corallium rubrum. Lineage (NCBI taxonomy): Eukaryota > Metazoa > Cnidaria > Anthozoa > Scleralcyonacea > Coralliidae > Corallium > Corallium rubrum. The sequence continues at coordinate 22,802,437 of OZ035998.1, forward strand.
AGCCAGATAATAAAATGTAAATAATAATTGTAATACAGCACATGTAGTTATTGGTTCATGTGGATATCAGCACTTTAATAGTACTATAGCTACTGTACACATGTAAATTTATATTAAAAGAAGAAACCAATCATCATTTACTAATTACGTTTATTCATACAGTACATGACATGTCGTGTATATATATATATATATATATATATATATATATATATATATATATATTATAATATTAAAGGACAGAAATTAGTAATGTATGAGAAGAGTGCTTTAACTGCCAGGTTGGCTGGCTAGGTTACAGTCTCACCTCTCACAAAGATAAAATTAATCGTATTACTGATATTAATATTAAAACCATGAAATCTCCAAGCAAGATCAAATTTCCACCAAAGCATCAATTCATTAACATGTTATACATCAAATACAAGCAAACGCGAAGTCTAGCCCAAGAATAAATCTATAAATTATCATAAAGACTATAATGATATTCAAATCATACAGTATAGTAGGGTTTCTTACCTCAGACCTGACGACCTCAGAGCGCATCACTGATTCACCGTATAAAATTCTCGCAATTGATATTTCGATATATATCTTTTTAATCCTTTGTAAAAGGTCATCTTCAGTGCATATAGCACTTGGTCTTGTAGATATCCTTGCTATTGAGTATTGGCGCAATATTATGGCTGAGAATATGCGCATGGCCTCGTAGAACCACAGAAGCGATCGCTAACCATACTGATTATTCAGAAAAGGCGCGTATCCTGCAAAATGACGTTTCAGCCTCTACACCAATCGTAAGTCGTAATTAGAGCAAAATTAGCCAATCAGGAACGTTGAAAAACCAACCAACTTCGTCAAAATTTGACGAAGTTGCTTCCTTCGTCAAATTCATCAAACCGAGAGCCTGCATCGCATTTGCGGCCTGGAAATGACAGTGAACCCGATCCTTGATTCTCCCATTATGTCCCGTGCATCCCACTGCTTCCCCTCGAAATCAGTCGTAGCTACAGAATGAGGCCTCGCGCGCAAGAAAACGGAGAAACGTCAACCGGGAAATTTTTCTGGCCTGAACCGAAGCCTCTGTAGATAAGTATTTTAAGAATAGAACATACTCCTTCCTACTAGATAATTACTTTTTATTTGCAGGATTTTATTTGTAAATTTTTGACAACGTGCAACAAACGAAAATTATATATTCACGTCAAATTTTCACTTCGTCGCGCGACTTAGTTGACGTAGTCTAAATCCGCCCCTGCGGCTGACTATGTTTTTACCCTTAGTTATGGTCTTTTCTCGATTCCAACGAGTTTCTCAATGTTTGATTCCAATCAATCCCAGCTGAAATACATCGGGTGGCATATACCCGGTCCCCCTAAACAAAACACAATAAGCTGACAGAATATCCCAGCTGTCTGTGCGGTTTGTAGAATTTGGATATTCTGAAGTATACGTGACAACAACCAAAGAAGCCCAAAGGCCAAAGCAAAAACTTTGCTGTGATGTGGACTTTAAACGCGTACTTTAATAGTATTTGTTAACCCATTTGCTGCCGAGACCGGCTTCAACCGACCACTCTGCAGACTGCTGAATAAAATCGTCTGGCGTTATCCCGAAACTCTTGAGGCGGGCAACGAAAAATTTCTTTGTCAAAATGAGACGAGGCTTAGTTATATCGCAGACACAGCGGTGATATTCCGTCAGTTTATTCCACTTCTCTTTAGGGGCATCTTATATTTGAGCTAGGATCGATTGAAAACTCATTGGAATCGAGAACACACATAGACAAAGGATAAAAAACATAGACAGCCGGCCCGCGAATGTGGCTTAACCAGCGTATTTACAGCGAACGGGCTTCTCACGCCAAGTAACGCGACTACAAATTTTGGGCTATTTTCTGAACGGATTGCTAATCATTATATTACATCCTCTTATCATTTGTTCGATATCTTCAAAAGACTTCACAACGCAGTGGCGTGCGGTGACCAAATTAAAATTGATAGGCAAGCGAACCCCTCTAGGGGGTTAGTAGGTTAATACTGCCGAACAGAGAACGTAAGTGGTCTAACGTTTCGAGCGAAGGCCCTTCGTCAGAGAGAAACGTAAAGAGTAAAACAAACATCGAGCTTACATACGCGAGATAATCACGTGATAAAAATTAGCCCATCAGATAAAGGTAACCAAGACAAACTAATAATGAGATTCAAAAGAATAAGCCAATCAGAGCAAAGTAACAATAACAAATAAATAATGAGATGCGAAAGCCATTTGCTATTCTCACCATCGATAAGTAAAAAAAGGAGAGTAAAAAATACAGAGTAAAGAATGGAGACGTAAAGTGAAAACACTGTTTAGGGGTCTAGGGGCATGTTCCCCCTGAAAATGTTTGAGTTTGATACCCCCAGTTTGCGCGCATTTGAATATTTCTGTAAACTATAGTTCATGCAATTCACATGATACAAATAAGTGAAATAACTGGGTTTACATGAACATTACCTTTTGGTTGCTGCGCAATTCACCAACAATATATCACCAACGACCTGCCCTTCATAACTTTATTTCTGAATTTGGAATGATGTACAATGTGTATGGTTTAAAACAACCTGTCTTGGCGCCTATCTCATGCGCAATTGTTGATTTTAAGCTTTGAAGGCAAGCGCGCTTGCCTGAATTTGGGTTTTGGTCGAGGGTCGAGGGTTGCTAGTCGAGGGTCGAGGGTAGTTCGTAAAATATGCTAAAAATATTTTTGAAATATATAATATTATGAATTAACTTATTTTGTGTTTCAAGTAAAAAAACTCTTGCCGCGGCATTTACGCAAAGTGGATGATGCTTCAATGTTTTGGAAGACTTGTGAAGACGGTCTGATTCAAGTTTTCCTGCATGGCTTTCGAAGATGTCTTTTTCCGGACGAGTAAAGTTGTTTCATAAACCAAGAATTTGTATGATTACGATTTACGACCTGTTTCCAAAATCTAATGTACATTTAATATAAGCCTCCTACGCAGGCAACTCTCTGTTGATTTTATACAAAAATAGCGCGGAAGGTTTGCCTCTATTTGTCCCTTGAGTTGTTCATATCGCTTGCGAAATGGTAAAGGATCGGAATACATGAAGATAATACACGGATATGGTGGCCCATTGTTCTCATAGCGAATTCAATACAAACAATTGTAGGACACAAGAAAAACATAACTAAAATATATATTTTCAACAATAAAAACAGTTTATTAAAATAAAATTAAAATTATAAAAAGAAAATATATATAAAATCAAAATAAAAAAAAAATAAATGAAAAATAAAATTAAAATAAATAAATAAATAAATAAATAAATAAATAAATAAATAAATAAATAAATAAATAAATAAATAAATAAATAAATAGATAAATAAATAAATAAACATTCACAAAAATAAATATAAAAAACAAAATAGGAAAAAACTGAACATGTGGGTTTTTTTTTGAAATTGAAAATTCGATGTTATCAACGGTGGCCCAGCGTTCTCATAGCAAAATGAAATATAAAACAAAATGTCAGCCTGGCCCAGCGTTCTCATAGCCAGCGTCATTATATATATATATATATATATATATATATATATATATATATATATATATATCTATCTATATATCTATATACCGCTGACATGTAATAATGCTGGCTATGAGAACATCGCAACATTCAAAACCAAATAATACGAATATATGATGGCCCAGCGTTCTCATAGCCCGAGATATCTGTGGTCAGCGAACTTGTCTGTGGCAGTCAGTGGTGAAGACACTCAAGACAGCTCACTGCCAGTCATTTCTTCACATTTGGAAAATGAAAAGACAAGCAGTTTGGAACGAACTACAGAACAAAATGGGTTGTAAGCGAATGAAAGTTGATGCAGGGACCCGTACCAAGAACAAAAAGGGAAATGCACCGCACGAAATAATTGTCCAAAGGCTAGCTTCAGAGCCGGATAATCAACAAACTTACCGACCTGTCCAACCAAGAGAATTTGTTAACTTTGAATTTGAAGATCTTTCTTTGTCAAACTTGAAGAAAGCCTGTGCCGCTCATTTTAATTTACCTGCCAGTACGTGCGATGTACTCGTTTCCAATAAGGGTCCTTCATGTTCGAACATCGCGCAAATCCCGCACAGAAAGGACAAGGTAAGTAAGGACGCTATATAAATTTAAACTTTGCTCACTTTAAAAGCCTCACTACTGTGCATACTGCATACTTAACGTATATGAAGTGTTTGACCTATATTTTGTGTGTCATTTGATGGTAGTATGTATGTTTATTTTAAAACACGAGCAGCAGTCAGCAGTGTTTTTTTGAGATTTATTTTTTAGTCCTTATTAATAACCCTATGACAAAGTATCATTGTTGTTGTGCAGGTTTACCTAGTGCGATTTGTTGTAATGCAAGAAATGGAGGAGCAGGCAGTGGTATCAACAGAACCTGAAATATTAGTGTCCTCAGGATACAGAAGTAGTAGCAGTGGAGCCAGAATACATCCAGCAAAGGTAAATCAAAGGTGCAACATTAACCAAGAAACAAATATACTTATCATGGAGACAACATTTCCTGCTTCAGTGTCAATAGCTGAACTGATGAAAGCTGGAAAATTAGTCAAACCACAAAGTAGAAATAAGGTAAAGCTAACCTTTGAGAAATTTGATGTGAAAAATCGTGACTGGCAAGAAGTAATTGAACAAGAGGTACTTGTGGAAACCCAAAGGTTTTCTTCAGGTGCTTTCCGGGATGCATTTCGTGCAACAACCTGTGGCAAAGCTGGTGAAACCCAGCAGGGTCAGTGGGTTGTGAAAACCTACAATTACATAGCAGTGGAAACAATTGAGGACAAATTAAATTCTTCAATTGAAAGCCATACTCGCAAGCAGGTGCAAATGCATGCCGTTGCACGACATATTGCCAAAAACTTTGCCTTGAAAGCCCCTACTGAGTTTGGTGAATGTTTCAAATATAATCGTTGTTACTACACTACATACAATGGCAAACCTGCAACCATTGAGGAGTATGTCCCTGGCTCATTTGTAAAGTACATCAACAATAATGGGAAGTGTGTGGACCTGCTGATGGATCTACCAATGAATACAAGGAACTGTTTGCTAAGGCCCAATGCTTAGTGCACCACAGTTACCATGCATCAGAGAAGAAGCTCATGCTACTTGATATTCAAGGATCGAAATACAATCTCTATGATCCTGAAATTGCCACAGATAACCTTATGGATGACAAGAGTGATGAATTGTACTTTTGCTGTGGGAATTGCACATCTATATGAATAAAAGAGTTCTTGGAAGGAGGTCAAGGACATGCATGCAATGATTTCTGTAAAATGATGGGTTTACCTGATGAGTAGAAACAGTGTCAGAACATATTTTTTAAATAGTATTTTCCTAAATAAGAAACTGGAATGCTGTGGTTGTGTTACTTAAAGGCTTATAAATGTGTTATAATTTTGTTCAAAGGGATTTTGACTAGAAAAGTTTATGAAAACACTTTTGTGAATCTTCTAACCTTTTTACAAGTATGCATATATGGTACATTGTTACAGTTTGTTACAGTTAAAGTAAATTGTTACAGTTAATTTCTTGTTGAAATTTGGAAAATGTTAGTTGCAGTTGAAAGTATTTTATAAAGTATGTCACCTTTTTACAAGTATGCATATATTGTACATTGTTACAGTTTGTTACAGTTAATTTCTTGTTGAAATTTGGAAAATGTTAGTTGCAGTTGAAAGTATTTTATAAAGTATGTTACAGTTCAATATTTTACTATTGACCATGGAAATACAGTAGCCCTTTTTACAGTTCCCTCTGAATGAACCTCAGTCTTCCTTGTCTCCATTGATTCATGTTGCAAACAATAGACCACTAATCACCATAATAATTTATTTTCCTAAAAATGTGAATCTTTTAAATATTAAAATTTCATGTTAACTGACATCCTGGTCCAGTAAAATGTACAACTAAAATAGATGCATAATACACTAGTCTACATTGTTGGAAATATGATGATGTTATAGTTAATATGTTAATTATTCTGGTGACATCACTGTAGTAACAGTGGTGGAAAAAGTCTAATGTTTTCTGGGAACCTTGGGTTTAGGACTCAAAATGTTCAGCAAAATTTGTAAGACTACTGTACATGTACAAAACAAATAAGAACCTGTTACAATTTAACCTAAAAAGGTTCTTATAAAATGGGGGTCTAAAAGGCAAATTTTAACCTAAAGCTTCTTAATCCACAGGTTCTTTTACGCAGGTTTTTACTGTATACTTGTAATTTTCCTTTTTTTTTCGTTAACCATCAAATCTATTCTCAAACATTTTCTGGAAAATATCCCGTGAAAATTTGGACCCAAATCATTTTGGATACTTTTTCCACCTTTGTAAAAAGTCTTGAGTCTAAGAGAACTAACTTTGTACATTAAATGCACTAGTCTAACTTGTAAATAGCTCACTATAAAGATTGTTCATGGTAATGTGCTTTAAGGAATAAAAATGTGTCTGCAGCGTCACAAGGCTTTACACCATTCACATCTGGGATGACACGTTCACATTCAGCTCTTATAGCAGGCAACAAATAATCATCTCCCACAGTTATGACACCAGAAATTTCTGATCATCAAGTGCCTCTTGTGTAATTGGAAAACCTTCAAAATGGATAATAATAAACTGTCTGGTTAACCTCGGGATAAACATTTGCATAATTACATGTATGTATGCACGTGTAGGCATACTGTTTCATGAATTATTATGACATGTACTGCAGTATAGTGTTTTTTTCTGGGGAAGTATATCCTTGGTCTTCTAACTTAGCAGGCCCACTTTTCATGTAGCTCCTTGATATGTACTAACAGGTCTGTATAAAAAATAACATTAAATGCCATGCAACACATGTACAAATTTGTGTGTTGACTGCCAAATGTGCTTTTGAAAACAATAATTACAGTAACTGTAATTATTGTTTCAAAAGAACATTTTGCAGTCAACACACAACTTTGGTGCATGTGTTGCATGGCATTTAATGTTATTTTTTTGTACAGACCTGTACTGTATGTAAGATTATTGGTTTGGCAAATGTGATACACTGTATGACAACAGGTAGTGCATGTGGTACATTTATGTTTTGGTGTAATGTTCAGTAACAGATGTTTGGTGGCCATTTGTCAAGCTCATTAGTCAGAAAAAATTTCTCAGCTCCATACAGGGTTTGAACCTGGAACATTCTAATGACTGGTTGATTGGTATAAAGGGAAATGAGCTATTAATAATAGATTCATTGACAGTTCGACATATCCTTTTTGTGATTGATTAAAAGATAGTATAAGAGAGCACGCTTTAATACTATATTATTATCAACAGTATATGTCCTGTAATACGTCAATGAATATGCATACCGCATTCTTCCGCACCATAGTTTTCTGGAAAGGAATACAAACGATTTGGTATTCCTTTGGGCATTTGTGCATTTTTCTGACTTCTAACTCTGCGTGAATTCCAGGTGGTTTGCCTGAAGATGTCCATTTCTTTTTGTATTACTGGGATAAATACAAATGCCAATAAGCTTCTGTTAAAAAAGGCATTAAAAATGTATCTTTAACAAAACACAAAGGTTTGTATGCAATTATTATGTATTGTACTCTTATAAAAGTACATTTGAAAATGAAAGATACTCGTAGAACATTTCTTACAACCTACATTTATAAGGGAGGCTTTCCTTTAATTAATCATGTACCTGTCAGTTTGGTCGTTTGAATCATAATGACCCTGCTCCAACAACATTCTTAACTGTCGTTTGAAGTATTTTTTCCAAACGGCTATGCAATTCACGCCACCACCTTTCAATCTGAAATATTTTTTATATAAAATAAACTACATTATTGTATACAAGTAAAACTTAAATCATTCTGAATTGCAGGGGGGGACTTCACCAATGGTGGAGCAGTTAGAGGTGTGGTCCAAGGAACTATATATATTAAATTATCTTAAAATGTGATGTTATTTTGCAATTTTTTTGTGTGGGAGAAGGCATATCCCCACCCCATATTCTGGTACACGCCTGCCTGATGTAGTACATCATAATAGTATCCAACTGAAGATGAATGTGGCATTTCAACTTGAAATTGTTGTATGTGTTTTGTTCTGTAATCCAGACTATTGTTTTACAAAACAAGAATGCTGTCGTGGTAACCTATTCTGATCTAACCCCTATTATGCATATTTTGGTTAGTATCTCAGAGCATATGGGTATCTCGCCTTTGACTGGAAAGGATCGCTCTGTATCAACTATGTCAAGTATACTTGCACATAAACATCTCCTCAAACACACTGTCTCCTCCTCTGACTTTAAAATACTTTCATCTGGCATTTCTGAATATGATCTACTTATACGTGAAAGCCTTCTAATCTCCAAACTTAATCCAGTTCTTAATGCCACTATAAGATCAACTCCTCTTGATCTATTTTAGTATGTTGTCTGTTATTGATATTCAATCTCTGTTGTCCGTTCTTGATGTTCATTTGTCCTTTTGAACTTTAAATTTTGTAACCGTTCTTGTAATTTTAAACCAGTATATCTTTGTAGTATATATAGTGAACCAACTGTAATATAGTTTAAATGCTCTGAAGATGTTGTGATGTAACAACGAAACGTCAGTAAATAAATTTTCTTTTCTTTTTATTATGTCTTGTTTCAAAGTCATTTGCTGGGCTCTGATATTCATGTTTAAATTGCGTTTTCCGCCTGGTGTGTCTATCGCTACAATTTCCTGACTTGTTGAAATTTCTTTACCTTGTTATTAGTAGAAGGACCATAATGAACTGTGTCCTCATGATTTGTATCATCCCCATGATCCTGTCTTAAGAAGGAATGAATCGTTGCCATATGACCAGTCTCAGTTCCCTTGTCCAATATAATATGATTACTTATCACTTTTTGGAGAAAAATAAAATAAAACAAATTACTAGTTACAATTTATATTAACTCTGTAATTGTCTTTTGAGTCTCGATGCATCAATTACAAACCATCAATTGGATGGATGGAAAGTAATCAGTAAAGTGTAGTTAGTCTACCTACTACAATAAACAAATAAGTACATAATAAATGTCAATACAATTACGCATACTTCTCCTATTGTAAAGATGTTCCAGATGCCATCTTCCTATTAATTTTGGATCCGAATTTGAGGTCCAGAGTTCTAAAAACAAGATAAAGCCACTGAAGACATCTTGCAAGCCATAAACTGCCAGGGGAAAGGTGTCTCTCATGAAATCCATGAGCTTATCATGACCATCCCCTGAATGTGTGTGGTTAGGTCCCTGAAGTGCAACAGAAACATACACAGTACAGTTCTTGATATACATGTAATCTAATTTAATGGTCAACAACCAATGAAAATCCACATAGAACTCACGTTGTATAAATATTTACCGTTAAACACAACATGGCGACAGAGAATCTAATATTAATATTAATTATATCGTCTACTAATAAAGTTTAATAAACTGTTAAGAAGTACCGTATCTCTTACCAATGAAGTAAATGTTCCTGTGGGGCCTCTATGCCGTTTTTTCTTCCCAACGTTTCCCCGGCGCTCCAAACCTTCTGGGTCGACTAAAGTCATCATATCATAGACCAAACCTCGTGGTACAGCCAGTTTGTGTTGCTCACGTATATTTTTTTGTGCATCGATCTGTAACCGAGCAGTTGGCCTGGTCCATAATTCTCTTCGCGAACGGCCGTTTCAACTTCCTGTAAATCAGTATCGTAGTTTACATACTTGATGCCAAAATGCTTTAGCCTTCGACTGAGCGTTGCCAAACTCCACGCATACTGCGGATAATCCCTTTCAGCATAGTCCAGAACCTCTCTGCGACTAAGGTTCTGTAGCAAATACTGCTGAAGATCATCTCAAGTTGTCGTCATTTTCCCATTCTGTATTTCGAATTCGGACCGTCATAGCACAGTATTACTACTATTCTGTGGCCATAGTGATGGTTAAATATACCGCTGACCTGTAATAATGCTGGCTATGAGAACGCTGGGCCAGCTGACATTTGATTTTGAATTCTATTTTGCTACGAGAACGATGGGCCACGTCGACAACATTGATTTTTCAATTTCAAAATGAAAATCGCATGTTAAATTTTTTCCTATTTTGTTTTTTCTATTTATTTTGTTTTAATTTTTAACTTTTTTTATATTTGTTATTTATTTTTATGTTATTTTTTTATTCTGTTTTTATTTTACTTTTTATTTTATATTTAATTTATGTTTATAATTTTAATTTTATATTTCATTTTAAAAAATTGTTTTTATTGTTGAAAATATATTTTTTTGTTATGTTTTCCTTGTTTCCTACAATTGTTTGTCTTGAATTCGCTATGAGAACAATGTGCCACCATACACGAATAAAAATGCGAAAACATGGCTAATAGGTTACCAGTTTTGTAGACAAATTTACCAAATATTTCCTGTCAGTAAAACACCTTGCCGCGGACGTATCGAATGTCCAAAAAATATATATCTTCCGCCGCAATTGTTTTTGTCTAGCTTATACGTCGAAGTTTTATTTGTGCCGCTAGAAGGAAATTATGTGCGTAAATTTTAGCGTATTTTACGACCCTCGACCAACTACCCTCGACCCTCGACTTGCAATCCTCGACACTCGACCCTCGACCAAAACCCAAACTCCGCTTGCCTTGGTTAACAATCAAGAAATAATCAGAATTCTTAAGTAGGGTTTATCAAGATAAGTCTTCGTAATACACTTGCCTCTTCCCAAACAAAACATCTAGAACAATCTGCAAACACTGACAAGTGTTTAAACGGTGGTCTGTATGTTGATTAAAGGCAGAAGATTTAGTTTGATATTGTTTAGAAGCGAACAATTAAGACTAATTTTTTCATTCAGTAAAAAGTTTAGGCAAGTGCCGCTTGCCTACGCTTACATGACCGCACGCCACTGTCACAAGGTGTATAAGAACAGGAAGGGCAGCCACAAAATCGTTTAAGACATTTTGTCCGGTACGCGTTTCTTTTTCTCATTGAAACATAACACGGCTGCCAGGGTCACCCTAGCAAACGCGTTTACATGGCTTATGTAAACAAAAAGATAACCCTGCCGCCAGGGCTATCCTAGCAAGCTGATAGGGTAACCCTCCACCCAGGGTCACCCTAGCACCATGGAAAGACAATGAACTAGGGTAACCCTTTTACTAGGGCCTTGCAATTTGCACGTAGTACAATAAAATATCACCCCCCGCCACAAAATATAATATTCTCTTAAAGCCCCGCCCAATTTGACATGGGTCCTCGGGTCCCCGGTCTGAAGCGAAACTAGACTTCCAATCTTCCACTGGGCGGAATGGTCCGACTCTCGTATGACACAAGATGAAAATTAACAAGAAATAACAGCATAAGCGACACCCCCTAGTATATCCACTGATTTCTTCCGACTAGTCTAGGTGACTGACTATACAGTATAGTAATAAGTATACTACATTTCAGTTTATACCTTTCCTTCGCAGTCTTTGATGCATTCTTTCCATTTAGTTTCAACTAGAACCAGTACCAAACCAAAAACGACTAGTCGTAGGTAGGACATCGTCTTCAAGTAGAAATCAGACAAATGTCACACTTCCCACGCAGCAGCTTCGGTATTTGACTAATATTTTATAGTTGACGATGCGCTAAACCAGTGACTATATATATTTGCATGGATTAACTTGATAGTGTTATTACTGTTAAACGTATACGTATACGCTTCGCGCGTCTATCACAACACTGTAGATCATAGTCATTGTACAGTTCACAAGCAGATATTCCTCGTCACATACAAACCCAAAAGCTGGAACAGAATTGGATTGGATTGCAATGACGACAGACGTGACTATTTGAGAAGCTATTAACAGATCCCGCCAATTGTACGTGCGATTTCAAGTGTACAGAGGAGAAGTCTACCGGTTTCTTCAAGCAATATGCTCAACATAGCAACTCGAAGGCTATTTTTTCTGCTCTACTATATCATGACTTTTGCCTGCTAATCGGCTGATATTATAACAGACATCACCGACTATGATATTACGTTTGATTTGTTAGATTTGAAAGCTGATTTAGGGTATTAAACGATTAAAATAGCAGATGATAAATTCAGTTAAGCATGATTATTTTACTATATAACTAGATGTTACTATCGCCAGGCGCTGCCTCTCAAAGGTAATTAAGGATCATAACCTGATATTGTGCAAAATTAAAAAAATAAGCTATAGGTCGTGGACTTATTTATAATATCGAGTTTTGGTATCGACACGTCGAACAACAGTAGATCCACACATACCGCAATCGTGACACAATGAACTAGACACATATTTGTTGGGAACTAGTCTGAGGTGCAGTGTTAATGAGAGTTGAGTGTTGATGGTTGAGTGTTGAGGTGAAGGAGATAAAACAGTGAGTGTGCTATTTTAGTGACGTGTGTGAGTTTAGACCTAAGGAATGCGATATCAGTCAGTCAACGAGTGTTTAATGAGTGTAGGATGTTAACCAATGAAGAAAGAGGGAGCCAAGAGTTGTGAGTGAGATAAGAGTTTCCGTGACAGTATAATTAAGGCGATATATTATTGGGAATTTGAGCTTGTGTTTTTCAGTATTGTGCGAGAGGCTTGACTCTGATCGAGTGACTAAATAACGTGATAACTTTGAATGTGTGACTCGTGTTTTGTGACTTGTGGGTTTTCTACTGCGTTCCCACATTATAGTGGCACCTCCCCGACGTGGATAGGATTTGTATACGGCTTAGAATTGTTGTGATTGTGCGAAAAGCTGTAAAGAATTCTGTATGTTATCGTGACTGTGTTTGGAAAAATATATTGTGCTTTAAACCATGTCGAAGAAACAACTCAGCGATATGGGGGGAAAAATGAAGGCCTTGCAGTTCCGCCTCAAACGAACTGACGAGATCACTGCCAAGGGAGAGAGAGACGCTGTTAAAAGGCAAAAGGACTCCGTCGAACAAATTGTGAGTACAATTAGTGAGTTGAAAGATACAATAGAAGAGTATAAGTTCGCCCAGAATGAGCCAGAGGAAGATATAGGGCAGTGGTCCGCGGGGATAGAAATGGAGCTTGCATTGGCTGACGAGAGCTGTGTCAAGCTAACGAAGTTTTTAAATGAGATAGAGGTTCGTGTCAAGGAGGCAGAAAGAGCTCATAGACAGGAAGAGACAATGGAGTTTGAGAAAAGACTTCTAGCGCAGAAGCTCCAGGCAGAAGAGGAAAAAAGAGAGCTATCTGAACAGTCGTCCTACGTAAGCCTCCCTAAAATTAAAATTACAAAATTTAACGGAACCCCTTCGGACTGGGTTCGTTTCGAAGAGCAGTTCAACGCTATGGTCAACTCCTTAAACGTGCCTGCCATCACAAAATTCTCGCATTCAAAGGAATTAGTAGAGCCTAGAGTGAGGTCTGCTCTTGACTGTCTACCATTTACGGAGGAGGGGTACGGAAGAGCGCTAAAATATCTAAAAGAGAAGTATGGGCACCCAAACGAAGTTGCTGGATCGTACGTCATCAACCTTTTAGAGTTGCCATGCTTAGTTGAGCGTGATGTGTGGAAGATCCATAATTTCTACGAGCGGTTGTTGTTCAGTGTCGAAAGTCTCGAAACGCTTGGAAAATTGCCGTCGATCGAAGGCGCCGCGTTTTATGTCATTGTGAAGAAACTCGAGGTGCTTAAAGCCGAGTTGGTCACGCACGTCTCAGGAGACTGGAGGGATTGGTCCTTCAAAGAGCTATTGGAGGCCCTTCGAAAGTGGACTGAGACAAACTCTGTCGTTAAAGAAGAGAAGCACCCAAAACGTCAACACGGTCAAGGTGGGCAAGGGGGACGTGCTTTCGCCTCGGATGTAGGAAATAGTATCGCTTCCCAATATAGATCTTTCCAACAAGTCACTTCTCACAGTTATATTCAAAAGGATTTTATTTACACAGTCACATAAACACGTCGCGTCACATCTCAAGTCTCAACCACAGTCACGATCACAATATTTTACTCTCTCAAGTCGCATACCACACTCCCGTTTGCTGTCCTCTTATTGGCTAACTCGTGTTTACGCAAGACGTGTTCACAATCAATCGTCACTATTTAATTACATTCTAACCCAACCTAAATATAACCTAATTTATTCTTACTGCAATCATTAACTCATCGCTCATTTGGCTCAGTCTCCGACACACTCCCCCATGAAGCTACTGCAAGAGCTTCATGTCCTTAAAGGAACTGAGCCCTCACTAACAATTATCAATATAAGTTTTACTAATGTTCAATGTCTTAATAGGAGTCTTAACTTATTTAAATGTTCAAGGTAGTTCATCTTCTTGTTCCACAATCACTTTGATGTTCTCTGCAGCTGCTATGGCTGCTGCACGTTTAGGGACAAATTCCATTGCTTTTGGATTCAGCTGCTGTTCTTCCGATGGAACTTCATCACACGCAAGCTCTAAGGGATATAGGTGCTGAATGGGTCTTTCTAGTAAGCCTTTGCTTGTTTCCACTTGAACTGCTCGCACTACACCGTCACGTCCTGGGTATGTTGCACGTACGATCGCCAATGGCCACTTCCCCCTGTTCTTCTCGTCTGACTTGACAAGCACCACGTCTCCCTCAGATACTTCAAACTGAGTTCTTCCATGATTGAGATTGTGTCTTTCTCTCAAAGCGGTCATGTATTCTTTCGCCCATCTTCGCCACATGACATCCTTACAGGACTTTAGATATCTGGCTCGCTTCCGAAGTCCCTTGTCCTCTTCGTGCCACGGCTGCTGCTCCGGGAGTGAACTTGACCTCTGGAACAGAAACGTCGAGGGGGTCAGTATAGGCATTTCCACATCATCTTCCACGTAGGACAAGGGTCTTCTATTGATTTGGATTTCCACGTCCAGAATCACTTCACTCAATTCGGACCAGCTAAGCGTCGCCGCTCCAATCGTCTTGTACATGGCTCTCTTCACCACTCCGATGAGGCGCTCGAATTGTCCGCCCCACCAAGGGGCTCGGGATAAGTTGAACTTCCACCGTATTTCTTGGTTCTCCAAGAACCCTTGTAACCGCTCATCCTTGCGGACTTTGGCTAACCACCTCGCCGTCTTGACAAATGCTCCCCCGTTGTCTGAGTAGATCACTCGGGGCCGACCACGGCGGGCAATGAGACGATTCAAGGACGGGATGAATGTTTCGGTTCCCATATTAGGCAACAGTTCTAGCTGCACCGCTCGGCTCAAACTGCAGGCGAATAGGACGAGATATGCTTTTCCTTCTTTCTTGAACGTTTTCTTGTATTTAATGGGCCCAGCAAAATCTACTCCAATGACTTCAAACGCCGCGTTCCCTTCAGTTCTGTCTTTCGGGAGGATTCCAGGTGGCGGTGTACATACTGCTATTGCTCGGAATCTTTTGCAGCCCGGACACTCGCTAATGATTGCTTTGGTCAACTGCCTCAGCTTCGGAATCCAGTATCTTTCTCTTACCACCTCCTCCATGAAGAGATTCGCAATGCAATCGCTGTACTAGCCTTCGGGTAAATTGAGCTTCACTGGGCAAGTATATGGGATACTCCCCTTGGATTCTTCCTCTGCATTCTGCTAGTCCTTGGGCATTGACTTGTAGATTGAGCTGGCTCTTCCTCTGCTCGTAGTCTGGTGTCGTGCTATTGCGGAGCTGCACGCTCTTTATCCACCAAGTGCGGCTGTTGTCCACCACTTCTGTGGTTAAGAGGCCACTCCGCTTGGTTTTATTTTTGCAGTTATACAGGAATCTCTCGATCCACGAACGGATTCGCAGACTGCGGCGTAGAGGATGCTTAAGCAGCAGCTCGTCAAGAGTGTTAGTTGCCGTTTCTGCTTGTGCCACACACAGGACATTCTTGATAATTTTGGCTTCTGCCTCTGAGACTGGAGAGCTCTTGGAAACTGGGTTCTCTGGCCATTGGTCGGAATTCTGAAGCCGCTTCGGTCCGTTCCACCAAATTGTCGACTCGCTTGTGGATCCGCCACGGCTAGCCAAGTCGGCAGGGTTATCTTGGGTGGGGACATGTCTCCACTGGATTTCTGGGTGTTCCCGGATCTTTTGCGCTCGATTCTCTCTTATCCGTACTTGCAAAAAGGCTTTCTGAATGTCAGCGGTGACTGCGACAGGATACATACGTTGGTGAACGAGAATGTCCCACAACTTATTCTGGAGAGGCGGTCCAGGGTACAGACACTCATTCAATGACGGAGCGGTTGGGTTCTCTCTGGCCGATGCGTCGTACACGATTCTTAACTTTGTACTCTCGGAAGATTCTCGGATTGCAGGCTTGTGGGGTATATAAAACTCTACCCCCTTCGTTGGGGCGTTGGCTGCTTCGACCACTCCTTCCTCCTTCTGTTCGTTGATGATGGCATCGTACGCGTTAACAACTCCGTCTCGCTGTAATTTCTTGGTAAGGCTCTGGAGGCGGCGCAGGCTTCCTAGCTCATTACTCGGTAAAGGTGGATGACTTCCCTTCCAGGGTAGAGCAGCTTCGTACCAGCCATCCACATCTCTACGCAGTTGTTCTTTGAATTCATCGTAGACCACACTTTGGTCATGCTCGGCTGTATCTTTAAGTCCCAAGACATCCAAACGACACAAATCTTCATAATCCGATTGGCTGGTTTGGGTTAAAAGCATCACTTTGCGGTCGAATTCTTGGCCTGGGGACATGATAAACCACCCGATCGGGTTTGGTGAATTCTGCGACAGGCTCATGCTCTTTCCCAACTCTTGGAGGAGTGTTGGTTTTGATTCTGGCATATTCCCCACTGCCAAGCACTATGTGAACCGGAAGCTGAGACTTTGTGGCACGTTCGGTCACTGTAATTCCCTCAAGTGTGAGTAGTCGCTGATCAGTTCTCCATAGTTGGGATTATCCACAGACAACAACTCGGCTTTGTCGACTTTCATCATTCTGACTTCCATCTCGTAATGACGGTCGAGCGATTCTATCTTCAACTGATAGGTTTCAAGGCGGACCTGTTTGTTGCACATCAACATGTCGATCTGCTTCGTCTCCACTTCAACGGGTTTAGCCTTAAGAACGTGGATTAATTTAGCTGAGATGTAGGAGCTCCCTGCACCAGAGTCAATCAAAGCCCTACACATTACTCCACCAATTCTCACTGTGACAACAGGAAATATCCCCTCCTCGCTCTTGGTCGTGGTGTACACCTTTTCTTCTTTTGTGGTCTGGTCTTCTTGGTCACAAATAGAGGTGTGATGTCGCTTATCGCAGCGTTGACAGGTAGATTTACTTGGACAGTGAGCAGATTTGTGGGTCCCTGCTGCGCAATTGAAACATAGACGTTGTTTCGCTAACGCTTGTTTGCGGTCGGACGTCGTTATCACCTTGGAACATTCGTTGGCCTTGTGGTTTGTGTCTCGGCAATAAACGCACCCTCGTACGCGAGTATTGAACAGTCTGTCTCGGCGACGTGGTGATTGATCGTCGAAAGGTTGCTTGTCGATCGGATTACGTCGGGTCCACAAGGTCAAGGCTTCGGTCAGCTTCACGAAGTCCCAACTTTCCCACTCTGGATCTGATCGCACTAAATCGCCTCGAATCCCTGGCAGCTTGTCTAGCGTCATCGCCACATTTCCATTTATTTTCTCCAGACTTCCCATCGTCTCCAGTGACTGCACTGCGTAAGACAAGTTCTCACAAAACTCGTGAATTCTTTTGATGTTGACATTAGGGATTATCGGCAGGTCAAAAATCCGTTTGGTATATGCTTTGATAATCTCCGAGTCCTTCCCGTATTTATCCTTCAATATGCTTTTAGCTCTGTTATAGCCTTCATTGGTGAATGGTAGCGCTTCGACAGTTCTACGGACTTTAGTGTGAAGTAACTCACGCAAGTAGGAAAACTTTGTCACATTTGGCACACTCGTCCTGTCGATCGTCTCACTAAATTGTCCCCAGAATCGAGGCCAGTCTTGGTAAGACCCATCGAACTTCGAAATTTCGAGCTTTGGTAGCTTGGCTTGCACTCCTTTCGTCATCTGACTGGCGTTGGTTAATTGATCTTCAGGCGATGTCTTTGTCGTCGCTTTGGCGGCTTTCAACTCTGCTTGAAACTTCATTCGTGTTTCATGAAGTTCGTGTTCAAATCTGAGTTCTTGTTCTTGTACTTTCCGTTCACTATCCGTTTTAAAGTCGTCTCGGAATCTTCGCAAACGGACCACTTCAACATCAGCTTCGGCTAATTTCTCCTCAATCTCTGCGACCCAATTTCCGATGTCATTGAGGTCTTCCTTTGCCGCAATCTTTAGAGCCTCGACTTCTCGCTTACTGTTATCCACTTCGGAGATGGTCGTTTTTAGCGCGTTTTCATGGCGTTCGATAGCTTCATACCTTTGCGCGTTCAGTATCTTTTCCGTTCTCCCCATAGTTATCTTAAGCTGGACAAGCTTGGTTTGAAGCGTTTCTTCCATAATTTGTTGTTGTCACAATGTCGCTTGACGAAGACTGCGTTTCTTTGCTTTGTTTCAAGCTTTATCTCACTCTCACTGCAATCCCGTCGGAGGTGCCACGTGTAGGAAATAGTATCGCCTCCCAATACAGATCTTTCCAACAAGTCACTTCTAACAGTTATATTCAAAAGGATTTTATTTACACAGTCACATAAACACGTCGCGTCACATCTCAAGTCTCAACCACAGTCACGATCACAATATTTTGCTCTCTCAAGTCGCATACCACACTCCCATTTGCTGTCCTCTTATTGGCTAACTCGTGTTTACGCAAGACGTGTTCACAATCAATCGTCACTATTTAATTACATACTAACCAAACCTAAATATAACCTAATTTATTCTTACTGCAATCATTAACTCATCACTCATTTGGCTCAGTCTCCGACACGGATGAATACGACCCAAACAAGTGCGTCTACTGCGATAGTGGAGCGCATAAAGCCTCGGCGTGTGACAAGATTACTTCACTGTTCGAAAGGAAAGGGGTTTTGATGCAAAAGAAGTTGTGCTTTAACTGCGCCAGTGCGCAACATCCAAGCGAATTCCTGCAAAAACAAGAAATCATGTTCAAATTGCCAGAAGAGACATCATACCTCAATTTGTCCAACGCCTGGAGCAGAACCCGGATTAACCGCCAACGTAAATGACACGTCAGTCGTTCATCCGGTGGTAATTGTCAAGGTAAAGGGTTTGAAATTCCGTGCGCTTTTAGATAGCGGCGCAAGCCACTCATATGTGTCATCAACCTTAGTTGATCTCGTTAAAGCGACGCCGGTGAAAAGTGGAGATCGTCGCATAGCTACGTTGATGGGTACGATAACGACAAAGCTGTCGCAATACGATCTGTGCCTCGAGGCGGTTCAAGGTGATTTCAAGTTGAATGCTTACGTGACCAAAATCAACAAACGAGAACTGTTGTCCCTTGACAACCCTCATAACGCCGAGAAAATCAAAGATTATCCACACTTGCGTGACATCAAATTGCATGATGTACCAACCAAGAAGAAGCTTCCTGTCCATTTGATTCTGGGTGCAAATGAGTATGCCAAAATACGTACTCGTGCGCAATTACGTGTTGGTCGTCAAGGTGAACCATTGGCTGAGCACACCCGCTTTGGTTGGTCCATAATGGCGCCAGGTGTAGATTCTGACGTCACTGCTGGCTTTCTGGCTGTGAACTCGACAGTGGATTACGAGCAACTTTGCGCCCTTGATGTCCTTGGTCTAGCAGACACGCGTTCTGGTGACCAAGGGATGGTTCACGAAGAATTTCGAGAACAGTTAACGCGAGATCCTGTTGAGGGCTGGTATGAAACCGGGCTGCCGTCGAAAGGAAACCATCCACCCCTTCCTAACAACCGTACTGGCAGTCTTCGTCGCCTACAAACCCAAGTGCAGAAATTGCGGAGATCTGGAAAGCTAGAGGAATACGATGCGATTATTCGCGAGCAGCTGGAACAGGGAATTGTCGAAGAAGCCCCTGATAAAGTCGTTGGTAGAGAATACTACATGCCTCATCGTGCAGTCATTAGAGAGGAGGCGGAGAGCACCAAGATGCGCGTGGTCTACGACTGTTCAGCCCGTGCTGAAAGTGGAGCACCGTCGTTGAATGACTGTCTCGATCCAGGACCGCCGCTCCAAAATAGACTGTTTGACGTCCTGGTACGTGTTAGGTTCCACTCAGTTGCCCTCGCTAGAGACATGCGCAAAGCCTTTCTACAGGTTCGCATCAGGGAAGGGGAGCGCGATGCGCTTCGCTTTTTCTGGTTGCCCAGTTTAGATTCGAAGGAGGTCCAAGTTCTTCGCTTCACGCGAGCCTTATTCGGGATGGCCTCCAACCCATTTCTTCTTGGAGGAGTCATCGAACAACATCTAAAGAACTGGCGAGACAAACTTCCAGACAATGTGGCCGAAATCGGAAAGAGCCTTTATGTGGATGCCATGAGTTCGCGTGGATCCACGGTGACTGCGACCAAGACCCTGAAACGTGACGCGACGACCATTTTTGCTGATGCAGGATTTCAACTTCACAAGTGGCACTCCAATGTACCAGAGTTGGAATCTGACGAGAAGATCCCCACTAAAGGCGAAGATACCTTCGCGAAACTTCAACTTGGCTCCACCTCGGGAGAGGGGTGTAAACTCCTCGGTCTGGGTTGGGACAAGGTCGAAGATACCATCCAAGTTACCTTCCCCACAGAGAATGCTGTGCTGACGAAGAGAGGTGTTTTGGCGAAGTTAGCTCGAATTTACGATCCTCTTGGTCTGGTGTCTCCTATTACCCTGCAAGGAAAGATCTTGTTTCGAGAAGCGAGCGACATGAAGCAAGCCTGGGACACTCCGTTGTCAAGTGAACTTCTTCTCAGATGGAAGAAATGGGAGAGTTCCCTACCCGCTAAGGTAGTTACCGGAAGAACACTGGCTCCTTATCTAGAACCCATAGAGACGGTGGAACTACATGGGTTCGGAGATGCCAGTGGAGTTGGAGTTGCAGCTGCCGTGTACGGTGTGGTGCGCCAGAAGTCCGGTACGACGCAAGGCCTGGTCGCAGCGAAGGCACGTCTAGCCAAAAAGGGGTTAACAATACCCAGACTGGAGTTGGTAGCGGGACACATGGCCGTTAATTTAGTCCACAATGTGTGCCAAGCATTGGCGGGGTGTCCAGTCGTGTCGGTTCATTGCTGGCTCGACAGTACTGTCCCGCTTCATTGGATTCGAGGCGGCGGGCAATACCGCCAATTTGTTGCGAATCGCGTTCGCAAAATTGGGGCACATGATGTCGATGATTGGAGGTACGTGGCGACGAATCAGAATCCAGCTGATCTCGGGAGTCGTGGAGGATCTGTGGTAGACGCAACGCTTTGGTGGAATGGTCCTGAGTGGTTGCAAGACCGTGGAGTCTGGCCATTCAACCCAGTTACCACTGCTAGTCCAGAGTCCAACGTAGAGTCCAAAATCGTTAGAGAAGTGATCGCGGCAGTCAACGTTGACCTGGAGCTCGACGAGTTCGATCAGTTGCTTGAACGGCATGATCTAAGGAAGACCCTCCGCATTTGTGCGTGGATCGAAAGATTTGTGCAAATTGTCGCGTTGGTAATCCGAAGATTACTGGGCCAATCACAACAGCTGAACGACAGTCTCAGAACGATTGGTGGTTCCGGAGAGTGCAGTTGCGTGCCCGAAATTCGCTCAAGTTTGCTGCTGACGAACTGCAACTTAACCTCCAACCTAACGCGAGTAAGATCCTCGAGTGTCGTGGGCGTATTCAAGGTTGCTATCCAATCTACCTTCCTGAGGAATGCCTGTTTACCGAAAAGTTCGTGGAATTAGCACATGTCCGTGCTCTGCATGGAGGGGTGGCTCTAACCATGGCTAAAGTCCGTGACAACCACTGGGTGCCGCGACTTCGTCAACTGGTAAAGAAAGTGATCAAGGACTGTTGGGGGTGCAAGCGTTTCCAGGCACTTGCACTTGCCATTCCACCTCCTGGTTTACTACCCCGAGAAAGAACGGAGGGATCAACCGCCTTCGAAGTGATTGGAGTGGATTTTGCAGGGCCTATACGGTATCGCAAATCTACTCGTGCAGAAGACAAGGCTTACCTATCCTTGTATGCGTGTAGTCTATCGAGAGCTCTACACCTTGAAATGCTGCCCGACATGGAGACAGCGACGTTCCTTGGTAGTTTGAAACGTCTCGTGGCGCGACGTAGCCGCCCGGCAAAGATCTTCTCAGACAATGGCGGAACCTTTGTCGGTGCAGCCAAATGGCTTAGTCAAATTCGGCATGATGAAAAGGTTCAAGGTTACCTTGCTGATGAAGATATTGTTTGGAAGTTCAACCTCAGTCGAGCGCCTTGGTGGGGCGGCCAGTTTGAAAGATTGGTTGGCCTATTCAAGCGCGCGTTCTTCAAGGTTGTTGGGGGAGGAATGTTGAGTTGGGCGGAGCTGTGCGAAGTGGTCCTCGAAGTTGAAACTCAACTCAACCACCGTCCTCTGTCGTATGTCGAAGACGACGCCCAACTACCCCTGTTGACGCCTGCAACCTTCCTGTTTCAACGATCCAACCGCCCTCCAGAACAAGAGCAATGGCGAGAAGAAGATACCGATCTGAGAAAGCGAGTGAAGTACTTGCGGTCCTGTAAAGACGCACTGTGGAGGCGCTGGACCAGCGAGTATTTGAAAGCTCTTCGCGAACGCCACAACTGCAAGAAAGCCGACAAACGAAAGCCTTTAAAGGTAGGCGAGGTGGTCATCGTACGAGCGGAAGAGAAAAATCGTGGAAAATGGTCGCTGGCTATCGTGACGCGTGTATTCCCGGGAAAAGATGGTATCGTGCGAGCTGTGGAGCTGCGCTGTGGTAAGAGCTTCTGCAGCGACCCATACAGCACCTTTACCCACTGGAGTTAGAGTGCGACAGAATCCCCCAGAAACAAGTGAAGCTCGACCCAAAAGCACCGGCCTTCAGACCACGAAGAGACGCTGCAGTGGCCGCAAATGTCCGCATTGGCGACACTGCACAGTATGACAATCTTTGAATTTTACGAAACTTTTAAGTTGAACTTTACATTTGAGTTTTGTTCTTAATGTGTTGTAGTTAGATATTCTATAAGTATAAGTTAATCTTTAAATAACGGTATGCACTCAGAGCGTTCCAATGTTACATATGCCTCCTGCTAGGAGCCATATGGGGGAGTGTGTTGGAAACTAGTCTGAGGTGCAGTGTTAATGAGAGTTGAGTGTTGAGTGTTGAGGTGAAGGAGACAAAACAGTGAGTGTGCTGTTTTAGTGACGTGTGTGAGTTTAGACCTAAGGAATGCGATATCAGTCAGTCAACGAGTGTTTAATGAGTGTAGGATGTTAACCAATGAAGAAAGAGGGAGCCAAGAGTTGTGAGTGAGATAAGAGTTTCCGTGACAGTAGAATTAAGTAATTAAGGCGATATATTATTGGGAATTTGAGCTTGTGTTTTTCAGTATTGTGCGAGAGGCTTGACTCTGATCGAGTGAATAAATAACGTGATAACTTTGAATGTGTGACTCGTGTTTTGTGACTTGTGGGTTTTCTACTGCGTTCCCACATATTAAAATATGGACGAACTTGACAGAAACCTTTCACTTACTCTGAAGATGACCGCCGCTAAGACCGTCGAAACGTCAGTCACTGTATACCACCACTAACATGCAGTTTTTCTCAAGAGTACTCTAACCTAAGCTAGACGAGCAACTATCTCAAACATGTTATAATACTCCTGGGGTTCAAACCACTTACTTTAGTCAACGAAAAAAATCCCTCCCGCGGAATGTCAAAAACTGGCAAAAGCGCGCACTTGGATATTGTCTACTTGTAATAAGACATCCGACAGATCCGACACGGCAGAAATCACAAGAAATCAAGTCAGAAATCAGGAAACCAACAACAGTAATCACTTAAATCTCTGAGAGATTTACTGGAAACTGGAAACGAGTTTACGATAATCTTCGTTCTCAAGCTCCAGATCATGCGTTTTGTCCTCTGCGCTGCTATTGTTAGCTCAAAATAATCAAAAGATACATTTAATGATATTTCATTGTAATAATGTAAGCCCAGCAATGCATACTATGACGTAGGTATACTGACAAGTGCAGGTATTGAATATCTGGGTGGAGTTTAGGTATTTCCTCATTAACATTCTTACATGGCCTAAACATCCTTTCATTCGCCCCCACAAATTTTGTGATTTCGAATTTTGTGATGTTTTCCTTGTGAATTTCCTGATAAATGGGAAAACTATTCATCGAATGATGAAAGTATCCTGTTTTATGACTTCAAAATTTAAGCGCTATAAAAAATAGGTACGCAATGTGTACATACGGAGACTGGTATTTATTTGGCCTACAGATAATGATTGAACAACGTAAATTGTCCACTAAAAGATACTGAAAATGCTTGATAACCTTGCGACATATCAGCATATGCTCTCACGTATCATCTAGACCTTACTTAATCTCCAACCCAATCCCTAACACAAGCCCGGCCCCAACCCTAATCTTAACTCTAATCTTAAAATTACAATTTTAAAGGTAGATTGGGAAAAACAGGAAACCCGATCGCTAATCGCATTGTTAAAAGAATGTGATATATCGCTTTCGTTCTAATCTTTACTACGGTAGACTCTGGTAACACATGAATTGATTTGTCTCAACAATGATCAACGCGCTTTTTGAATAAGTATTTTATACGCCTGTTGATTTCTTTCTGCGTATATACACAGACAATCAGATATATAGCTAAGACATCTTGGCCAAGGGCCTAACACATCAACAGTACACTTGAAACATTAGTTAAAACATGAAATGCGGTCCCTATAATCGCATTAAAAAATATGATACTCATATCGCTTTATATTACAATGGTGATACTATTCTAAATATAAAATTCTAACACGATGTCACGAAATGAGGAGAATATTGACAAGGTGACATGTCATTCTAATGAAAGTGTCGAACGCAAAAAACAAGTAAAGAAATTCTAATTATAGTGGTGGAGATGTAAAGAGGGAGAGAGAGGAGGGGGAAAAAAATTATAAACTTATAAACTAAATATAGTGTTAAAATGAGAGACTTGAACGTTTAGGTCAGGTTTGGTTATCTTAATGTAAAGAGCTTCCTTTAGTTTCAGTGTGATGGCAGACTTTGCCGTGTCTAGAATGTTAAAGCATGATGAGTTGTATTGGTTTTTACATGAAGGGGATTGTTGAAGATGTTTATATATGTGCGAGTTTTCGTCGGTCTGAGCGTGTTCTTTAATCCGTGTGGTGAGGTAACGAGTGGTTTCGCCTATGTAACGGGAGTTACATCCCGCGCAAGAAAATTGATATACCACGTTAGATCTAAGTTCACTAGGGATGGGATCCTTAAAACTAAAAAGGTTTTTTATTTTGTATGAAGAAAACACTAGTTTGATGTCTAAGTCGGTCCAGAAACGTTGAACAATTGATTTAAGTCGGCGTTGCGTAATTTTTGAGTAAAATCCAATAGGGAGTTTAAAGTAGCGAGTTTCATGTTTGTTGTCGTATGTTTCGCTAGTTGTGTCCGAAAGGTTATTCTTATTAGCATTGTATTTATTTATCACTTTATCGATTATGTGGAAAGGAAATAAATTGCGTTTGAGTGTGAGAATAAGTTGTTTGAGGTCTTCTTGAAAACCAAAATCCGTCTTGTTAATTTTGCGGGTCCTATCAAGTAATGTTTTGATCAGGCCGATTTTATAATTAAAAGGACTGAAACTTAAAAAAATTGTTAGGGGACCGGTGTACGTTTTCTTGTAAAAAACCGAGGTGCTGTAAGTGTTTGATGATTTGCTTACCAAAGCATCTAAGAAAGGGAGATTACCTTCCTTCTCTGTTTCGTGCGTAAATTTAATATTGGTGTGTTGTTGGTTTAAATACCTGAAAAAGGTCATAGCATCGCTCTCAGTGTTAAATACGCCAAAAGTGTCATCCACATATCTACGGTAAAATAAAACACTAGGGCCATCATAGTTGTCTAACCATTGTTGTTCAAGATACTACCCATGAAAGGATTGGCGAAAACTGGACCCAGGGGAGAACCCGTGGCTATTCCGTCGATTTGATCATAAAACAAGACGCCTGCTTAGTCGTTCAATCGGGCTACTGATTTCTGCAACTTTGGCGTAGCCCCCTTGCACATATAGAAAACCTGCCGTGCGAAACACTGCAAAATTTTGACAAACCGAGCGAGGTCTTCTATATTGCCAAACAAGCTGCAGTCCACCCCCCCCCCCGTAACTCCCCCCCTGGAGAAATGCATGTAAATTGTAAACAAAGCAATGGCAATGTGGCTTTCAACGGGCAATGTCGCCGTGCAATGTCGTATTTGTAAATTACAGGCAGCGATTATACACCAGCTGCTTTGCTGTTTTTCGAAGCCTACAATAATGAGTTTAGGAAAGATAAACCCGAATCAGGAGAGATATTATAAGATGACAACAGATGACTTGTAAAGGCTGTCTAAAGGTGTGTATTAAAACTCAGGTTTTTCTGCTCCAGCTTCGGTTCTGGTATAAAAGCATCGATTCCGCAGGGCCTTCTGCCCGCTAAAGTGTGAATC
Organism: Corallium rubrum; assembly: GCA_964035015.1. Lineage (NCBI taxonomy): Eukaryota > Metazoa > Cnidaria > Anthozoa > Scleralcyonacea > Coralliidae > Corallium > Corallium rubrum. Next base: position 22,829,125 of record OZ035998.1, read on the forward strand.
TCTTTCATAAGTTATAACTGTAAAGTTTACACGGCATTTTCAAACATATCAGACGTTTGCGAGAACGAAGTCAACGCTGAACTGAACGCAGACAGATCAAATTACACGCTACGCATTCATGAAGATTCATAGGTGATGGAAAAAAATTGTCAATTTGTGATCGCAACACTATATGATCGAAAATGAATACGAATAAATGAAGGTGCATTTGTCATTGCGTACTTTGCAGGAGGCAGTGACCGCGCAGTGTGTAAAACAGGGAATTCCCACTCTGCTTCATTTCTAGTCCTGCTGCCCAGAATCGCACTTTTGCGAGTACGTTTACACACGAGCAAAGAGAACTTGTGAAATACAATTGTGAGCGTATATAAGATCAGGATACTTGCCAGAGACATTACTGATGAAGAATTAAGTATATTTCAGCGAACAGCTCCAAGCACATCAGGAAAGACAAGACAGAACTCCTGAAGATTAGCATTTTAGCACGCCTTAGTTTCGCAAAGCCTGACGGGATGACGTAATGTTTGCCATTTCGAAACATAGACAAAAAAAAAACGAGCCGAAACATAGACTCGGTCTACCATAGGTAGCCCGAGTAACCAATCGTTGAATAAAAAATGAGTATGTGAGGTAGCAACTAAAAATAATGCTTTAAGATCTTTTCTGTTGATGGTGAATTTCGGGTTGTTATCAAAAATTAGGTTAATAGCTATGACGATTGTTTCGTCCAGAGGGATGTTTTTTTTGTTCAAAAGACTTTCTACGTCAAAAGATATAAGGAATTTGTTGTTTGAGTCAGAGTTGAAGTTAAGAAATTCGTCAACAAAAGGAAAAGAGTCCTTAGTTGTATACTTGTGAGGTATGAGTGGAGTGAAAATAGTGCAAAGATATTTGGCTAAGTTATAGTTATATGCATTGATAGATGAAATGATTGGCCTAAGAGGAGGAGCGGAGTTTAAATGTCGTGACTTCTGTAATTTCGGTAAACCATAAAATCTAGCTGGTTGTGAGCCTTTGGGGTAGATATTACGATATGTGTTATCATCTAACGAGCCTTGGTTATTGAGTTTCCTGAGAAGCCGTTGTAGCTTCGCTTCCCTGTAGAGTGTAGGATCCTTATCTAATTTCTTAAATTTTGACTGATTATTAATTATATTAAGACAGGAGTTTTTATATACCTGACGGTCCATGATTACAAGTCCATTCCCCTTGTCCAGTCTAAACCAAACCTGACCTAAACGTTCAAGTCTCTCATTTATTATTTTTTTATTTTTTTCCCCTCCTCTCTCTCCCTCTTTACATCTCCACCACTATAATTAGATTTTCTTTACTTGTTTTTTACGTTCGACAGTTTCATTAGAATGACATGTCACCTTGTCAATATTCTCCTCATTTCGTCACATCGTGTTAGAATTTTATATTTAGAATAGTATCACCATTGTAATACAAATTAGGTTAAGTTATATAAATACTGCTTGTAAATATTTAAATCCATTACTGCTTAGTACTGAAGATGGCATAAGTGTTGCCGAAACATGTTTACTTTTAAAAAAATTGTCGTTTATTTTAAGTCTATTTTAAGTCTTGTGCTTTTGAGATCATATGGAAATATCATTTAAGACTTAGGAAAAGAACACCAAGGAAGGTTATCCTTATCAGATTTTCGAACCTTTGGAAGACTATCATTCAAGACTGAGCGAAAGGCTGACCTAGATGTTGCCTTTCTGAAAGACTGTCAAACGTTTGGAGTTTTCCCGAAGTTCATTTGTTTCCCACTAACGAATGTTAATCACCAAGACACGCATGCCATTCGAAAACGTCTCCTACGAACAGCCATAATCAAACGATCACGGGAACAGAGGAAACTTGACAACGACTTTTGCAAGAAGAGGACGTTTCTAAAAGACAACCTAACTACCTTGGATTGGACCATCTTGAACAAAGCTTTAAAGAAGGATGTGGATAAACGTTTGAATCAAGTGCTACAAACTCACCGAAAGAAACTACAAAATCTAACAAGAAACAAAACGCTACCTTTCAGCCATACTGAAACTGTCACTAACTTGTCATCCTATCAACCGAAACCGGAAGAATTAGAATTACTGAAGAATGGACTTGGCTTTTCGATCAAACCGCCGCGACTGAACTCAGCCGACATACTAGCGAGCCGACCTTCGAGCGAATCCATTATTCGACGAAAGAAAAATTAAAGAACCAAGAGGAACATATATACCTCAGAAACGAACTCGCCCACATTGCCTAAACCTACACCTCGTCCTACCACCCGACCCGAGCCGACCTGAAGAAATACCGCATGTTACGGAACATTAGTAATAATAAGAATACTATTATTTTAAGACCGGACAAAGGGAATGGACTTGTAATCATGGACCGTCAGGTATATAAAAACTCCTGTCTTAATATAATTATTAATCAGTCAAAATTTAAGAAATTAGATAAGGATCCTACACTCTACAGAGAAGCGAAGCTACAACGGCTTCTCAGGAAACTCAGTAACCAAGGCTCGTTAGATGATAACACATATCGTAATATCTACCCCAAAGGCTCACAACCAGCTAGATTTTATGGTTTACCGAAATTACATAAGTCACAAGATTTAAACTCCGCTCCTCCTCTTACGCCAATCATTTAATCTATCAATGCATATAACTATAACTTAGCCAAATATCTTTGCACTATTTTCACTCCACTCATACCTCACAAGTATACAACTAAGGACTCTTTTTCTTTTGTTGACGAATTTCTTAACTTCAACTCTGACAACAAACAATAAATTCCTTATTAGCCTAGTTTCTAGGCCTTTCGTTTCCGCCATGAGCTTGGCCGCGTAGTCAGTTTGGGTTCTTGGGAAGACTGGGCAGAGGTTGGAAACGAGAAGGCCTAGCAACATTCGCAAAAAGGTCCTTCCCAGAATCGTTCTGGCCCTTCGACTGTCCCTGGGATCTAGCGTAGCGACAGTATATTATATAAAAAGCATAAGGATGTCTGCGAAGATTTTATCAAAGATCTTGGCGATCGAAAGAAGGAAATTATGGAATATATTCCAATTGGAGCTCGAAATGAAAATTTAACTGTTTAACTTTCAACTTTTGGCGGTTGCAGAAGGAAAGCTAGTGATAAGAAAGCTACGCCAGTGAACCTTCGTCGATCCGAGGTGAGTAGGCTTATTTTATGCAGATGGAAATAGTAAGTGTCGGGAAACACTTAGGATGTCATCACATCGCAATTCCTCCTCAATAAACAACTGAGCTGTAAAGTGAAAGTGTTTACGAATGTTGCTAGGCCTTCCCCAGCGGGTCCGTTCGGATCACTTCCAAAACGTGTCAACCCAGGATCGGAAGGCCTAGAAACTAGGCTAGTTCCTTATATCTTTTGATGTAGAAAGTCTTTTTACTAACATCTCTCTGGACGAATCAATCGACATAGCTATTAACCTAATTTTTGATAACAACCCGAAATTCACCATCAACAGAAAAGATCTTAAAGCATTATTTTTAGTTGCTACCTCACATACTCATTTTTTATTCAACGATTTATTTTATGATCAAATCGACCGAGTAGCCATGGGTTCTCCCCTAGGTCCAGTTTTCGCCAATCTTTTCATGGGTTATCATGAACAACAATGGTTAGACACCTATGATGGCCCTAGTGTTTTATTTTACCGTAGATATGTGGAAAACATTTTTTGCGTATTTGACACTGAGTGCGATGCTATGACTTTTTTCAGGTATTTAAACCAACAACACACCACTGATATTAAATTTACGCACGAAACAGAGAAGGAAGGTAAACTCCCCTTCTTAGATGTTTTGGTAAGCAAATCATCAAACATTTACAGCACCTCGGTTTTTCACAAGAAAACATACACCGGTCTCCTAACAAATTTTTTAAGTTTCAGTCCTTTCAATTATAAAGTCGGCCTGATCAAAACATTACTTGATACATGTAGGACCCGCAAAATTAACAAGACGGATTTCGGTTTTCAAGAAGACCTCAAACAACTTATTCTCACACTCAAACGCAATTTATTTCCTTTCCACATAATCGATAAAGTGATAAATAAATACAATGCTAATAAGAATAACCTTTCGGACACGACTAGCGAAACATACGACAACAAACATGAAACTCGCTACTTTAAACTCCCATATATTGGATTTTACTCAAAAATTACGCAACGCCGACTTAAGTCAATTGTTCAACGTTTCTGCACCGACTTAGACATCAAACTAGTGTTTTCTTCATACAAAATAAAACACCTTTTTAGTTTTAAGGATCCCATCCCTGGTATATCAATTTTCTTGCGCGGGATGTAACCCCCGTTACATAGGTGAAACCACTCGTCACCTCTCCACACGGATTAAAGAACATACTCAGACCGACAAAAACTCGCACATATATAAAGACTATAAACATCTTCAACAATCCCCTTCATGTAAAAACCAATACAACTCATCATGCTTTGACATTCGGTTTTCAAGAAGACCTCAAACGACTTATTCTCACACTCAAAGGCAATTTATTTCCTTTCCACATAATCGATAAAGTGATAAATCAATCACAATGCTAATAAGAATAACCTTTCGGACACAACTAGCGAAACATACGACAACAAACATGAAACTCGCTACTTTAAACTCCCATATACTGGAATTTACTCAAAAATTACGACTTAAGTCAATTGTTCAACGTTTCTGCACCGACTTAGACATCAAACTAGTGTTTTCTTTATACAAAATAAAAAACCTTTTTAGTTTTAAGGATCCCATCCCTAGTGAACTTAGATCTAACGTGGTATATCAATTTTCTTGCGTGAGATGTAACTCCCGTTACATAGGCGAAACCACTCGTCACCTCACCACACGGATTAAAGAACACACTCAGACCGACAAAAACTCGCACATATATAAACATCTTCAACAATCCCCTTTATGTAAAAACCAATACAACTCATCATGCTTTAACATTCTATACACGGCAAAGTCTGCCATCACACTGAAACTAAAGGAAGCTCTTTACATTAAGAAAATCAAACCTGACCTAAACGTTCAAGTCTCTCATTTTAACACTGTATTTAGTTTATAATATTATTTTCCCCCTCCTCTCTCTCCCTCTTTACATCTCCACTACTATAATTAGAATTTCTTTACTTGTTTTTTGCGTTCGACACTTTCATTAGAATGACATGTCACCTTGTTAATATTCTCCTCATTTCGTCACATCGTGTTAGTATGACCAACAGTATCACCATTGTAATACAAATTAGGTTAAGTTATATAAATACTGCTTGTAATATCGCTTTACCACACGTACATTCAAATTAAAGCATTAGAGCCGGCGCAAAGAACAGCCCGTGAAAATGTCTGCTTGTGAATTATAGCCTAAACATCTCGGCCCAGCGCTTATCATGTTAACACTTCAAACATTAATTCAAAGGCTATTCAGGTAAAACGTTATAAATTGACTACACCCTTCAACATGTACTGTTACGTCCAACCAATAGAAATAACAATAATCGTTAATTTCTAACGATTAACCCCAATCTGGCAATATCTAACCTCTATACTAAAATGTTTGAACACACGGTAAGGTTAGGTAAATCATAGTTGGTAAATCGGCAAAAACAGGAAACGCGGACGCTAATCGCATTGTTAAAGAATATGATATTTTTATGTTTTATATGTTTTATATGTCTATGTTTTAGACTCTGGTAACATTGATGCGTCTCAATAAATCAATGTTCAACGCGTTTTTTGAATAAGTATTGAATACGTCTACATGTAAGATAAACAGTGCCAAGCACGGTGGATTTCTGCGTGTAAACCTATAGCTAAAACATCTTGGCCGAGCGCCTAACACGTAAACACTTCAAACATTTAATAGTTAAAAGGGCATTCAGATTTCAGAATGATCTTTAATCTGAAGCCAAACAAGCGCTGACCCTGTTTCTTCGTCCTTGGAAAGCTTGTCGTCTAGGCGACAAAGTCGAAACGCGTTCCGGAATTATTACTTGGGCTACTGTGGTTGGGTCGTGGCTAGATGGGATACTCGCAGTTGAGGTGACCGCGAGATACTGGGTCCGAGTCATCTTCGGAACAATCATCGGGATTCGGATTTTTGTACTCGGATTTTTCAAAATGGCGGCCACAATTTCAATCCAAGGAGTGGCAAAAACTCAACGAAGAACATTTGAAGTAAGAATTTGTAAGAGTAATAAGATTTAAGACTCTAAAGTTTTTTATTTTGTTAAGAATCGTGGTGCAAATTTAGTAAAATGGTTGTAGCAGTCTAGACGAATTTTATATATATATATATATATATAAATGTATATATTCTACACTCGAATTTTCATTCACCAAAAATCCCTAGAATATATATATATATATATATATATATATATATATATATATATATATATATATATATATATATATATATATATATATATTATCAAAATTGTAGCAATCGAGGTACCAGGCGGGAATCGTAATCTTGTTATAAAAATTATTGCCTAGCAAATAATTCGTAACAAAGCCATAATAAAATCAAAAGTCGTAAGTAAGCATGATAAAAAATTTTTTAATGAAGAACTAACGTTTCGTCACTAACCAGCGACATCATCAGAGTGATAAATATTTACAAAATGTCTCAGCTTTATACCTACGCAATTACAAAAATAGATGTGATAGGAGAATAATAGATGAGGGAGACGTCTATTATTCACCTTCGCGGGTGACTCTTCACTTCTGACGTCTCCCTCATCTATTATTCTCCTATCACATCTATTTTTGTAATTGCGTAGGTACAAAGCTGAGACATTTTGTAAATATTTATCACTCTGATGATGTCGCTGGTTAGTGACGAAACGTTAGTTCTTCATTAAAAAATTTTTATCATGCTTACTTACGACTTTTGATTTTATTATGGCTTTGTTACGAATTATTTGCTGGGCAATAATTTTTATAACAAGATATATATATATATATATATATATATATATATATATATATATATATATATATATATATATATATATATATATATATATATATATATATATATATATATATATATATATATATATATATATATATATATATATATATATATCTTGTTATAAAAATTATTGCCCAGCAAATAATTCGTAACAAAGCCATAATAAAATCAAAAGTCGTAAGTAAGCATGATAAAAATTTTTTTAATGAAGAACTAACGTTTCGTCACTAACCAGCGACATCATCAGAGTGATAAATATTTCGATTGTTATATATATATACATATATATATATATATATATATATATATATATATATATATATATATATATATATATATATATATAACAATCGAAATATGGTGTAGTAGGTTAATACTGCCGAAACAGAGAACGTAAGTGGTCTAACGTTTCGAGCGAAAGCCCTTCGTCAGAGAGAAAGGCCTTCGCTCGAAACGTTAGACCACTTACGTTCTCTGTTTCGGCAGTATTAACCTACTACACCTGTACACCATATTTCGATTGTTGTTTCAACACTGCCTACGCAGCACACTACTTTTATTATATATATATATATATATATATATATATATATATATATATATATATATATATATATATAGAGTTTCACGCTATATGAGACCTTCTTGCCTGAAGATCGCATGTAGCGTGAAACTCAGAGTTGTGACTCCTGTATTCAAACTAATTATATTTTGCTCTACCTACAATGGTATTGAGCGCTCTCATATCCAAAGTCATATTTGTAACTCATCTGTTACTTATATTTGTCAATATATATATATATATATATATATATATATATATATATATATATATATATATATATATATATATATATATATATATATATATATATATATATATATATATATATATATATATATATATATATATATATATATATATATATATATATATATATAGTGAAACAAAGTGGAGTGGACATGTGCCCCAGCCCCCATACAGCCCTGCCTCCTGAGATATATTAGTTCATTTGCATTTTGAGCAATAGGGTAATCCTAGGACTACAGTTATCTCAACTTCCATGACTCCAACTCGTAATGGTAAAACATGGCTTTATTAGAATGACCTAGTTATTACATGGTATTGCTAGAGCAACTATTATAATGGTAACATAATATACAAATTACATTACAATACATAGAATACATAGATTACATCAGTGGCATAGCCAGGGGGGGGAGGTGAGGGGGGGCATCACCCCCCACCCCCAATGGTCTCTGAGACTGTCCTCGTAAAATGTTCAAATCTGTGGAGAATCTTGTATGGGGGTGTGGTGTGGTAGGAGGGGGGGTGGTTACAGTTGTTTTCCAAGTGAGTAGATAGTAATGTGTTATATATTGCCAGCTTGCGCATGCTATAAATTACAATACTAAGGGTCTATACAAAATGCCTCCAACCTGTTTTTACATTTACGACTTGTTTATAAATAAATCTAAAGATATTCTGACGTGTATCATTCTATGTTCTGGTTTGATTTCAACAAAATTATGTAATTTATTGCTTTCAGATTATTCTTAAATACTTGCCTCAAAATGCAGGAAATAGTGTTTCCGAGACCGTAGAAATCCAAAATTTTCCAGGGGGGGCATGCCAGACCCTCCCTAGGAGATCGAGGTTCTCCCCCCCAAAAAAAAAACACAACAAAAACAACCCAAGACCCTGGCTATGCCACTGGATTACATAGATTATATTTACTGTATGATAAATTAATAATATCAATATAGAGATCAATAAAAATCGAGTATCTACAGTATAATACCAGACAGTAACAAACAACTGCAGGTAATTTCCATTTGGCATTGCTGTTGGTAGTGGCTGTGTTTGAAGCATTCCTGGTTTCAAGGCAATGATATCTCTTCACAAGACACAATAAAATAAATTTTGAAAATATATATATTCATTAATTTTGTATCATTAGATGACATTATATGTAGCAATTCATTTTCAGCTTGATAATGCAAATTTATACAAAAATAATTTTGTAAGATATCATTTTGATTGTTTCTATCTTGCTCATAGTATTTACAAGATAGTACAAAGTGGTATTCATCCTCTATTTACAGAATTTTAGGTGTACTTTCTCTATTGGTTATTGGTCCCATTTATTAAAGTTATTATTTGTGAATGCACCCCAATGATATATCTGAGTTGTAGAACAGAATAGGTGAGATTGTGCTTTCAAATATTTTTATTGAGTCATCTCAGGGGGGGGGGGATAACTTAGCTGGGATAACTTGGGGTAAAGCATTAAGTAGCATACAGATGTTAGATGTGAAACAGAGTTTCTCAATTAGTTATCCCAACCCCTGAGATACTGTATAACTCGGTCTCACATGAACAGGCTCTTTATAGGATAATAGTTGAGACATAATTCATAAAAAACTGTATTCATGCAACATAAGATGTCAATTGAATAGAAGGAAACTTATTTTTCATTAACAAAAATAAATACTTTATATCCTGTGTGCCAAAGGCTCTGGTCCAAACATCTCATTGAGCCAGTTGAAAATTTCACCTCTACATGTACAAGTATTAACCTTATTCGTAAATGGCTTGTTAAATTAATATTCTTTTGCATGCATATAAATTAGCTCTTATAAACCCATTTTCATGTAAGAAATTCAAAAAAAAAATTTACTTCAAAATGAGGTCATTCAAATTTTCCTTGGCCCCATCAATAGGTATAGATTTCATACCAGAGTAATTAGGTATTCTTTAAAATACTTGAACTTATTAAAATGACAGAAAGTACATATATTATATCATATATCACAATAATCACATCACATATCATATATCACAAATATATGATGTATCATATATCATGTATTTTATATCATATCATATCATATATACAGGGGCGTAGCGTGCGGGAGGTGTGTTGGGTGTGACATCCCCCCACTTTTTTGAAAACTTGTTGGGAAAACAGAGATTTTGTAGAGAAAAACGTGATTTCTCAGTAAATTGATGGGAAATTGGGAAATTCGTGATTCGTCTAGATTACTACAAGCATTTTACTAAATTTGCACCACGATTCTTAATAAAATAAAAACTTTAGAGTCTTAAATCTTATTACTCTTACAAATTCTTACTTTATTCTTCACTGAGGCGTCTATTGTCTTCGTAGAGTTTTTGCCACTCCTTGGATTGAAATTGTGGCCGCCATTTTGAAAAATCCGAGTACAAAAATCCGAATCCGATGATTGTTCCGAAGATGACTCGGACCCAGTACCTCGCGGTCACCTCAACTGCGAGTATCCCATCTAGCCACGACCCTGTGGTTGGCCGAGTCTAGGTTTCGGCTCGGGTTGTTTTCCTTCTGTGTCATGCTCTTTTGTCCTACTCCGCAGGCATCTCTAATCAGAAAGCGCAGGCTCAAGTCAAGTGCGCATTTAACTTATTCCGCCGTCTCGATCAAGACAAACATAATACGACTTTGCGAAACTGATGCGTGCATGCCAAATGCTTTCTTTCTTTGCTTTCCTGATGTCTGATCAAGTCTTTCTCCTCCCGGATGTGTTTTGTGTTTTCACAGACATAGTTATTGGTCAGTAATGTCGCTGGCAAGTATCTTGATATTATATACGCTTACGATTTCACACGCCGTATACATGAAGCTGTGTTGATATTTAATACCCGAAGAGACTTGACATATGAACGCTGTACATGTGTGGAAATAATGCTTTCTTTCTTAGCTTTCCTACTGTCTGATGATGAGAGTCTGATCAAGTCTTTCTCGTCTCGGATGTGTTTTGCGTGTTCACAGACATAGTTTGTTATTGGTCAGTAATGTCGCTAGACCCATGCAAAGAGACTCGACATATGAACGCTGTGTACATGTGTGGAAATACATTACAGGCAATCATGTTTTGTGCATTGCAAATTGCGTTTTCTATCGGAGATTGGATTGTGTTTTGACTTTTGTCTGTGACCTGAATGTGTTTAGACGGCGGCTTTAGATCTTAGCACTGCATATAGCTCGAGTGAACGCCTGACCAGGCGTCTTGTTAGAGTATAAACACCTTGTATGGTTTGAATACGTGATGCTGAGATGAACACGAGAAAGTATTGCATGTAAATATGCAGTCACCGCGCGCTTGTATTTGTAGTATAAAACAACAGTACATACATACATACATACATACATACACGTACATAAAAATGTATTAAAATGCTGAAATACATATTGTTTCGAAACCAGACAATCCGCAAAAATTCTCAAAACCGTTCAAATTTATACCGACAGACCAGTAGGCCACTGTCAGCTGTCGACTTGTCATATGTTTCTTGGCGTCTTGTGATAGCGCGCAAATGTTCATTACCTGAAACAAAACTCAACTTTCTATCTTCAATTCATTGTTCTGGTACACGTTCATAAACCCTTCGCACATACAAATAAGACTTCTGAAGTATGCTGATTCGGATCCGCTATTGGTCGTTTGCGTTGACACGTGATTGACGAAAACATTCGTACACACAAACACACAATTAAACACACAACCGCGCTCATGACATAGCGGATATGGTTTAGCAACCAGTATCCGCAAAAATTCTTCACTGTCGACGTCGTCTGCTTGAGGATTATTTATGTCATCTGAAATGTGATACTCTTGAATTTCTTCGTTGTGCTTGTTCATCGCTTTGATACCTGATATAAAGGTGAACTCTGATTCTTCATCCTCACTGCTTGACGAATTGGACTCAACTCCCTGACTATGACTTTGTTTTTCCACATGTCTCACAGATTTTGATTGGCAAACCGAAGCAAAGTGATTGAACTTTCCACACGTCTTGCACTGACGCTTGTACGCTGGCCATTTGCCATGTTCGTGCTCACTCAGCCCACAATACAATTTTTAATCTTTCTGCGCCCTTGTTTTGTCATTGATAGCGATTTCCGACGACCATCTTCCGTTGTCGACTTTCTATGACATAAACTGGGTCTATGACATAAACGACCCCGAAGACATAAACTGGGTCTGGGTAACTGAGTTTAAACTGTCCTTTTAGTTGGATTTTAGTGGGGGAAAAAGACTTGGCTACGAAAGTAGAAAAACACAACAACCAAAACGATTCGCCGGCTTGTGAAAGGATTTAATGCTATGTTATAAAATAAAACAGGGCCCACGGTAATTAGCGATTGCTGTTGTGGTGTCCCTGCCATTTTTCTTTCTAGGGTAGTTTTGTAGGGTTTTTTTTGTATTTGTAATGCACATTTTTTCGTTGGCGAATTTAATAAATCAAAAAAAATATGTCTCACTGTTTAGTGGGAAACTCGAATAGTTTTGCTACTAAATGTTCGTGATTACTGAGAGCGGCTGCTCTATATTTTTACCGTAAACTTAAACCGTTTCGCTGGCCTTAATTTCTTCGTCGGTTTTCAAGTTTCACTCTTGCTTTCTCCTCCTTTTGAGTTTCGGTTTGACGGGTTTCCTTCTACTCAAGACGTTGTTTTGCTTTATACGTATACGTTGATTTGTTTCTGTTCTTTCAAAAGTGATATACGTTTCCCAAAAACTCCTTTCTCAAGTCTTTTTGTCAAGAATAAATTATGTTGTTAGTTCAAATCTTTTTGTCAAGAACTATATTGTCCCCAGTGCCCCACAATCTCAACCGCGCATGGTCCGTCCACACATATATACAAATAAATAAATAAATAAATATTCAGATCGCAGAAATTCGTTCGCATATCGCGTTTGTCCACGCGTGTAAAATGGCTCCACGCGTGTCGAGATTAGCACCCTCACCGGCCTCGGGGATTACTGCTCGTAAGCTCTCTTTATACGAATGGCCACGCTACATTGTTCACGTGATCCATACCGAGGTCCAACACTGGTGAAAAAATAGGTACGCAATGCCTACATGCGGATACTGGTATTTATTTGGCCTACAGATAATGAATGAACAACGTAAATTGTTCACTAAAACATACTGACAATGCTTGATAACCTTGTGACATATCAGCATATGCTCTCACGTATCATCTAGAATCGACAATAAATATTAATTTTTAAATGCCCTTAATAACTTAACAATATAAATGCTTAATTCTAGCCCTTACTTAAACTCCAACCCAATCGCTAACCCAAGCCATGCCCCAATCCTAATCTTAACTCTAATCTTAAAATGACAATTTTAGGTAAATTGGGAAAAACAGGAAACCCGGTCGCTAATCGCGTTGTTAAAAGAATGTGATAATATATCGCTTTCGTTCTAATCTTTACTACGTTAGACTCTGGTAACACATGAATTGATTTGTCTCAAAAATTATCAACGCGCTTTTTGAATAAGTATTTTATAAACATTAGTTAAAAGGCTATTCATATTTCAGAAAGAACCTAACAGTGAATACATATATATATATATATATATATATATATATATATATATATATATATATATATATATATCATAACCTAAAAGCTGAAATACATACTATTTGGTATATAGGTATATGGTTTAGAAGGCAGTCACTGATTTGCAAAATTGAGAAAATCGTTTAAACTTTACTGTATATCGACAGACCAGTAGACCACTATCAGCTATCAACTCGTCGTGGATATTTTCTTGGCGTCTAGTGTGATTGCGAAAAGTTTCAAAATTATGTTGAGATGTGCTATCAGATCGCGGGAAATGCCATTTTAGAGACCCCAATTTCAAAAAATTTCCAGGGGGGGGGGGGCATGTCCCCGGACCCGCCCAGGACTGTGGACCACAAGATTGACTGACGTTTTCAAATTCCTAAATCCGCCCCTGTCAGGGGTCAAAAGAAGGCGGACATCTTTCCAACCAGTACTTAAAAAAAAAACACTTGAAAGAAAACAAATATCAACTTCAGCTTGTCGTTGGGGATAGAAAATGGAGGTGTTAGTGCTAAACTTTATGATCGTGGGCTCGTTATCAACCCACAATGGCCTGGTTAGGTTGCAGTCCTGATAGATTTAGTTTATTAAATGGGGAATGGTATGCAATTGAAATAAAACTCCCATTTTCAAAGATTCTTATAGAATTTAATTGTTGTATCGCATAAAGAAGAAGTAAGTATCAATTTCACATTAGTATTATCAACATCAATCAACCTATATATTAAACATCAATATATTATAAAAGCAGCCAAATATTTCAACACAAAGAAGATCTGGTCTTGATATTTTAATTCATTTAAATTTTCATATATTTTTCATATAATAATCATAATGATTGTCATTATGTATCACTGTCAGTATCACTGTCAGTATCACTTTCAGTAACAAAAGGAGGGAAAAAATTAACAATGTAACAACAAATCACCCAAATTTTATTCAGCTCTGCGATCATGTTTGCTGGATACCTTCCTTGGAGTATCCTATAGTTTTTAATTCGTTCAATTGCTCGCTCAACATGTATACGAACAGAAGCAATTATCCTTGTTTCTGTTTCCTCCTCCACAGATAACCGGTCCTTACCCCTGGTGAAGGCTGGAATGTTTAGTGTGACACCATTAGCAAGTCATCCAAAATTTCAAACCCTCAGTCAGCCATAACTGAATCGCCTTCTTCCGATAATCGTAAAACACCGCAGTGTTTGGCAATATTTCGGTCACTTGTTCTACCAGGATAGTTGTAAAACAAAAGTAACTGTACCATTAGGGGCTATTCCAACAAGACCCTTAGCTGTGTTGTGATGCTTGTAGCTTGAGAACGTTTCACTTTGTGTTGGGTAAGAAGATGCCATTTCAATAAATAATTCTGACTCTAGTTGTTGGGTACGAGTTTTTAAAACAATTTGGCATATTTTTCTGGGTGCATGTTTTGGATGCGCAGATTGGTATTGCTCGCACATGGGAATGAAGTAGATCAATCCATGTGATGCATATTCGCCTGATATGGCTGGTCGACAGGTTGCACCTCACAGCAAGGTCGTGCTCAAGAAGACCACGTCTCAACATTGCAAAAACAATGAAGAACTCTTGTTCAGGGCTCATTTGTCTCTTTGGACCAGGTTTGTTTTATTCATCATCATTTCTGGTATTGCATCCCCAGTAGTTTAGTCTATTAAACACTAGTCCTAGAAATTCAAAAAATATCTTGAACAAATTATAACTTGGAAACCCAGTATAAAACTTTAAAAGTTTGGGATTGGCTTTAAACGTTCCAACAGAGAAAGTATTCTCTTTTAGTTTCTCCATAAATAAGTTCAGTAATAGTGTTGTTCAACTCTTCAACCTTTTTACTGTGTTTCAGCTTCAGCTGTTCCATCTCCTCTTTTAGTTCTTGGTTTTCTCTTCGTAGTCTCTTCAGTTCATTTTCCTCTCTGTTTTCAACATCTTCCTCAAATCGTAGTTTCTTTGGCAATAGAGCTGAGGTCCTCTTTCCTTCTGAACTATTGTTTTTGTACAGTAGGTATCAATTACCACCTCGGTTAATGAAAGACTCTGCAAGTATAATAGCGAAACCTCTTACTTTCATCATGAACTCTTCAATTATTCAAGAAAGTGTTCCCCTTGACTGGAAAACTGCTAAAGTGACTCCCCTATTTAAAGGTGGCAAAGCTTATGATATGGACAATTACCGCCCAATCTCTGTTCTTTGTATCTCCTCAAAAATATTTGAGAGAGCGATCCATTCGCAGTTATGCAGATTTTTGGAGGAAAATAAATTACTTAGTCCATACCAGTGTGGATTTAGAAAGGGATATTCGACTGAACTAGCAACTATCTCTTTGTCTGATTCAATTCGTCGATCGATGGACCAAGGAATGTTAACTGGCTCCGTATTTATAGATTTAAGGAAAGCTTTCGACACCGTTGACCTTGGTCTGTTAATTGAAAAATTGTCTCGTTATGGTATACGGAATTCAGAATTATTATGGTTTAGAGACTACTTTAATAATCGAAGTCAAGTTGTTCAGTACGAAAATTCCTTCTCCGGTCCTTGTGAAATCTCCACTGGTGTACCACAAGGATCTATACTTGGCCCGCTTTTGTTCGTTCTTTTTATTAATGATCTACCGGATTGTATCGTCCGGTGTAGTGTCTTGATGTATGCTGATGATACGGTTCTGTTTTTCTCTGCAAAGTGTCCGGAAGTCATTGAATCCACATTAAATTCACAGTTAGCTATAGTAAATGATTGGTTACAGAACAATCTTTTATTTCTGAACGTTAAAAAGACTGAAGTTGTGCTGTTTGGAACAAGTGGTAACTTAGCTAAAGTGGAAAATTTCACTATAACTATTGGTCAAAAGCAAATAAAGCGTGTGAAGGAGTATGTACAAGTACTTAGGTGTTGTTATGGACGATAGGCTATCATGGAAATCTCAAGTAACCCATATCGTGTCCAAGGCTGGCAGGAGAATTGGACTAGTTGGTAGGCTAAGAAAGGAGTTGACAACGTACCCAGCAAACAAGATATTTAAATCATTTATATTACCGATATTTGACTACTGTGATTGTACCTGGGCCTGCTGTACCAGAAATGACAATAATGCCTTGGAACGCCTTCAGAGACGAGCTGCCAGAATTGTTCTGAAAACCTCTAGTAGCGATGTCGCCATTGAAAGTCTCAAATGGGACAGCTTGGAAAATAGACGTAATAGGCATATTTTAAAGTTAGTAAATAGATGTCTTAAAGGTTACATACCACAACATTTTGAACATTATTTCACTTATAATAAGGATATTATCACTAGAATAACTAGGCAGAGCAATTTATTGCACTTGCCTCGTGTTAGATTAGAAACATCGAAGAAATCATTTTTTTATAATGGTTGTGTTGTTTTTAATAGTTTTAGAAATAACTAAGTAAATATGGTCTATTTTACATTATTCCTAGTAATTTTTAACTATATTCATACTTTAGGCTGTAAACTCTGTAATATTTTGTAATTGTTGTATAATTATTAATGCAGGGCTCCTATTGATAACAGTGCCTTCTGTGCGCTGAAAGGATTACCCTGCTAAAATAAAGGTTTATCTATCTATCTATCTAGGGGTTGTTGACTTAGGTACAAATATGGTTGGAATATTATTCATCTATGTTTTCCTACCTCCAACGTAATGGGCTGAACAGACTCGATGCTAAGATGATGGGACGAAACTTTCCGGACTAATCACGTGGAGCCACATTTTCTGTAGGTAAGATCATTTGGAATAACATAAAAGGAAAATTTGTCTTCTTTGTTCCTAACTGAATTTTTGAAACAATGTGGAACACAGCATGTAATACCACCACCATTATTATACGCCGATTTGGGGGTTGAATTTCCTTCCAACGATGGAGTCAGACAATCTGAATTTCTTCCCAAATACGTCTCAGAGGCCAGTTTAGCTGAGACGCCGTGGAAATAATGCCAGAAATACTGGCTGGGTTCCTCAGAGGTAACGTTGGACGCCATATTTCAAGCAGTCTTGCTGAATACAAGTACCAGAAGTCTTTGAGACCTTCATGAATAAGGGAACCGTCTATTGTTTTCCAGCTCATGACCACCACAGAAGCACGTCTCAGGCCGGACTCATGAAAACCATAGATAATGGAAGGGGAACTGGATAGGAAACTTCAAACGAGGTTAAAGAACCGGAAACGTTGTTTGCACAACTTGCTATGGTAATTACACACTTAAAAACAGCTAATGCACCTATTGCTGAAATTAGACAAAAGTGTAATATCACTTAAGTTCAGCAGTGTCTGATTTTAGCCATGTGGGACCACTCGTTAGGTGCATTGCCCGCTTATAACTGTATAATTACCATAGCAAGTTGTGCAAACATCGTTTCCGGTTTCGTAAGTTTCCTATCCAGTTCCCCTTCCATTATCTATGTGAAAACGATCTATAGTAAAAACACTAGAACCGACCCGAAATCAGTCCGGCCTAAGTTCGGGCCGGCCTCATATAAACACCCCCAACGTAGAGATTACATAGAACAAAATCTTCTGCCAAGTTTACAGACCATTTCTCAAGAGACTATGATAAATGTCAGGCTATAAATTTTCTTTTTAAACATGGGAAGAACGAACTGTAAAACATATAACCCCATTATTTTGATGACATTTTTATAGGTTGGGTTCAAACCCTGGCTGTGGTCTGAAATTTTGTTCATCCCAATTTTTTCTGAATTTTGTCCCAAATTTTTCTCTGTTTCTCGTCAGTTAAACAATTTCTTTATTTCAAGTATTCTCTTGAATTAAATCTACGACACATGCAGAAGTTTATATTATTCTCGTTTTAATTTAACTACGGCACAGTTCACAGTTAACAATGACTTGAAAAATGTCGATCGTTGGTTACGCCCATAGAAATAATATACCTAGAATGCGGGTCAGTCAAAAAAGTGACTCCACAAGATGGCGGATTTATAAGGGCAAAATCAACTCGCCCCTGGATCTTTTTAACAGTTTTTAACACGGCCGCGGTTGATGACTATATGTGGAGTAACAATAATAATAATAATAATAATAATAATAATAATAATAATAATAATAATAATAATAATAATAATAATAAAATATCCCCCTGGGCTGCTACCTTGTTGTGGTGGTGGGGCTTGTGTACCTCGATGATCTCGAAAGCTATGCTGGCGGGAGCTTTTAGCTCCTGGTAGGGCCACCCAAGCCAGACAGGTCGACGGATAGAGGTCGGACTAAAAGTAGCCCACTCTCTTCGCAACTCAAGGTGTTAATCGTGCTGAGGAGTGGATGGTCGCAGCGAAATGTGATCGCTAACGATAGCTGTCAAGGATTGGCGAACCGTGACAGGAATTAGCCTTATTCTACGAGCCGGCGACGTAGGACGGACATCTTTCCCATGCATGCTCACGGTATAATTATGTGATGATGAATAATAATGCCCAAGCCCGGGCGTAGGGCCGAAGGCCCGGAGCCCGGGTGAGGGTGCTAATCTCGACATGCGTGGAGTCCACTTTACACGCGTGTAGAAAAAGCAAGGGAGACAAAATCTGGAAATGGTTTATATATATACGTCGTAGGGTGTCACGCGGTAAGAATAATTGGGCACTGGTGACTAGCTTTGAGGCAAACTTATAGTTATTTCCATATTTTGCGAAACAAAATAGTTTCAGATGCTTTCGTTTTAAACGGAAAGAAGCAGAACAACGAATGGGAGAAGGATACAAACAGCCGGTTTAATATATCTTGAAGAGAAACCAGAAAACCTGAAGAAACCAAACGTATGGTAAACAAAAACTCGATCTGAATTGTAGTGTTCGTGGTCACAGGTCACTCAGTGGTTTCAAAATAATGTTAAAGTTGACGGTAGGGCATTTGTTTTTATTTATTTTGCTGATTGTAATCAGCATTTATTCATTAATATATTCTGTAAACGTCAAGAACGGCAAGACTTTTAAATGTAAACCCTTTTAGACACTCGTAAGTTGCTGTAAACTTTATAATCTAGCAACTATCATATAAAGTTTTATACCTTGTCCTTTAATATGGTTGATTTCAAGTTTTGCTTTACCCATTAAGCAGTATGCCAGTATACAGCTTCACGTTTTCGTGCTTTCCCTTTGCTATTGTGGACGTGATGTTTTTCATTGACTTAATTGCAAGCACTTATCATAAATACTCATAGGCTTTGTTTGTCCATTTTCTTTTGTCCTGTATTATACAGACTGAAATTTATAGGTTGTCTGTTGTTTTTATCTCTTATTATAAATGTAGTTTTTGAGCTCTTAACTTTTAATCCTGCCATTGCAAAACATAAAAGTAATTGTTTGGAAACCTTCTAAATGGCTAAAAACAATGTATTTTTACAACCAGAGTTTAATATGAAATCTGTAAATTTTCCTTTGATATGTTCAACTTTCATTTCAGTCATCATAATCATAAATTCTGTAATTATCCTGAGGAGTTATATCAGGAGTGCTTATTTTAATTGGAAGGTGGGGTGGGTGGGGTGCATTTCAAAAAGCATATAAAAGCAGGCGAGGGGTTGTTGCATTTATGTATTTCTAGTAATAACAATGAAAACGGCATTAATAGAACTAGAACTAATGATACTAGTCCCATGCTCAACATGGTGTTTGGGGAAGAGCAGCCAGCACCAGGTGGTAATTTTTCTACTGCTAAGTTAAGATGGACCAAAGAAATTAATAAAATTGTTATGGAGTGTTACATCAGAAGCGACCCAAGCAAAAGAGGATATAGAAAAAGAATGTTGGGGATTTGGAGGGAGAATGGAGTGTTTCAGATCACGGAACAAAGGCTGGCAGATCAAGCGAGAGCAATACGAATAAATGTATGGTTAACGGATGTTGAAATTGAGGAACTGAAGAGGAAAATCGAACGAGCATATACTAGGGAAGAAAATATGGAATCGAATGAAGAGGGATCACAAAGTAACGCACCGGAAAGGGAGTCGACACCTCCAACGGAACAGTCGGATGAGGAGGTAAATGCTAATAGAGATTGGCAGAGAGAAGAGAGCAATCAATTAGACCAAATACGTGAGAGAATGAGGAATGCTGGTTCAAGTGATGAGAAGGTTATCATACTAGAAATGATATTTGAAGAAATGGAAAAGGGAGATCCCCAGAAACCTATGAACTTAATAAATGTGGAAAGATCAAGACTAAAAACAGCTAAGGCAGAAGTAAATGAAGTTATTGCTTTTATAAACACAGAGACAATAACCGACACCAATAAGCTATTAAATGCAGCGGCGGTTGTTGTTGGTAGAAGGTTGGGCATCAGGAACCAAACGGGAAAAAAAGAAAAACCATGGTGGAAGAGAAGGATACAACTAAAGATAAAACAACTCAGACAAGATATTAGTAGATTGGACAGGATAAAATCAGGAAATTTCTTAAGGAATGATATCAAACAACAACTGAGGAAGAAGTATAATATCTCCAGAAAAGGGTAACAGGTAGTGCTGGAGGAACTGAAACAGAGGCTAACGGCACAAGCTGCAAAATTGAAGAGATATGAGGAGAGGTAAATTCTACAACCAAAATAGAATGTTCGAATCAAACCAGAGAAGGCTTTTTGAAGAGCTCGAAGGAGTGGAGAGGGATGACATCGTACCCGATGCCGACGATAGTAGAAACTTCTGGGGTAGCATCTGGGGGAAAAGCACAGAACATAATAGTGAATCAGAATGGCTGAAAGAACTGGAAAATGATCTAAGTAGTGTTGAAAAGCAAGAGAATATTGAACTGACTGTAAACGAGATTAAGAAGCAACAAAGGAAAATGCCTAATTGGAAATCACCAGGTCCAGATGGCCTGCAAGGATATTGGATCAAGAATTTTACATCCTTGAAAGAGAGAATTACAAGTCAATTGAACGAGTGCTTACAACACAATTCGGTACCAGATTGGATGACTAAGGGGAGAACGGTGTTGCTAATGAAAGATAAAGATCAGAGAGGTGAGGTGACCAATTTCAGACCAATCACCTGCTTACCAATTATGTGGAAGTTGCTAACAGGAATACTGGCGGATAAGATGTATGAACATCTCGAAGAAAAGCATCTACTTCCGGAGGAACAGAAAGGGTGTCGACGAAAATCAAAGGGGACAAAGGACCAACTGCTAATTGATAAATTAATTATCAGAAACTGCAAAAGAAGGAAAACAGGACTCGCAATGGCTTGGGTGGACTATAGAAAAGCATTTGATATGGTACCCCACTCATGGATACTCCACTGTATGAAGATATTTGGTGTAGCGCAAAATGTGATTGAACTATAATCCACAACTTACAGTATGTGCCAGTGGAAGACAACGTTAACAGCAGGAAGAGCAGTATTGGGTGAAGTACATATAAATAGAGGAATCTTTCAGGGAGATAGTCTTTCCCCGATGTTATTTGTACTCTCCTTGATACCGCTAACTCTGGTGCTACGAAAAATAAAAAATGGGATATGACCTCGGAGGTGGTAGTGGAATAGTTAACCATTTGCTTTTTATGGACGACCTCAAACTCTACGGAAAAAATGAAAACCAAGTGGATTCCCTAATTCAATCAGTTAGACTTGTGTCTGAGGATATGCGAATGGAATTTGGGATATCAAAATGCGCAACATTGATTATGAAGAGAGGAAAGGTGATTCAAAGTGAAGGAATCCAGCTCCCTGGCGATAAGAAGATACGATCACTGAAAATCGAGGACAACGAAGGATATAAATACCTTTGAGTGCTCGAGGCGGACGATATAAAGCATGGTGAAATGAAGGAGAAGGTCCAGAAAGAATATTTCCGTAGATTAAAGACTATACTTAAATCCAAACTCAATGGGGGCAACACAATAAAAGCGAAAAATACAAGAGCAGTGTCAATAGTCCGATACGGGGCTGGAATCATTGATTGGACTAAAGCAGAACTGCAACATATGGATCGGAAAACACGGAAACTGATGACCATTTATCGCACACAACATCCGCAGGCCGATGTTGATCGGCTGTATGTTAAAAGATCAAAGGGTGGGCGTGGAATGATAAGTATCGAGGAATGTGTGAATATCGAGGCAAATAACCTAAGCAAGCATATTAAGGCCTCCCAGGAAAGGTTGTTGAAAGCTGTGGAAAAAGAGGAAATACTAAAAGAAAAAGATCCTGGTAAAGATAAGGTTTCGTATTCGGAAGAGCATGCCTAAAGGTACCGTGAAAACCCCCTCCATGGACAATTTGTAAGAGGCATTGAAGAAATTATGGACCAGAAAACGTGGGAATGGCTTAAGAGAGGGAAGTTGAAGAGAGAAAGTGAAGGGTTGCTCATGGCTGCACAGGATCAGGCGCTGCGGACAAACAGTGTGAAGAAACGTATCGACAGCCAAAACGTATCTCCTACATGTAGAATGTGCGGAATGAGGGAGGAGACAGTAAGTCATATTTTAGCAGAGTGTACCGCCCTGGCACAGAAACAATATAAGTTATGGAGACATGACAGGGTAGCCCAGGTCATCCATTGGAAGCTAAGTGAGAAATGTGGGTTTATAAAAGCAGCAAAATGGTATGATCACAAGCCAGATCCAGTCTGCGACTCGGAAAAGTTCAAGCTATTGTGGGATTTTAAGATCCAAACGGACCACCATATTGAACACAATAAACCCGATATTTTGTTACTAAATAAAGAAGAAAGATCTTGCTGGATTATCGACATCGCCTGCCCCTTTGATACAAGAGTTGTAAACAAGGAGAGAGAGAAAGTGGAAAATTACCATGATCTGAAAATCGAAATCAAGCGAATCTGGAACTGCCGGTCGGTTAAAATCATACCGATAGTTATAGGTGCATTGGGGACAATATCAAGGGGATTTGAAGAGTGGCTGAAGATATTGGAAATGCCATCAAGCATGGAAATCCTACAGCGTGTTTGCTTGCTGGGTTCGGGAACAATTTTACGAAAAGTACTGGACACATAAGAACAGTGCCAAGGAGAGATTATAAGGTCTAAGGCACCCCAGGCCATAGGCTGTGGCTCGATGCCTTACAGAACTTCCTGCATATGCAGAGATTAACTTTCATAATAATAATGATAATAATAATAATAATAATAATAATAATAAACTTTATTGCATGAGGGTAAATAACATTATTACTCAAGAGACTATTCTTCCTAATGGCCCTCCTAATGTACTTTTGCACTGAATTTCTTTGTTTTTTGCACCGGGAAACCTACTGGATTAGTGAATTTAAAGATAAAGGCATGTGAAGTGCAATATCCTTCGCCAAAACATTTCGAACATCAAACTCTTACTGTAGACATGCAGCGACGATAGCGCCCTTTATGAATGATATACATTATATAGGGATTTCTGGCTTGTGATTTGTGAAATATAAAATATGTTTATGCACTTGTCATTAAAGTACATCGCAGTCTTTTCGACATCATCTATTTATATTGACATCTTAAATACGTGTTTTTTTAAAAGATTTTCTCATAGTTTCCGTATCTGACTATTTTCTTTCCTTTTAAACAGACTTTGATGCAGACAATTTCTGAGTTTCAAGTTTTACATGAAGGTATCTTTTCGTTGCTTTTTTTAATTGTGGATTTGTGGTGAATTGACCGAAGTATAATTTTGAACTTATACTGTTATAGTTCAGTTAATAGATAGATAGATAGTTTAATTAATCAGAGTTACATTGCAGTTGAGACTGAATTGCGTAACTTTACAAGTAGTAAATTGATACTATAGAATTACATAAAAATTACCAACTATAACAACGTTAACTTAAACTATGTACAATATTATGTATAAATTGCATAAAACTTCTATATATATAAATAATGATATCACTATATTAATTCAGGCTGTTTAATTTACACCTTATCATAAAGCTCACTACTATGGATGATAAAAGAGTTAGCATAACGTTTGGTTTTTACAGTTGGTACATTAAAAGATCTATGTTTCCTGAGCCTGTATCTAGCATTATTATGTCCTTGTGGTAATAAAACATGCAATTGTTCTTAGAATTGCTTACAATTGACCTAAAAAGGGCTTTTGTTAACGTTTCATGGTGTTCGTGAATTGATTCTAGGCCAGCGAGCGATAGGGCGTCTTCATATCGGCAGTAAGGATAAACACAGGCTAATGCTCTTCTCTGTATCCTCTCCAGGTCTTCTTGTAGATATTTTGGAAGCGAGTAGTGGAAGACAGGACAGGCGTAATCGATAGCAGAACGGATGCATGCGCAGTAATAAGCGATTATATCTCTTGCTGGAACCTTCGCTCTCTTAAGCTGCACAAGAAAGTACTGCTTGCGAGATGCTTTTTTTACTATTTCCTCGATATGATTGTTCCACGTAAGAGTGCTGTTAATGGTTACGCTAAGTAACTTTACTTTACTCACTGAGTTAATGGCGGACCCCTCAATTGTAACTGACGGTGGTAGGTCCCGAGAACGAATGAAGGTGATAGGCAACTCTTTACATTTGTCGTAGTTCAGTTGAAGCAAATTCCTTTTTGACCACTCAGAGACCTGATCAACAGCCTATTGTGCCATACTGGAGTTACCTTTGGCTATAACTTCTGATACTGTGGAGTCGTCGACATATTTCCACATATCAAAGGAGCTTCCAGAGATTGAAAGATCGTTAATCATTATCAGAAACAACCAGCTAGGGGACCAATTTGGTACCCTGAGGAACTCCTGAAGGGACGGCTCCCCACTCTGAAAAACAGTCCTGTTCCAGTTTAACTCTCTGCGATCTTCCGGAAAGAAAACTTATGATCCAATTGGTGACACTGTTGGGAATGTCCATATGATGAAGTTTCTCAATAAGAGTAGAGTGGTCAATTAGGCCGAAAGCCTTTCGATAATCAAACAGCAGAACTCTAGCTGTCGAGCCAGTGTCATCTGTCTCTTTGAGCCACTTGTGAACCATGCTAATTAAGTCCATAACAGTTGAAGAACCTGGGATTGTTCCAAATTGATTGGGATCGATTCTTTTGATTACGGCAGGTTTAATGTAATCAGCTACCACGAATTCTTCGGCCACTTTCGATAGAGAACAGGTCAAAGAAATTGGTCTAAGTTCCTTTGAGGGATTAGTAACTCGTTTGACTTTGGGAAGCGGGCTTACATCAGCTAATTTCCAAACACTCGGAAGTTTTTGGTCCTTATAAGATGAATTCAAAATATTAGCAACTGGCTCCGCCAAAATCTCAGCATACTCCTTGAACAACCAATTAGATAATCCATCGGGGCCGGAGGCCTTATACTTGTTTAAGTGTAACAAGTGGGTGTACACACGCTCGATTGATACCTCTGGGATCACATCTTGCTCCTCCACTTGTAGGTTGACAGCATCAGGGTCAAGGGGCTCGTATTCCTGCAGAGGTTCAAGAAGGGCAACATTAATAGCGTCGGCTATTTCCTTGTGAGACAAGTTACGGAACCCTGGGATATTAAGACTGTTCATCAAGTTGGTGTTGTTTACGGATCCACTTAATTTCTTGACTTCCTTCCACCACTGACGAGGATTGGCCCCTTTCAAATCCTGCACTTTTGAGGCATAAAATTTAGCTTTGCATGATTACCTTTCTCTGTTGACTGCGTTACGGTAAAACTTGAATTGCAGGCTATTCTTGTTGGAGTAGAAGGCCTTTTGTCTCATGCGTATAAAATCTTTTAGCTTAGTAGACATCCAAGTTAGAACGTTTAATAAAGCAACTGTCGTGCGAATTGTTTTATTTTATGCTCACGTGTATGTGGCGGATTTGTTGCCATGCATGTATTCATTTTATCCCTATAAAACGTCCTCAAATTTTCTATTTTGAGAGGCGATCAATGTTGTATATATCCCAATTACCCCTTGCAAAATTCAAAATGACCGATTTATAAGGGCAAAATAAAATTTCAATTGGACCCCTGTCACATGACAGAGCAAGCCCAACTGGGATGATCTCAATGCTAAACAAAAGGTCCGCTGTGCGTACATATATCTGCGCCAAACCCACCATTGTGAGAATCTTGTCAAGACCTTGTAAGATCTTGTGTGATCTTGGAAAATCTTGCAAGATCTTAAGAAAAATTTTATAAGATTTTTACACGTAGATCTTATAAGATTTTAGCGAGATCTCATAAGATAATTAAAGGGAAAGTACACGTTCTCTGACCAAAATAATTTTTTATCATGACTCACACAAACTGTGGTAGATCACACTCACAAGTTTACTATAAGTCACGTTAAAAATACTTACTAGTTTTATCAGCAATATCCCCTGTCTCTGAAATGCTTTAGTGCAAAACTTTGTTGGAAATATAGAACTTAACGGCTAACTACATGAAGATATATCCCAATACGGCTGTTGAGCCGGACACCGCGGGTCTAGAGAATACCCCTGAATCGTCTGTAGGTTTGTGTCATTTTGGAAACTTATACCGTTAGATAGAGCGTTAAATTCTGTACAAAAAATGTGAATTAGAAAAAAATCGTAGAGTAGCAACGGAGAAAAATCTATTTGAACTGAGATGAGCGCCAAATATCAAATGGCAAATATCGGGTCAAACGCAGTCATGCGTGTTTAAAGTATACCCCTGAATCGTCTATAGGTTTGTGCCATTCATGAAACTTCTACAGTTAGATAGAGCGTTAACTTCCGTACAACATATGTGAAAGAGAAAACATGGTATAGAATAGCAACGGAGAAAAGACTATTTGAACTGACATGAGCGCAAATATCAAATTGGATTATTACGCTATTTACTTGGCGTACGGTCAAACGCGGTCATATATAAAGTAAATCCCTGAATCGTCTGTAGGTTTGTGCCGTTTGGGAAACTTGCACGGTTAGATAGAGCGTTAAATTCTGTACAACATATGTCAATTACAACAAATCGTATAGAATAGCAACGGAAAAAAATCTATTTGAACTGAGATGAGCGCAAATATCAAATTGCATTATTATGGTATCACTTGGCGTACGGTCAAACGCAATCCTTTTAAAGTATCCCTGAATCGTCTGTAGGTTTGTGCCATTCACTAAACTCGTTTAGTATAATTTCATAGTGGAAAAGAGGCTTTCCCGCTTTCTGATTGGTCCGCTCAGCGGTGAATCTGAGGTGATAGTCACCGCCTAGCGCGGTGACTATTGCATCACAAGAAATTGTTCTTCAAAAGTAGTTTTGGAAAAGAGACTGGTACTTACTTAACACTGCACTGACTTTACTCGTTTCAGTCTCCCCCTCGGAGTTGTCATTTTGAATTATGAGATTTAGAATTTGTCGATTCATTGAACTGTTGATTTTTTTTTCAAAATGGTGTCTGTAGTTTTTGAAACAAACAAAAGAGCATAATACTAAAAATATTTATCACTGAGATGTTGTACATATCAAATATCATAAAAACAAAACTTTGTAAAGGTAAGCAAGTATATTTTCTATAATTCTTCGTATTTTCTAGCAAGTTTTGGTTAGGTTTTGGTCGTAGCGATGTTTTCGAAAACTTCGTCATGAGTTAAGAACATAATGAACATGAATTAAGTGCAAAAAGTCTGTATCACAGAAGCCAAAACACCAGAATAAAAGTCTTTTTAGCATATATTTGAATGTATGTACAAGTTCAGTTCCAAAGTAGGATGTTGTTTAGTCTTTTTTTTAAATTACTTACTGACAAAGACTGTGGCTTGCTAACATCGTCTGTGAATAAACAGAATCACCACTGCTAAAATGAAAGCAGTTGCCTAAAAGTTTTTGTTTCAACGTTATTGGTTTTCATCAACCTCTGAAATTATACTAAAACAATTAGTCACCTCAGTCTTGGTGACTATCGGTGTATTTACCTCGCCGCTTCGCGGCTCGGTAAATATTCACCGATAGTCACCTCGACTTCGGTGACTAATTGTTAAACAGTTAGACAGAACGTAGTATTTTAATCCCAAACTTTGTCGCTTTGGAGGACTTCGTGATATGGCGAACGAAATATTGTAAACACGATCGGATTAAAAATTAAGGATAATGAGCGCAATCAAGCATTTTTTCTACACGGGGAATCTTGTTGTCGGATTTTTATTAATTTCACGAAAACCTGTCTGGTATTTTGTGAGATACCTGGTGACAGACAGACAGACTCACAAAGAAACAAACAAACAAACAAACAAACAAACAAACAAACAAACAAACAAACAAACAAACAAACAAACAAACAAACAAACAAACAAACAAACAAACAAACAAACAAACAAACAAACAAACAAACAAACAAACAAACAAACAAACAAACAAACAAACAAACAAACAAACAAACAAACAAACAAACAAACAAACAAACAAACAAACAAACAAACAAACAAACAAACAAACAAACAAACAAACAAACAAACAAACAAACAAACAAACAAACAAACAAAAACAAAACAAACAAACAAACAAACAAACAAACAAACAAACAAACAAACAAACAAACAAACAAACAAACAAACAAACAAACAAACAAACAAACAAACAAACAAACAAACAAACAAACAAACAAACAAACAAACAAACAAACAAACAAACAAACAAACAAACAAACAAACAAACAAACAAACAAACAAACAAACAAAAGCAAACAAACAACAACAAACAAACAACAACAACAACAAAAGCAAACAAACAACAACAACAACAACAAACAAACAAACAAACAAACAAACAACAAACAAACAAACAACAAACAAACAAACAAACAAACAAACAAACAAACAAACAAACAAACAAACAAACAAACAAACAAACAAACAAGCACAAACAACAACAACAACAACAACAAACAACAACAAACAAACAAACAAACAAACAAACAAACAAACAAACAAACACAACAAACAAACAAACAAACAAACAAACAAACAAACAAACAAACAAACAAACAAACAAACAAACAAACAAACAAACAAACAACAAAACAAGCAAGCAAGCAAGCCAAGCAAGCAAGCAACAACAAGCAAGCAAGCAAGCAAGCAAGCAAGCAAGCAAGCAAGCAAGCAAGCAAGCAAGCAAGCAAGCAAGCAAGCAAGCAAGCAAGCAAGCAAACAAACAAACAAACAAACAAACAAACAAACAAACAAACAAACAAACAAACAAACAAACAAACAAACAAACAAACAAACAAACAAACAAACAAACAAACAAACAAACAAACAAACAAACAAACAAACAAACAAACAAACAAACAAACAAACAAACAAACAAACAAACAAACAAACAAACAAACAAACAAACAAACAAACAAACAAACAAACGAACAAACGAACGAACAGTTAAACAAAGGTAAAAACATAATCGCCTGGCGGAGATAAAAATAAAGCTATAATTCTGGGCAAAAATTCTTGGGAATACTATCTGTGCAAATTCTCCCAAACACGGAAAACTGCAATTTGCCTCATAATTTTGCCCAGGCTAGGATTGTTGTTTTAATGTCCAGATGTCCTTAATCCACTTATGGTGCACGGGTGGAGTGTGCTGTTAGCTCCATGCCTCTCATGCACAAAAAGTTAATCCCATTTGGATGGGGTTAGTACTTGTATTGTCGAGCTTGCAACTAATGTGAGTATAGTTGTAGTTGATCTCTCCTGTGCTTCGAGGGTTTTTCGCCGGGTTCTCTGGTTCTCCTCCTTCCGTAAAATCAACACCAACATCTAAATTAGCTGCGATCCGTGGTCTAGCTGAACTGTGTCGTATGGCGGCTTCCTGTAGCGCCTTTGATATGCCTCGATACGGCCTCGATGCGTCCTCCGTAATTCAGCCACTGACTGCAAGTAAGGATGGTTGGCCACCGTTCGATTTTGCAATTCTACGAATGTCGTTAAAAAGTGTTTAACAAGTTCTGCCCTTTCGTTTTGAAACTTACTGTTGTGTGGCTTTCCTCTTTTTGGACATCTTGGAGTTTCCTTTCAAATCTTTCTTGTTTCGCTGATGGATCCTTGAACATTTGAACCAGTTGTTTGTCTCTTCTATCGTGCTCTCGACATTAACCCATATTTTAATGAAGACGACTTTTCTTGTTCGCTTCGACATATTTGATTTTCTCGCTCGTGTTTTTGGTTTTCGACAAACAATTAAACCAACAGCTCGTATAGCGATATCTTCTCTGTCGCTTCCAACGGCTTCGTCCTGGGGTTTTTCAACGACGCGGGTAGATCCAGCACAGCCTAGTCCAGCCGTTCTGAAGCACGCGCGTATATGACACTGGTAACCTGGGTCTGACGTCACCGCTCAAGGTGCTAGCTCTATAGAACGCCTAGCAGATTTCAGTATTTTCAAGATGGCAGCATTTACACTTCACAAGATTAAAATACAATTATTTTACGCTTGACATACCATCAGTAGGAAAGAAACAGTAAACCATATGTAAGTTTTAAACACGCAGGTTTCAATAACTAAGACTGAATTCTAAAATAGGGGCTTTGATAAACCGGCCGATAAATCAGTAAATTCGTTCTGCGTCGTCCAGAAGTTGGCCTAAAGTTTAATGAGTTCATCACCTTCATTATTTTCTGTACTTCGTAAAAATATTCGTTGAAATAACTTACCATTGTTAACGATTCAATCTTAAAATACAACAAAATCGCAACATTCTGTAAACACGAATTATCGATTAATTAGGGCATAGCAAATAAACTTGATTCAATCATAGATCGAGGTCAATCAAGGTTCTTATTACAGTAGGTTGGAACAAGTAATAAAACAAATCCAAATTACCCATGCACCTGGTTGTTCAGGGGATCAGGGAGCGCCCTATTGGAAAATCAGGAACCATTTTACTGAAATCTGATAGGCTCTCTCGCAGCGCTCGGACGTAGACGCCCATGCTAGCAAATATTGAAACAGTGGAGAGAGAGAGAGCTTGGGACTAGGCTGGACCCAGCCATGAAAATGATCGAGACATGTATAAAAACTTCTCTTCACACAAACGTTACCTCGAAACATCGGCGTTATTAACTCTTAATTCGCTGCTATGTTTCTCCCTTTGGCGAGTAAAATCGTCTGGTGTTAGTCAAACTAAAATAGGCTAGTGTTGGCCAGACTAAAATAGGCTGGCGTTAGGCAGAGTAAAATAACAAACGCCGATTGTAACAGCGAAAGAGTTAATTGAGATGGGACGATAACGGGGGCCCTATAATTCGTTCGCTGCTAATTTCTCCCTTGACGAGTAAAATCGCTTGGCGCTAGCCAAAGTAAAATAGTACGTCTGGCGTTAGCCAGAGTACAATAACCGGGCGTTAGTCAAAGTAAGATAAAAGTTGACTGTAGCAGTGAAAATTAAGTTTTAAAACTCCTACGTCGCACGAAAAATAACTCTTTTAGAAATAACTCCGTGTTTTTTTCTATTGGTTAGTCCACTTTTACAAAACTAAAGTATTCATGTTCTTCCTAAACAAAGATCCCATGCATGACAATGACAAGAGTTTCTTCCCAAAATTATATTCTCTTGACAAAATACAGCATCTGTTCTGTTCGATACAGATTCCGTGGCACGCAGTGAGAGTGATCTTCAGGCAGACAGCACCAGTCTGTCACAGCGAAGCTCTTTTTCTTTACTACCTATATGTAAATATCTAACAAGCTCGAGTGTCATGAAACATTTATATGTTAATGGTGATAAATTTCACTATACGGCAGTGGCACTTCGACAGATCACATAAGAACTACGTTCAGATGTCTTGTACCTGTTTATTAGGAACGCGAATATTGTTTAAATTTTGTTGAACATTTTTATTAATTTGTCTGGTTTGAGCCTTCTCATAGACAAACGTCATCTAACTACGCGAACTGGACAGGCTGCGGCGCATGAGAGGCATCTGCTATCGCACACTATACACACGGCTTAAAAAACTTTAGTATCTTGAATTTTCATAAATAACTTTTGTGAGCAGTATATCTTGTATATGCATATACATACGTGAATACTAATCTACGAGTTGGTGTAAATTTAACTTTGAGCAAATTAAACCTGTATGTTATATATCGACTGAAGCAAAAACATGTACACGTTCATACCTTCTCAGAGCAGTACTTGACACATTTTATTTCTTCTTTATTTTTGACTGCATCGTGGCCCTGAAAAACTAGAACTAAACCAAAAACGGCCAGTTGCAGATAAAGCATCCCAAACAGGAGCGAGGAATATTCACGGATATAGAATATTCTTTCGAGTACTTCCGTTAATTTCACTGACGATTCTCGTGAAGAGACGTCGATCCTACCAATGAAATAAACGACAAAGTTAAAGGAGAATTTTACTTTCCAGTTATTTTAAAAATGTCCGGGAAAACTCACACGTAGTTCTACAAACAAACGAAGGAAGCAGGAGAATACATCAATAACAATAAATTGAAGGAACGCTGTAGTACCTACTTCGATAAAAACAAATAATTATAATTAAACCTGCTTTAGTTGTCAACGTTACAATGCTGGTAGATCTAGAGTATGACATATATCAGCATACTCATACCACTTTATATTTTCCCATAATCCATAGCATACACGCGGTTTAATTGCAATTTTTCTTTTCGAGTGAAAAGTTGTTTCATTGCCCCATTAATTACAATAAACTTGTTTGTTTGTTTTACTTGCTTAATATCCTTGCTTATTTATAATACAAAGTCTACGGCACTTTAAAATACGCTGTAATCATTATATATTAATGTCGGGAAGGGCTCTGCTCTAAACGTCAGTATTTTGTTCCAAATAATTTCGGCAGTTTCGCTTTCCTATTCAAACAGAGAACTCCACTATTCACATTTGGAAACTCGACTTTATTAAAGCCTGTTTCCATATGGTCGCGACGGTGTCTTAACAGTCGCGGAATCGCAGCGTAGCAGCGTGTTTCTTTTGTTATGACAAAAGAAATCCGCTGCAACGCTTCAGTTCCGCGACTGTTAAAGCCTAGTTTACAGGCCTAGTTGACAAGTTTTATTTGCCCGTGTGTATCAGAAGAAACATGGCAAGTTTTTCCTTGACAAGTCTCCCTTTTGAAAGCTGGCATGCCAGCTTTTCAACAAGCTGGCATGCCAGCTTTTCAACAAGAAGACTTGTCAAGGAAAAACTTGTCAAGAAAAATTGCTCGTGTAAACTAGGCTTAACACAGGCAATTTTTCTTCGGCAATTTTCAACTTGACAAGTTTTATTTGCCCGTGTGTATGAGGAAACATGGCACGTTTTTCCTTTACATGTCTCCCTTTTGAAAAGCTGACATGCCAGCTTTTCAACAAGGAGACTTGTCAAGGAAAAACTTGTCAAGGAAAAATTGCTCATGTAAACTAGGCTTAAGACATCGTCACGACCAAATGGAAACCAGGCTTAAGGAGGTTCCATACGGTTCCGCATTAGAATGGGTCCATTAAAGGAAATAGCCCCTATTTTATGTACTGATGGATTTAATCATGTTTTAAGTAATCAAACAAGTAGTCTGAACATTGTTCTGATGTTAATGATGTATAAATTACTTAATATTGGGATACCATGGTAACCATGGTGTAATTAAGGTTAGTAATATTGCTGCTAATTTACCAGTTTTTGGTCATTATCTCAGGAAAAAGTCCGGTGACTCCCAAATTTTAAGCGTTCGTCATTTAATTTCGCTGCTGCATCTTTCAAGAAAAAGTTTTAAAATCTGTAGATCCAAACAACAGCAATAAAAAACCCTCGTTTTTGACTATTTGAATCTACAGAATTTTTTTAAATTTTAATGTTTGTTAGAAGACATTAATATATATTTGTGTACAAAATTTGAGGGTATGTTACCGAGGGTTCTTTCAAACTATACGGCTTTCGGCACGGCCAAATTCTTTTTATGCTTGCAAGATCAATGGTTTGTCATGCGCGTTACGGTTAATCGCGGGCGCAGGTTTGTATCCAGTCCCAATACTTCAGAAAGACATGGAGCCTCCTTAATGTTTCAAATGTAAAGTCATGCCGATTTTCTGCCTCGGTTGCCACAAGGTTTATTGATTTGGACTTTCACAAAATATTTAGATTTTCGTCGTATTTGGACTTGTACATATTGGCAACGAATTATCATGATGTAGAGGAGAATTATGAGTACTTAGGGGATGTTTATATAATCCCGGTGAGCGAGACAAAGTCCATCTTGTGTTCATATGGTTAGTTTTCATCCCGCCTAGCTAGGAGAAATCACGAATAAAATTAGCTTGTCTGATGATCCGTAACAAGACATCACTGAGCCATCAACGATCCGCACAATTTTGTTGTATTGCACAGGTTGTTTGCTTCAAAATCAATTCTTTATTATACAATTGAGATTCATATTCCAATAAACAATAAAATCTTCAACATCCTTGAATCCCATAAAAAGTAACTAACATTTGGCCTTAATGACTCCATCCCGGTAAGCGGGACGATCGATGTGTTCATATAGGAAAATTTCATCCCGCTCACCGAAATCTCGGAAAGCGGACAGCCAGGCGTACGAATTGGTGTTTTATAATCTAATCAATGCATGCACCCTTTCAGTAGTCGACGTTGACGAATATTGAATATATGGAGTATTCAAGATACGAATATATTGAATATATTCTTCTGCAGTCCGTTGTAGAAAAAGATGATCTAAACTTTATTATTATAGGATAGAGCATTTCATTAAAATTTCGAATCTACCTACAGCCAACATTGTCCCCGAGCCCAGGCGTAGGGCCGAAGGCCCGGAGCCCGCTGAGGGTGCTAATCTCTGCGTGTCGGGAGACGAAATCTGGGAAATAGTTTTTTTATTTATTTGTTTATATGTTTGCTACGGTGTCACGCGGTAAGAATAGTTGGACACTGGTGACTAGCGACAAAGAAACTATAAACTCTCAAACAAATAGTATTTTGCTTTCGTTTATTTAAACGAAAAGAAATGGAGCACCAAGAAAAGGATACAAACAACCCGTTTAATATATCTTGAAGAGAAACCAGGGAACTTGAAGAAACCAAACGCCGTATGGTGAACAAAAACTCGATATGAATTGCAGCATTTGTGGTCACTCCGTGAGTCCGTGGTCAAATCATGTTAACGGTAGGATTCTTGTTGTTTTTAAGTTTTCCCTTAACCTAAACAATATACAGCTTCACGTTTTCGTGCTTTCCCTTTGCTCGTCCAAAGCATAAATCACCTTAACTAAAGCTAACTTAAACTACCTTAGACTTTATGTGGACGTTTTCAATGGCATTGCATGCACCTTTTATCATTAAATACTCATGGGCTTTGGCGATTTTTTTGGCTGTATTTCCAAATTTTCGACTGAAACGTTGTCTGTTTAATACTTCTTTCTAGAATCCGATTCTACCGAATTGTTTTTATCTCGGACTCTATTATAAATGTAATTTTTGAGCTGTTGACTTTTAATTCTGCCTTTGCAAAACATGTATGCATAGGGAAGCCATTTAAAGCTTGTTAAAAATAATCCCTTTTGAAACCTCCTAAAAACATATTTTGTACAACCAGAATTTAATAATGAAATCTAAGTTTTGCTTTGATAAATTATAGAATTATCTTCAGGATTATCATTTGTTTTTATTTATATTGGCTGTATATCAGGTGTGCTTATTTTAATCATGGTGGGTGGGTGGGTGGGTGGGTGGGTAGTGGTTGTTTCAAAAAAAACATTTAATAAAAGCGGGCGGGGGGTTGTTGCATTCATGTATTTCTAGTACAATATTTAGTGTTGCTGCGTTTGATACCTATCAACTTTATGTTGAACCGTTGCGAGAACGTTGAATAAACTCTCTCATATGCCTTTAGCCTTGGAGGTAATTCATTTCCGTGATAAATTATGGTATATCGGACGTCTAGCGAACGATTATAGCGTATTACATGCATAGGCGAGGGATTAGGCAACAAGTCAAACAAACAAACAAACGAACGAACGAACGAACGAACGAACGAACGAACGAACGAACGAACGAACGAACGAACGAACGAACGAACGAACGAACGAACGAACGAACGAACGAACGAACGAACGAACGAACGAACGAACGAACGAACGAACGAACGAACGAACGAACGAACGAACGAACGAACGAACGAACGAACGAACGAACGAACGAACGAACGAACGAACGAACGAACGAACGAACGAACGAACGAACGAACGAACGAACGAACGAACGAACGAACGAACGAACGAACGAACGAACGAACAAACAAACAAACAAACAAACAAACAAACTTTGGAAAATTGTTAGCCTTGGTGCAGCCAACCTTCCCCCTCCCAGAATATTTGGGGGAAGAACGCCTAGCGCCGTTCATAATTGCGTTCCTGGTCACGTGACTAAATATAATTATTCTATATGAACGAAGACGACGGGGGAATTTTAAAGAACACAACGGCTACATTTGTGGTTTAGCTACATCTTAACTACACAAAGTTGCCGTGCATGCTTGTTAAAGATCGGATTCATCCATACAGATGATGCTATACGTACGTACCACACGTATCATTCGTGCAGGGCGTTGCCTTTGGATTTGCTCTGTCATTCAACTTTAACTTGGTTCACTGTTTTTTTGTGTCTTGGACGTAGTCCGAAGACGTATTGCTATCGAAAATGTTGTGATTGTGTTTGTGGCAATGACGTCACAACGAACATGTTACGAAAAGTAACGAAAGTTCGCCGATTAGGCGCCATTTTATAATTTTGTTATGTAGTTGCTCAAAAATAACGTTTGGTGCAGTTTTTGCAGGATAAGTGTTACTTGTCTTTTGTTTTTCGCAGCCATTGTGTTTGCACTGACAAATACTTTTGTCAGGCGCCATTTTTCGTCATAGGACACGTACGAAAATCAAATACTATTGAACCAAGCTATCGTATTCGTGCTATATTTACAAACAACTGTTACGACTGACCGAACGTAAAGATCCAAGGGCGAATTGTAGAGCTTGTTAACCCCGTTTCAAACGTCGCTCTTCTCATGCGCCGAACCCAATACAAGTGTTAAGTGGGTCAGAACAGCGACGTTTGAATCAATAACGAGCCGCAGATTGTACTTGGAGCGGCAAGGCCTGTCGCATTATGCGACGTTGCGGGCAACTCTGATTCAAACGTCGAACTTCTCAGGTGCCGAACGTGATGGTTCAATTATTTTAATGTATTATCGCTGCCACTGATCATGCACAAGGTTTTTGAGGAATTAGGTTGGACGAATTAAGTTCGACGTTTGACTCGACGCCACTCCAGGTTCGGCGCATGAGAGCGACGTTTGAAACGGGCGCGGTGTATGGACTTGTTTTCACGCATGATTTGCTGTCAACA
The DNA here is from genome assembly GCA_964035015.1 of Corallium rubrum. Taxonomy (NCBI): domain Eukaryota; kingdom Metazoa; phylum Cnidaria; class Anthozoa; order Scleralcyonacea; family Coralliidae; genus Corallium; species Corallium rubrum. The sequence continues at coordinate 22,866,866 of OZ035998.1, forward strand.
ATTTATTTTTTTGTTAATACTGATAAAATATTTGGTGATCTTAACAATTTATAGACGACACTACTAATAACTCACACTATGACCGCGTTTACAGAATCTCTGATACAATGGAATCGAAAGGACTGAATATAAATTATTAACGGTCAGTGGTGTATAAATTATATGCCTCTTCCAAACGTGCCTATACAGCAAAGAATTCTACGTTTTTCTAGAAATCTTCATTGCCGCTATCCGACACCCCCAAAAATATCACGATCGACCAGCTTACGCTTATGTTGACAGATTGCATGACACCAGAATTAAACGAGTACAGCAGCAATGGAGAAACGGTCGAGTGGAAGGCGTTAGTCAACAGTGTCAGACCGCTGTCTATCTAGTTGTAGTAGTAGTGGGAGTACTAGTTTATCGGTTAATATCAAACCAGTTTAATAAATATCGGGAGGTGACAATCACTTTGTAATGACTTGGCACCCGTAACGATCCTAAATGTAGTCGGCCGATGATAATCGTATATGTATGCTTCAGGTTTTAGCTGTTTTTTGTTAACTGTCTTTGTGGGGGCGCCAGAAATGCATAACAAGGGGGCGCACCGGGAAATTTCCCGGTATCACGGTGGGCCAGTCCGCCTCTGTGTGCGTCAGATGTTAGCCTAATATAATGTAGACATGATTATATGCATTGGGCAAAGCCGTTCCCGGAGTCAGTTAGCGGTGTTTTCTCAGACTTCTGCTGCTGTAATCAAAAGTTATGTCAGTTTAATATCCTATATTCTGTGCCGAGTGTCTGTCAAAACTTATTTTGCATATCAAACCCTGTCACAAAGACTGCTTTTATGTTTGCCGTTGTGGCGAGCAGCTGGAGTATGGCTACCCAGTTCATTTCAGTAAAGATATGTGGTATGGACAGATATCATATAGCTACATTCACTGTAGATATCATACTTTATTTAATCGTCTGGTGTACCGGAGAAAATTTATGAGAGCGATTCCCAAATCACAAATCCAGCGATTAATTTGAATAGCTGAGGCTCTCACTTGTTCAATTGATTGATGCCCAATGCAAATTAATTTAAAAAACGAAATTAATTGTGTTAAATAAAGACAACATTGTCAACCAAAAATCATTCAAGGTCTAATGCACCGTAAAATGCAATTCAGCTTTTCTTCATTTTAGTTTTATTTTAGACTTATTTTATTTTAGGTTTATTCATGTCAGGTTCGTATTTTTAATTTAGGTTCATTTTAATTTAGGTTTATTTTACTTTAGGTTCATTGTATTTCATTTTAGGTTTATTTTATTTTAGGTTAATTTTATTTTAGGTTAATTTTATTTTATGTCTATTTTATTTTAGATTTATTTCATGTTAGGTTTATAATTTTAATTTAGGTTTATTTTAATTTAGGTTTATGTTAATTTAGGTTTATTTTACTTCAGGTTTATTGTATTTTATTTTAGGTTTGTTTTATTTTAGGTTAATTTTACTTTAGGTCTATTTTCTTTTATTTTAGATTTATTTCATGTTAGGTTTATAATTTTAATTCAGGTCTATTTTACTTCAGGTTTATTGTATTTTATTTTATTTTAGTCATATTTTATTTTAGGTTTATTTTATTTCAGGTTTATTTTATTTTAGGTTTATTTCATTTTATTTTTATTTTCGTTCTTTTATATTTTACTTTATTCTATTTTACTTTACTTTGTTTAACTTTAGCTTATTTTATTTTACTTCCTTCACTTTACTTTTCTTTATTTTATTTTATTCAATTAATTTATTTTATTTTACTTTATTTTACTTTATTTTATTTTACTTTGTTTTACTTTACTTTATTTTACTTTATTTAAGGTTTTTTTTATTTATTTATTTTATTTTATTTTATTTTACTTTATTTTAGGGGTTTTTTAATTTATTTTATTTTATTTTACTTTAGTTTAGCTTAGTTTAGTTTAGTTTAGTTCAGTTCAGTTCAGTTCAGTTCAGTTCAGTTCAGTTTAGTTCAGTTCAGTTCAGTTCAGTTCAGTTCAGTTCAGTTCAGTTCAGTTCAGTTCAGTTCAGTTCAGTTCAGTTCAGTTCAGTTCAGTTCAGTTTAGTTTAGTTTAGTTTAGTTTAGTTTACTTTACTTTACTTTGACATAAACGGCCAACAGACATCCGAGAAACTATCAAACTATCGCAAATTTTTTTTGTAATTTTTTTAACGAATATGAGTTCACAGCTACATACACAACAGTGTGAATCTATATTTAAGCAGAGTCTGGAGCTATAACCATGATCAATCTTTTTATTGCAATCGCCATCGTTTCCGTTTCCATACGATCAGCGCAAATGATGTTAATGCCCTTCATAAAAATAAGTTAATTTCTTCAAAACAGTTTGGATGCCGAAAAAGATTATCTACCCAGCATGCAGCAACGTACTTATCCGACAACATTAGAAAACACATGATGAAAGAGAATATACTGGTGCTGTGTTTGTTGACCTAAGAAAAGCTTTTGACATTGTGGATCACGGACGTTCAGAGAGCACCTATGATGGTACAAACTCAGACACAGTGACAGTTGTAAGTGCATGGTGTGCCACAGGGTTCAATCCTAGGTCTAACACAATTTGTACTCCTCATAAATGATATTGAACATAAACTCGAGAAATGTGAGATTTTGCTATATGCTGAGGACACCACCCTTACAAGAAACCGAAGCCTCGAAACCATTCAAAAATACCTAACCTCTGATATCAGAGCTGTTTCCGCATGCATGGTTATAAGAAAATCGATCACCTCGTATCAAATGTAAAAAATAGACACGCTCAGGCGTGCATGTATCTACTGCGTTTAATGGCCCGTGCAGCTACAGTAAAACATGACGCAAACTGCGTAGTTGTAACAACATTATTATGGCTGGAAAAGAAAATATATGGTGGACGAAATTTTCCTAGAAGTTTCTGCGTACTTGTGACAACATTATTATGGCTGGAAAAGAAAATATATGGTGGACGAAATTTTCCTAGAAGTTTATTGAGCTTGTTTATTTTCTTCGACAATGTTAAGAAGTCGTAGCCAAATTAGCCAAGTTGTGTATTATATGTTTGCCATTAGCACTTTGAAAGTTGGAAATTTTCAACTTACAAAGAAAACTGAACCATCATGCACGCTCTCCCCACGCCGGAAAAGCGCACGTGAACTATTACTAACCGCAGTAACACTCTAATCTCACACGCAACGACGGTTTAATCAGCAGGTCCGGCAAAATGCTTTCTTCGGATTTTTGATCAACAATTCAGAACCAATGGAATTCTGACCAACAAACTAAACACAATGACGGTTTAATTTCAATCTGACAAAGGGTTCCGTTTACTGATTCGCCAGCGCGAACATACTCGCAACACCTAAATTTCTGATTGACAACACACGCCACGAATTTCATAAAATTTTTGGCATGATGAGACTGATATGGTTGCTAAACCATATGACATGCAATATATGTCGTGTTTAGTAGTTCAGCATCGCGTAAATAAAACCATACGTGCAAATTGTTATTACAATTATTCTGGCGATCACAAATACGATCAGACGACGTGTTGTGTCTATATGGTTTGTTGTGCCATTCCGTGTTTAGTAGCTAGTGTCTAGTGTATTGTGAATATTTTGTTGTTTGCCTTATCCCTAATCATAAAATGACAATTTTAGGCAAATATTAATTTGGGAAAAACAGGAAACACGATCGCTAATCGCATTGTTAAAAGAATGTCACACTTTATCGCTTTCGTTCTATTTTACTATACGTTAGACTCTGGAGTGGTAACACATTAATTGATTTCCCTGAACAATGATCAACGCGCTTTTGAATAAGTATTGTATACGCCTACATATAACTCGAGCAGTGCCAAGTACAGTTGATTTCTGCATACAAACTTATAGCTAAGACATCTTGGCCGAGGATCTAATATGTCAACTGTACACTTGAAACATTAGTTAAAAGGCTATTCAGATTTCAGAAAGATTTTGATTCGAAGTCAAACAAGCACTCGCTCTGTATTTTCGTCCATGGAAAGCTCTTCGTTTTAGCGAGAAAGTCGAGGCGTGTGGTTTTATTTACGCGATGCTGAACTACTAAATTGAGAATGTTGTTGCAACTTGTACCGTAGCGCAGTGGATACATGCACGCTGAGCGTGCCTATTTTATGTTTAGGGATACAACACGTCGTCTCAACTCAGCGCGAACACATTCACAACGCACTATAAACACAGGATGTCGCTCTGATCGGATTTTACATCAACAATCGAAAGACACGCAGATTAGTCTAGTAAATACGTAGCAAAGCAAGTTAGGTACTTGTCCCTATTAACGCCAAGGTATTGATGTTGGTCGACTCTTCATTGATTCCGGTTTCGCAATTCATCTTAATGTACAGTTCCTTGGCTGATGATAATTGTTTAAAAGTACCATAAAGAACAAATCCAGTCTTCCCTTTTTTGTATCTACTGCGCATGCGCTAGTAGATACTCTGCTATCGACGAGTTGAGTAAGTTAAGTTAAGTTAACAACAGGGTGCCTTTGGAGCCAATGAGCATGCAGAGTTAAATGACAATGCACCGAATGTTAGCGGATGATGCCTTCGGAGCCAATGAAAATGCAGGGTGGCACAACAATTTACCGAATGATAGCCGAATATTGCAGATCTCGCCGTTTTCCGAAGTGATTTTAAAATATAGCATTGTCGGCGAAATAAACGAACTTACTTTGCCAGGAATCTAATAATTCGTGCTGATTTATGCATTGAAATGAATTGGCGAATAGCAATCCGATCAGAACGACGTGTTGTGATCTATATAGTGGGTTTGTATGTGTTCGCGCTGAATATTGATCTAAAATCCGAGCAGTGCGACATCTTGTGTTCAGTGTGTTCTGAATATGATATTACAAAAACTACATCGAAAAAACCTACAAGAAAGCATCTTCCAGGTTAAAGCTTCTGGCCAGATTACGTCATTATTATATTAATCCTTATTATAGAAAATCCCGCGCGCTGATTGGTCGAGCTACTTCCGACTAATTCTCTATAATCACCTACATCGTTTATTCAAAATGGCCGCCAGTCAATTTGTCAATGCTTCAGACGAGGAAATTAACAATTTTAAAGGAAATGTTGTTCCTAAAAGTACAAAATTTTGTATTTATACTAAACAATTATTCGCCTCAGGCTCAGTGAATATCAATGAATAATAACTTCGACTTCGTCTGAGTTATTAATATTCACCGAGCTTCACCTCGCCTTCGGCGAATAATTGTTAAATAGTACAGACCTCACGCACGGTCAATAAGTAGTAATTATTCGCATATTTTTAAAACCAAAATATCTTTGAAACAAGATGAGAATTGAAATTGAGCATGCGAATATAAGCTATTCTTCTCTATTTTAAAAGCACTTCTAAATAAAATCAAAGTTGGGATAAACAATTTTGGCATCTTACTGCCCCTTTAAATATGATGTCGTCTTTACCGCTTCCTCTACTGGGCTTGAACAAATCATATGTTTATAATGTGTCGTCAGACATCAACGACTAAGTGTAAATAAATATACATTTCATCAACTCCTTACAATTCCACGCGTGTTGTATATTTTGTTTCTTAATGTGACACCGTTTTCGAAAAGCTGATAACAAATGATTCTTCTTCACTGTTCTTCTTAAGCTGGATATCTCTATTTTTTCTTAACACGGATACTTGGAACTAGGGTAAAGAAATGTTTACAATAAGAAACGTTTATCGCTAGTTTGGTGCTATATTCAATTGCGGCAATGATTCATAACACTTGTGGGATAGCAAATTTTTTTCCCACCTTGGAAAAGATACACAGAACCTCTTGTGCCTAGATAAGCAGATTATGACGTTGACGAGAAACAAAGGGACTTAACCAGACAAAAACTCTATATAAAATAATATTTTCATACAGTATATAGTGCATTTACGTTTTAAAACTTAAAATTTAAAGCGGCCAATTACATGATGTGTATATTTGTATAAGCACTTGCCCATAATTAATAATAATAATAATAATAATAATAATAATAATAATAATAATAATAATAATAATAATAATAATAATAATAATAATAATAAAAAAATAATAATAATAATAATAATAATAAGACTGAGATATGTACAGACTTACTACCACCTTCAGCCTCAGGATTTGAGTGTCTCGGTGAACTGAAATAATCAAACAGGTTAGTCTTGATCGATGGCCAGAGAAACATTGCAATTTTGTAAGCCACCTGTAAACTCAACTGAGACACATGTAGCGAATGGCAATTTCGATAAATTCATGTTAATTTACTCAAAACCTAAATTGGGTGTGAGGTATGCAAGCTTTTGCTCCGGTAGATTTGTAGACCCTTGCGAGAAACGGGTTTCTGTAGCGGTCTACACGTAGACTAATTTTACACGTGCATATGTAAATAAGATATTTGAAAAAGATAATGATCTTCCTTAAATATTCAATTACCTCTGCAAAATGAAACCATCTTACAAAAAAAAACAAAAACAATCTAAGAATGAGATCCCATGCACCAGAATATGACATGCAAGCACTAGCTATACCCACAACCCGATTTTCTAACTCGTTTGAGAAGCTATATAATCAATTCGAACTCGTGTTCTACCGGAATATCTAAACACTTGGATTTGAATATCCCGGTGAAACACTCCCCTATACAGATGGTTCCTTTACAATAGTATTGAACAATAGTATATACAGTTTCAACACCAGTAAATTTTCATAAAAACTATTGCAGGGCTCGATCGTCAGTCTAGACCAAAAAGACTTTATTGGAGAACCAATTACAGTAAGGTCAACTCGCAAAATATTAACAAGACGCCTGGTCAGGCGTTCACTCCGGGGCTAATGCAAAATCTCAGTGAGTACAGTTGCTCGCGTAACTACATAATTCTCAATACACAAAACACGATTGCCTATACTTAATGTACTTCAATACAGCGTTCATATGTCGAGTCTCTTCCAGTACTAAATATCAACACAACATCATGTTTACCTGTCGGTTGTCAAATGTCACTTGCAAGTTCACTTCATCGATGTTCCTTGTACTTCTATACAGCATTTGAACAATTCAATGATATTAAACAAGAGCGGTTTTCATATAGCATTGTATTCAAGTTTATATTCGTGTTTAGGTTTGTAAGTTTGGCATTGTAGATACTTTTTCGAAATCGCTCGTCATCTTTTTTCATGTAGTCTAACGCGATCGTCGTGTGCGATTGTAAACGTATATAGAATCACGATACTTGCCAGCGACATTACAGACGAATAACTATGTCTGTAAATGCGTCCAAGAAGAACACTTCACTTCGAACAACTTCCGGAAAGAAAGCATGAATCATGAGGATTAGCACTTATCACGCATCAGTTTTGCAAAGCCTGATAGGATGATGCAATAATTGCCATTTCGGAACATCGACAAAAAAATAAAAACGGAGTCGAAACCTCGACTCGGTCTACCACAGGAAGCCCGAGTAATAATACAAAAAGCGTGAGCACGAAGATCTTAAAAACCCAGCCTCCTAGTTTTGTAATACCGCGGAATAAAATCGGAATACGAAACAGAAACACATGCATACACAACTAGGATTTTTGCTGTGATTATAGAGCCGGCTTAATTTTGCAATCAAAAATTACAACAATTTCCATATGAAAGAAATTTGTTGTATTGTTTAAACTACTTATCTTTGTGATATGCGAGTGATTATAAGTATAATAGATACAATATGAGCGGCAGAACTGTATGGGATTTGCAATGGCGAGGCTCGCCATTGTAAACCCATACAGTTCGAACACGAATACTTTCTTTAGCAGTCGTAGAAAAGGCAAAAACAAATTATTTAAACAAGGAAAAAGCTCAATTTGAGCCAATGGGTCCTAATTAGTATGTTGTATATCTGATACAGCATTGATGTTTTATTAATCAATGTTGTGTCCGATTAACAACACCTGTTTAAACATTCATTTCTTTTGAATTTTCTTCATGAATTTTTAATGAGTATTTTAATAGGTGTTAGATTATTGTCTGTATACTCATACCTATGACCTATTGCTGTATCTAATTACTTATATCACATATCATGTAGTCACATGTTTATGACGTGTTAATCACTTATATAGATATCATATTTCACAATTAAATTTATTCCTTGATTCTAACTCTTGCGCAAGAGCGGTCCATGACCTAGTGTAGTAAACCCACACTAACAAGATACAAAAATGGCGACGAGGATTATAACCAACTAGCATGAGCGATCACGACGACGACACACATTCTGGGACAGAACTAAGTACTTCGACCCAACCAACAAATGGCACAACACCAACCTTCAGCGCTCCGCAAAGCGGTCTGCCTCCATTTCCTCCGTTCGAGCCAATCACCGATTCAGCTACAGTTCCTCAGCGATGGGGAAGAATATACGGCGGAAGTGGATACGGCGGTTCGAAAATCTTCCAGTAAGCCTTCGAGAGTTCGACTCGACCATCCCGCGAGGTCTTCTCCTGACGTACGTCGGCGAGGCAACAAACGATATCTTCGATATCTTGCCTAGCACTGGCGCAACCTACGACTACGAAACAGCCGTCGAAAGTCTCACACAGTACTTCACTCCCCGTGGAAACAAAGATGTAGCGATCTTCGAATTTCGCGAGCTCAAACAAGGAATCAACAAGACCCTTACAGAATAGTATCGCAAACTCAAGACCAAAGCAGTCGATTGTGAATTCACAAATGAAGACGAAGAGATTAAAACACAAATCATCCATAAAACACGCGACCCAAGATTGCGATAGAAAGCCCTTCGTGAAGCCATGGACCTAAATGCGTTGTTAACGCACGGCAATTCGTTGGAAATCACTGACCAACAAGCGCCGCGAGTGGAGAACGCCACTACCAATCTAAATCCCTTACAAAGAATTCGAACGCCATCAACATCGCGTATCAGCAACACGACCCAGACACAACCACCAGGGCGTGGGCCATACCGTCGACGACCTTCAGCGCATAACAAAGGTCAACCACAAACTGATCCGAAGAAAACCTGCCGAAACTGTGGTGGTGCATTTCCACACAAAGACGGAATGCAGAATTGCCCAGCCAGAGGAAAAACATGCCATAATTGTGGGAAAACTGGTCATTTTGCGAAATTGTGTAGATCGGAAGATAAGTCGATCTCAAGGTACCCAATGACAGATACTTACAAGACTCGGACGATGACAATTGCTTTACCTTGACGTCGGCGCCAAGTAAAAAACCGGAAACACAGATTAATATCGGGATTGATTCTGGCGCATCTGTCGCGAAAATTCGCGCTTATGGAACGGAAGCCTAATAGAACTCACTGGAGAATTTCGCGCAATTATTAAATCAGTCAAGGCCCAAACAACCGAAGCGACGTTTTATGTCACAAACGGAAAATATCAATGTATCCTTGGTTGTGAATCATCTACGGCATTAGGGCTAATAACATTGAACATTAACACTATGGCACAACATGAAGATCCAATCGTAGCAAAATCACTCAACAAACACGAGTAGCTTTTCAAGGGAACCGGAAATTTGAAAGGAGTTGAGGTCAAACTCGAGATAGATGACACCGTACCACCTGTAGCGCAGTCTTCCAGGCGCATTCCACACAACCTGAAGACGAAATAAACGAGAAACTGCGTGAAATGCGCGAAGACGGAATTATCAAGAAGGTAGACGGTGCAACGCCATGGCTATCTCCTCTTATAGCCATTCCAATGAAAACGGGTGATGTCAGACTGGTTCTAGACATGCGCGTTCCAAACACTGCACTAATCAGACGTCGAGTTCAAATTCCCACTGTTGACGAGATTCTACATCAAATGGTGGGAGCCAAAATATTCACTGAAGTTGATTTATCTCAAGAATACCTTCAACTCACCCTCGCAGAAGAGTCAAGACACATCACTGCCTTTACCACTCCTGACGATGGACCTCTTCGATCGTTTCAAGCGTCTGATAATGGGAGCGGCACCCTCAGGAGAATACTTCCACGAGATAATACACGGCCTTATCAAAGACATTCCTAGATGCGCAAATATCTCAGATAACATCTGGTTATGGTCTGATGATAAGCAGTCCCACGACAAGCAATTGGAACAGCTGTTGACGAAATTTCAAACCAGTGGTATAACCTTGAAATTACCAAAATGCTCGTTTGTGGTACCAGAAATCAATGACTTTGGCCATATCGTCTCTGGAAATCCGGCCCGACCACGCCAAAATTGAAGCAGTGAACAACGCCCCACCTCCACAGTCAGCCTCCGAAGTCCGATCCTTCCTTGGCCTAACAAACTACTGCTCTACGTAGATCCCTAACTACAGCACCATCACGTTCCCACTCTGACAACTCACGAAAGCAGAAGCAAAGTTTCGATGGACCAGAGAGCAAGAGAAAGCATTCAAGACTCTCAAGAAAGCCCTAACGAGTGCCCCAGTCCTGGCCCACTACAGCCTCGAAGCTAAAACGCGAGTCGACACATCACCATGGGCAGTCGGCGCGGACTCCTGCAAGAGCAGCAAGATGGTTCATATCGCGTCCCTGTCCGAGACCGAACAAAAGTATGGAAAAATCGAGAGAGTCCCTTGCCATAGTCTTTGGATGCAAACACTTCCATGTGTATCTCTACGGAGAGATTTTGAGCTTGAAACCGACCATCGACCTCTAGAGCACATTTACAAGCCTAAGGTCAACAACGCGAGCAAGTCAACCCCAGCGAGAATCGAGAGGTGGAGATTACGACTTCAAGAATACGATTTTAAAGTCGTCTATATACTAGGGTCAGGAAATCTAGCAGACCTCCTGTCAAGACTTCCCAAGCAATCTCCAGCCAACAGAAGAAGCAACATGGAAGCATGCGCGGACAGATACGTACACTACCTCACACAGCACCTAGCACCGCGAGCTATGTCTATAGAGGAAATCCAACAGGCCTCCACAGAAGATCCAGAATTGGCACAGATACGGAACTGCCTAAATAAATCGATTATACCAGCTTATAAAACCCTACAAGTCAATCGCAAACGAAGTCTGCATCATTGATCAAGAGATTCTTCTTCGTGGAAACCGCATCGTCCTACCGACCAAGCACAGAAAGCAAGCCATAAATTTAGCCCACGAGGACCACGTCGGGATGACCAAATGCAAGCAACGCATCCGATCGAAACTGTGGTGGCCGCAGATGGACAAGCAAATTGAAGAACACGTAAAGTGTTGCCATCCATGTCAACTGACAGCTCAACCACCACACCCTGAACCAATATGCCCCACTGAGCTACCTAAAGAACGCTAGACCCACCTAGCTATAGATGTCTGTGGACCATTCCCGACAGGCGAGTACATCATAGTCCTCACGGATTATTACTCCAGGTGGCCAGAAGCCAAAATCCTTTAATGATTCAAGCCGTTCTTTAAAAGGAAAGGCCGAACAATCAAGCGAATACTAATGGCACACACACAAAGTTTTGTTGGAGAAGTGGTTTGGGGTGAAGTATTCCGATTGTGTAAAATTGTGGTCAAACATCATCCCAACGACTCATGGTTACATGGCCTTAGATTGTTGTCCTGGGGTATATAATCCCCATGCTAATGCCCTACGGGTAATAATCTCCAAGTAGGATGGTAGCGACCCCCTAAGACATCAACCTGAGCCAAGGGGTCATAATCCCCTTGACAGTTCTTACGATTCGACTGATCATTACATTTACATAAAATAACCTGAGTCTATGGGGTTGAAGGTGACCAATGGGAGCACTTCATCCCCCAAAATACACAGAATGTGTATTCCCCAAGACGAAGTATCCCTCCCCGGAAACGCACAATGGCAATATAGCGATTTTTGGACATGTAGAAGGAAAAACTAAACATGGTTAGTATTTCGAGACTCGGCCAACGAGGCTGATACACTTGATAGAGTGGATGTAGGGGTCTTTATATAGCGTTCTCAACAATCCGATGACCAACGTCCTAATGAGCCAAGAAAGCAATTTTGCTGAAGCAGCAGTTGTAGCAGCACCAATTCGGTAGCTATGACCAGCATATTGTGAAGCCTTGAAACCGGCCTGAGTAAGTAATTTCAGCGTCTCCGAGGTTGAAGTCTGTTTCGTCAGATGGTTTCATGAAGCATGAATGAAGAGAGGACCTCGTGTGGGCATTCGCCGGGGAATAAATTGTGTCATGGCCAAAACCGGACAGAGTGGAATCAGCGGGGCCCACCGTTACCGTATGACCCATGCGAAAAGGTTCAGTCTTGGACTCTTTAATAGAAGCAGTCATGAACTCCGAGACGAAGAAAACCGAAAAAGGCTAAAGTCATAACTGGGTTGGAATCGCGAGCATCATTTGGAAAAGTTGTAAATGATGGATTGTAATTGGTAAGCGTACTCGAATTTGGTCTCCATGAGAACGTTTTATACCGCGTAAAACTAGTTGCAAGCGTAACATTTTTTTGAAAGTTCAATTGAAATCCGTGGCGAATGTGATAGTGACGGACGGCAGCTAGATAGATTTTAATGGGTGAATATTTGATTGTTTTGACTAAGTACGCAACGAATTCTGTCAAGAGCGCTTCGGTGGCAGGCAGACAGTGTTCGATTGGTTTACGCTTGTACAGATTAACGAAGGCGAGAAAGCGTTTTTCACCTGAGCTGTAAGTATGTTTTGTAGTAGAAGCGACAAACAAGTTAATATAGCGTTGAATGTCCTCATTCAGATTTTAGACAGTATGCCTGGAATTGGATTCGGACTGGTTGGAACAGAAAACGAGAAATAGAATCGGCTATCTCATTGCGTTTACGTGGTATATGCGTTGCATGAATGTATATATTATACTGCAACGTTAATAATGTCAAATGACGAAGCAAATCCATTACCCTTGGAATTCGAGAACGCTTGGTGTTAATGATATTAACGACAGCTTCGTTATCACACTTAAATCTAATACTTTAGTCTCGAAGGAAGATCTGATATGCAACAACTATCGCGAAATGTTCTTGCCATGCAATACTAATCCAAGGTTTTCCTAGTTGTTGCTGAGGTTCCCATTTTCCATGGAACCACTTTGTACCAAATATACCACCATAACCCAACGTTCCAGAGGCGTCGGTGTGCAACTCTGAACTATCCGAATCGTGCCATGAAGACGACAAGCAAAAATTAGCACCGTTCCAATTAAGAATAAATCTTTCCCACATCTCGAGATCTTGAAAGAAACCGGCGTTGAGCTTCATATAATGTTGTTATATACCAAAGACTTTCCTTTGCCAATAATGAAATCCTATTGGTCAAATCATGGTCACGTGTTGTTCAACAAACTCAATGTTTCTTTCTGCCGGGGGAAATATTGCACTGTTTCCCTCTGACGCCAACAACGAAGAGGGAAACAGTGCAATGTTTCCCCCTGACGTCGCTTTAATCATGCGTTAACGGTTCACGTGAATACACGATTATTGCATCAGATCAAGAACTTTGGACTCTTCGGGCATTTTGAAAACAAGGGCTTGTTTCGAGCTTGTTTCGAGCTTGTTTCGAGCTTGTTTGGTACGAAATAGTCCATTTTCTGAAAGAAGGAATTTCTATACATATCTTCAAAGGTCTGAAAAACACTTGAAGAAATTTAAAGCTGTTCTTAGTGTTGAGTCTGGTGTATTTGTTTAGTTGAATGACTTGAATTGAAATTACGAAGACAAAGTAAAAGTGTTTTGGTAAGTCTTTTCGCCGTTTGCAAGTTTCAAGGCAGTTTTGTATTTTGTATTTTAAAAGTCTTTGGTATATAACAAAACGCTTGTAGACTTTTGCCCCGAGAAACATCGAGTTTTACGGTCCCTCAGGCTTCAATGGCACCCTCGGGCTAAAGCCCTCGGGTGACATTGAAGCCTTCGGGTCCGTAAAACTCGATGTTTCCCTCGGCGCCAGTCAACAAGTGTATAATGCGTTTTTTCACATTTCTAATTAAGCTGTAAGAAAAGGTCGACCAGGTGGGACGACTTTACATGCGAAATTTAAAGTGCCAATAAGTGATTGTAATTCTTTCAACGTACATGACCGCTTATTTTGAAACTGTTCAAAGATGCGGTGAATTTTGTCGGCAGGAAGGCGTGCTTGCATTTTGATTGTATCTAAGATCCATCGAAGGTCATGGAGTTCATTGGCATTACCTTGTGTTTTGACATGGGCTATAGGAATTTTGATGTTTTCGAAAGTGAGTAGCATGGCAGATAAGCTTTGTTGACATCTACTGTCATAAAGTGGAGAGGCTGCTTGGGGTTCAATTAGAAGAAAATCATCGAGAATATGGCATATGCAAACGAAATCTGACATTTATTGCACAAGATTCATTCTAAGGCGCCCGAATGTTGGGTGAAAATAAAAGGAGCGCTCCTCCGGCCAAAAGGTAAATCCTTATCGTAATAGTATTTACCTTCCCAACACATACCCAAAAGCTCATAGTCGTCGGGGTGAACCGGTATTAGTCGAAAAGCGTATTCAATATCGGTCTTAGCGAGAAAACAGCCCTTACCGAAACGCTTAATTCCTTCGATAGCATCATCAATAATTTAGTACGTACTGGAGAGTGAAATCCTCTTTTGAAATAGAGTAATTTATGCTGGTCATGCCCGATTTAGGAAACGAAAGGTGAAAAATCGTGCGCAATTTATTCGAATTCTTTTTTGGTACTAAGTCAATTGGTGAAACTTGAAAATCAGGAAATGGTGGATTATCAAAATGACCAGCCACGCGGCCAAGAGAAACCTCGGTTGCCAATTTGGAAGAAACAACGTCAGGGTCGGCAAAAGCAGTCGGAAATTTTTTGAAACTCTGCCCCTGAAAACCAATTCGCGCGCCATGCCTTAGATTGTTGCAAAACAAAATTTGGGTCTGGATGCCCCGTAAGTGCAGTTTCTAAGTTAAATACAGAAATAGGTGTAGGTGTAGGAATAGACAATGTTTGCCCCTTAATGTGTTGACTTGGCAGATTTGTGACTGCGCTTGGACGATCGGTCGTCGTCTGCGACGGGTTTTGGTTTGAATGTAGGACAGAAACATCTTGCGTGGGAACCATTGCATCTGTTGTACATGTGGCGGTGTCGACACGGCTGACGCGAACAGTCGCCCCATCTGTTAAACTCGTGGCAAAGACTAGCTCCTCGTTCGCCCCCTGAGGAAGCCTGTTTGTGGGATCCATTGTAAAAAAATAGGGTACTCGCACTTTAACATGTCAGGTGATATGGTGAATATCATCAACCATAATTGCTGATCAAGGACGGACCAGTTGAGACATGGGTTGAAAGCGGCTTTCAGTCGAAATTTGTGATCATATATACACCAGCCAACCTTCGGTGTCTTTGGGCTGCACGGCGAATCAAACTCATATACTGGAGTAACTCTTATGCCGAACCGGGGAACTTATGGGTCAAAGCGCTCATGTATATAGTAAAAGCGGTCGTCCACTGTTCGATATCAGTAATCCCCTCGTGTTCGTGTGGTTCGCGAAGCGGGCCTCGCGTCGCAAGGGTACTAATCTCGACGGTGTGGATGGTAAGTCCGGTCGGGGATTGCACCCATGTTGGCGGTTTGGAGTATCCATTTGTGTGTATATATATATATATATATATATATATATATATAATATATATATATATATATATATATATATATATATATATATATATATATATATATATATTATATATTTATTTATTTATTTATTTATTTATTTATTTATTTATTACTTATTTATTTATTTATTTATTTATTTATTTATTTATTTATTCATTTATTTATCTAGTTATTTATTTATTTAGCTATTTATTTATTTATTTATTTATATGTAATGATCAACGGAGACCATGTTGGGGATCCGTGGGGTGATGGTGGTTAAAAGGGTACACGTGTTTCAGTGTAGTTTTTTAAGGTCAAACTGACATCATTTTCGTTCGAGTTTGAGTACAAAACTACAAAAGTTCGGAGAAGAAGAAATGTTTATATAGGCTAGCTAGAAATGTTGAGACGTATTCAAAAGAAAGACAAGAGAAAGAAACAAGCAAACGAACGAAGGGAACAGGCCGAACAGCACTAGGCCAGAGCAAGATACAAGAACTACAGTAAAGCGACTTGAGGAAAACAAAACACAGCGTCTAAAATTACATCAGAGTTTATAGTCGAAGAAACGAAAAGAGCGACTCGCAAATATTAAGGCTAAACACGGTGTCTAGAACTACATCAGCGGAGAGAGGAACAGTGAAAAGAGAGGCTAGAAATTATGCCAGAAAACACAGCAAAAAGAATAGCACAAGAGAAAGAGAGACAGCGAAGAGAAAAACTTGAATTCGTGACTGAGAGATGGTACGAAGGTACAGAGATATTTTTTAAAACATTTATTTATTAATAACAAAAGAAAACGTGTTTAAACAATATATCTCTGTGTAGGAATTGTTGGTGGCATACATGTACTGTACAATCATGTATTTGACATTTTCATACATTCACTGTACTGCACAGTATGCATATTTATGATTTATTATAAATTCATCAATTGGAGTAATGCCTAGCTATTCCTCCCTGGAATGTCAGGCATAATTTGCAAATTTTTTATGCCTGCATGGGAGTGGGGCATTTATCTACAGTACTGTTCGGGGTACTGTTAATTACCTAAAGCTGAAACAATTCTGGTTGCTAATTTAGTCACATACTTGCTGTGGTATAATAAGCCAATTAAACAGCAATACAACTGGGTTGTCAAAATATTGTATTTTGTGCAAAAAGACAAGTGAATATAGTTTGTACTGGTATGCTAATGGAGGTACGGGACTCCCATATATTGACTACACAGGGATGTGCCACTGCAAAGGGAATGGTTTTCGTTTTTAGTTTGGAATACCGGTGTAATAATTACCACACTTTTGATCTGGTGCAAGGTCTGTTCTTATATGCTGGCAGTCATTTACTCCTTTCTTTCAGTTTGGAACAGGGTACCATTTTTAGCCATTTTGTGTGAAGCCAATTCCTTTGTCTGGAGTCGTTAGGCCCTTTCATTTATTCTTTCATTATAATTTGTGAGTCAGGATGGATTATTATTAATTGGCCGATCAGCGCAATCGAAGTCGCACTTATAATGCATTTTCTTAAAATCAATAATTTTTTTGGGGGGAGGGCGAAAGCTATTCCGGCCCCCCTTTATAAAATATTGCTTCTTACACCCCTGACCAACATAATTTAAGGGTTCAGTGGTACGCCCCTGGGATTGAAGGCAGAGTGCATTAATAATAAACAATGAACACGAGGGGTTTGCATTAATGTATTTCTAGTCTTAGCAGCTGATTGGAACGATTTCTTAACTTTTATGACAGAGTACTCCAGCGTCAAAATAACAGGCTCCTCGTCAGTTACAATAGAAAAGTTCCTTCGTAGGAGTCTATGTAAATAAAAAAACTCACCAGACTGTATTTGTTTCACATAGGAAGCAGGAACGTCGTGAAACCCGTGTCCGTATGGGATGCTGGTTTCGGCTTGAGGCAGCGACGCAGTGGCGGAGGTAGAACCATCAGGACTTGCGTCGACGGTGCCTTCGTCTGTATCGTCAAGGATGACTGGGGAAGCTGCGGTGGTACCGGCAACAGGCGTCGAGTTCGTCATTGCTTGAACAGCAGCGCGGGCTACGTTGGTCGCTATCTCGTTCACAGATTGTTCGACACTTCGAGTAACGATAGATTGAATTTGTGCCAACTGCGACTCGTTTAACAGCGTATGAGGTTGTTCAGGTTGTGGTAATGATCGTGTTACAGACGATGAAGGAACACTGGAGGAATTCGCATTGGCCGCAACATGTTGTTGCAAACGGGCGATGAGCGTATCTCTGCGGCCGTGGATCGGTGGACCTTTCTGTGCGCGGTCCTTAACTCTGCCACGTCGAACGGGAGGCATCGCACAAAGAATTAACACGCTCAAAGAAAAAATTCCTGTGTAGAGCTTACAAGTAGCTTTCAAAGTAGAGCCCTTGGAAAAAGTGATTCGTTTTGCCGCGTTTTGAGCTCATTACTCTTGCGCGAATTGTAATTGGTTACTTTTCCCGCCGAAGAGAGAAGTAATGTTCTAATTGGTTAGCAAGTGACGTATCACTTGTTTTTCACATGCACTGGCAAGCAGGAAGAAAACGACGGTGAACGTTGTCTCATTAACTTTAATTTATATATTAGCACATATAAATTGGCTTAAAACCATCACTTCAGCTACTATTCTAATGTGACTGAACTCCATTTTCGCTCAACATCGCTATCCCAAAGTACTGAGTATTGTTCACTCAGAAGCGCAAGAACAAGTACTCAACAAGATTCTGCAAAAATCCAATGAGAATCACGAAGATCAACGGATCACAGATTATTCTGACAGACATGGAAAACAGGATAAACCTAACTCATCCCATGAAAAGAAATATTGGACGAAACCAGAAACCACAACAGTAGAGGATGATGATCAAACTATAACAGAGCAACAGCAACGAGACACCACAACAAATCCAACGATCACCGAAACCATGCCCACCAAAAAAACCCCCAAGATAACACAGAAAACCTTACCACTCCAGTCAATCAGCCAGAAGAACCAGCACCCCGTAGATCCACCCGAGTGAGATCCACTCCAGATTATCTTAGATATTGAACATTGATTACCGTATGATTAAATAATTTAAAATTAGAACATTGTTAAGCGTGAACAATATTGGGAAATCACAGCATAAAATAGTAACTCTTATCATGATTATTAGAATGATAGAGAAATCAATTTTATCATAACCTTACATAAATTACTAAACAGGGGAGGAATGTTGTATCGAATTACTTTTATAACATAGCTTTGATTTAGCAACGTTTTTGATTGGCTGTGGTGCGTGCTCCATAACTCGATGGAGCACGCTAAACCATGAGCCATTTCTTAAATATCGCATATCATGTATATAGTCACATGTTTATTACGTGTTAATCACTTGTATATAGATATCATATTTGACGTTTAAATTTATTCCTCGATTCTAAGTCGTGCGCGTAGCACAAGAGCGGTACATGAACTAGTGTACTAAACCCACACTAACAAGATAGAAAACCTATCCCAAATTTTCTAAGCAGAGATGCCAAATATAACGAGCTACTGCATGTAAATAGATCGGCAATTCTGATTACATCTTCACCTTTAAATATACGCTTTCGTAGTCGGCAGTTAGCACGCAGTGACAATTGCAAACACTTTAGTTCGTCCAACCTAAAAAGACAACAAGTTACAAACCCAAAATTAGCTTATCTAAATCTCCGCTCTGCGGGAAATGCTACTCACTCAGTGTTTTAGCTTTTTAAATTTTACATATATTCATGCACAGTATAGCTATATACAGTATATATAGGCCCACCCTGCGAGCAGACCTTATAAATACTCGCCGCTAGCAACTCGTAAAATAAGGCTCTGCCGAAATCGAGTCGAATCTTTCAAGTTGCCCCAGTCCAAACTTCTGGACTAGTCAATCCCGTATTCTTTCGTCAAACCGGTTCTTAGGTCCCACGCATTGAATTTAGGGGAAAACCGACTGCCAAATCTGAGCCCGTTGTACTGTATGCTTGTTCAGGCAGGTCTCCAGCACAACAGGTTCGAAGGTTCAATATAAATTTTTGATATCTTTTAACAAATCACAAAATCACGGTTGTTTTAATTTAGCTCTTAAATAGTTGCTTGTGCTTTCTCACTAACGAATGTAAAATCTCGAACGAAATCTACTATGTAGTCTACCTAAAAATAACGTCTTATTCATGCCCCAATGTTCTAATAATAAATCTGCAAACCTTATCTCACACATTTAATAATATATATCATGTAAGTATTTCAATGCACAACATTCTCGTCCGCAGAGGCCACGATCCTTTTGGCATCCAAAAAGATCTTGACCTCTGGGGACGAGAATGAATCTATATATATAGACTAAACTATACTATACTATAGAGTTCGCTGGAATGAATTGTACAATCGCTTTACAATGTTTCTCGCGCATGCTCGACAGAGATTAGACTCGATTTCGGCAGAGCCTTATTTTACGAGTTGCTAGCGATAAGTATTTATAAGGGTCTGCTCGCAGGGTGATATAGGCCGTAGACTGTGGTCCATTATCGTTCAGCTTCGCTGCTATCGGTCGGGCACTACTTCAAAACTACATAAATAACTAGGTTTTTACTTACAAAACACAAATTCAGTTGTTACCGCCTTCAAAATCCCGAGTTTGTTCAGATATCTTATTTTAATATTCAAGAAATTACGCTCTTCACATTTGCTGGCCCCTTTTTTGTGCGGAGTACTTGATGTAATATACACTATATATAACTCATTTTAGGTTTTACATCGGTGTTTACATGAAATTTCAGCTATGCCCGCTGACAAAAACTCATATCAATAAACATGGCCACCTCGGATTCATGTTTAATTCATTTTGAGGGGGGAACTTACGAATTTGACTGAGGTTTCATTTCAAAAGCTTTTGGATTGTCGAAATCCCCGGTTTCTGCTGAAACTATAGATGGTGGAAGATTAGGAAGCAGCAACAAGAAAAGCAGATGAAAGTATCCTTATACATATTGCTAATAAAGACTGTGTAGCTTTGAAGGTAAAATACCATAAACGGTTCTATGAAAGATACACATCTTTTCTTAGACACAAGACTGATTCACAAAATGAAACAGCTGTAAAATATGATTGCAAGTATAACAAATCCTTCAATGTTTTCTGTGAAGAATTTGTGAAAGAAAAACTTATTAAGAAGGAGAATATTTACTACATGAAGAGAATAAAGAAAGAGTTCATCAAGACAATTGCTCGTATTGAAAATACAGATGGCTCTAACTATAGAACCTTTCGTTTGAAGGAACGATTACGTGAAAAGTTTCCCCAACTAGTGTTTCATACACCAAAAATAAGAAACGAGAGTGAGATTGTTTATGTAGAGCATCTCAATCAGGGAAGTGTTGCAGAGAGTTTTCTAAGTGAAGAAATATAGGAACATCGCAGAGTGAACCGGAGACTGAAGATGAAATAGATGTTGGGATTGAAGGATCTGGGCGTGGTGTGATGATAAGAGGGCCACACTGAGGGAAATTTATACTGTTGGTCTTACATTAAGAGACAATTTACGTGGGTGTACAACAGCATGGTATGAAAACTGGCCCCCACTTGCATCTGACATCACTGGTGAAAATGTGCAGAAATTGGTGTCACCTCTTTTGTTTAATTTTGCTGCATGGCTGCTTGGGTTTTCAGATGAGCCAGAGGAGTCAGGATATGTTGAGTTAGATGAGAGTACCACAGCAAAGGTTTTTTCCATCTGTCAATATTTGGCTTACATTTCTAGCAAAGGGAAAATTCAGACACCCAAATCCCTAGCATTGGAAATGGATGTTAGGCAGATATCTGGTTGCTCAGATGTAATCAATATTTTGAATGGTCTAGGACATTGTGTCTCCCTACCTTCAACAATGGCATATGATTCTGCCATTGCACAGTCAGGGCAACTATATTAACACATCGAACATCATTCCACGAGAATTTGTTGCAAAAGAGTATGTCAACCTTGTTTATGACAATATTGATTTTGGAGAGGAGATCACAAAGCAGACACATGTTACCAATGGGATCATTACACAAAGGTTTCAGTTCAAACACAGATCAGGTCAGACCATCCAACCGTGATAAAGAAGACACAACGAACAGTAGAGGTGCCTTCCACTGACATTGTGCCATACAGTATTGGGGCAAAGGAGACACCAAAGTTCCATGGAGTCACACTAGATCCTGAATTCATGCAACTCACGGTAAACAACAATTCCATTCAGACAGCTTATAAACTTGATTTAGCTGATGTTCTAATTAAGATTGTGTGCTACTGTAATGCAAATGAAGACCTATTTCCAGGATGGACAGGTATCAACACAATGCTTTATTGTAAAGAAATACCAGATGTATCAAGGGTTCGTTATTTGCCAGTTATTGACGCATCTCCAACAGAATATTCCAAAATAAATACAATCCTTACAAGAAGCAAAGAAATTGCAGATGAAATATGCAGTTTTGGTTTTTGATGAAGCTGTAGGTATATGGTAAACCGCAACAGGTTCGCTGGAAAGAAGAGATCTTCCATAATCGGTTGTGCACCTTGGTGAGTTCTACACCATCGTGTCTTACCTGTCAACGATTTTTGAAGATGGGGGACTTAAGGTAAACATATTTAATGCTTTGTTTTCAACTTATAAATTTAACCATTTTAGCCTGGAGACACTACTAAGTTGGAACAAGTACAAAATTCAGAGACAAGCATTTTGCATTAACATGAACTAACACGTGAACTCAGAAATTGTTTTTGTCATGTGTAGGATGTTCATAAAATCTGGTGTTGTGAGCGAAGGATCCATCAAAGGTGCTCTTTCTGGTAAACAATAGCTACAACAGGTCTGTGCTGTACCACAAGATCATGTATGAAGCAATACAGCGCCTGAGACTACCTGGTGGAAGAAGATCAGCAAAGAATGGCTTCAGTTGTTTCGAGCATGGCAGATTCATTTCCCGAAGAACAATTTCTTCATTATGTTCAAAGTCTAGTGATTCAAAAATCTGCGAATCTTATGAAATATTTATAGCCGAGTCGTACAGTAAATCAACAACATTTGCCTTTTGGAGCATGTACATCAAAATGGCAGGTAATTATGTAACTATGTTTAAAATGGATACCAATTTATAAAACCGATAATCTGCGGCATGGCCCAAAAACATGTCATGATTTCCGCCAAAACATTAACGATTCCGTCTGCATTCCTTAGCTTTTGAAATTGACACCGTGAGATCACTGCAATGTGATTTGTTCATTTGCTACTCTGGAATACTCGCAGATAACGCTACAGTAAAATCATGCTAATGGCAAAATTTTTTATCTAACTATAGGAATTCTTCAAGACATTTCATCTAGCTTTGCAGTACAACGTCAGGGCAATTATGAATTTTCTGCCGTTGCGTGCGATCAGACGATTAGGGCAGACTGCGAAACTTGATTCTAAAACAAAAGGTGGTCTGATTGGATTTTCGATGAATCGTGCAACAGTTCATAGATGGTTATTGTCACAATTGGAGAGAGCTGCAATTACAAGCAAATGTAAGGACATGGCTGGGATGGAGTGTAAACCAAGGTACTGTGTTATACTGTTTCCAGATTATATTATAATTAAAAGAAAACAATCAAAGGTGTGGTCGGACATGATTGGACACTAATTATTTATTGAATTCTCAAGATAAAAATTGTACAATAAAAGAAAGTTTGAAATTGCACTGTAACTTCAGTTTGTTTTATCTTTAGCGAACACACCTCTTGTCTTTATCTTTTTATATACCAATTTGTTACTAATCAGAAACGCAAATGACTTTTCTCTATATTTCTGACAAGCAATAAAAGAAACCCGTGGATTGTAGTATACAGTATTTCAGCATCTTGCTAAAGTGGATATGGTCATTATGTACACTGTAAGGTGTATTCTACATATATACTTTTGGTACTTGTGCGTCTTTATTTTGTATTTTTTTCAGAAAACGCAAACATCTTGATGTGTCCAAATGCAAGCGCTATGAGAAATCGGTCAATGATGTGATGACGACCAACTCCAGCATGACTAACCCATTTGAAACAGATCTAGAAGAGCTTCTTAGTTTAGTGAGTGGAATAATGGTTGAAAATGATGTTGCAGACACTCCTCTAAACGCAGAGAAATTGGGGAGTAGTCAACCAAGAAAATAGCTGTGAAGGATAGCAAGGGAAAGGAAATCAGCGTGAAAATGAACAGAAATTTGTTTGCTCGGTCGTTGGTCATCGCAAAGAGTCGCAAAGTTGATCTGAAAGAATTACTGTCATACAGTCTTGGTGTCTACCCTCTCTCACTGGCTACAGCAACGGGAGAATTTGTAAAAACTGCAAAATCCAAACTGTTTGAGATCTTAGAGGGTGAAGCTGGAAATCCAGAAGTCGATATGCGTGCCCTTAACAACAATGCACTTATTTTAGATGCCATGGCAGTTATTCAGACCATAAAAGGAAAATGGAAAACGTTTGGTGAGCTTTCAGATTTTATCTTGAAAAGTCTCATCAAGCTAGCACGGCAATGGCATGCCACAAGATTACATTTCGTAGCAGATATGTATCCTGCTTTAAGTATAAAGAATACAGAGCGAAAAAGAAGAGCTGAGAAAGGAGTCCAGAAAGTTCGCATTTTTAGCAAAGATCAGAGTGTTCCGAAACAATGGAAAAAGTACCTGAGTTGCGGGGAAAACAAAGAATCCCTTGGATGTAATGGATGTCTTGCAAGTCATCTCAATTGGCTGGCATTTGAACGATGCACGTGACCTCAAATGAAAGATGCTACGTTTTTTCCGCTGGTATGTCCGAAGCTGTGTGTCTGTTGCTAGAGTGATAATAAAAAGATCAGACTCGGATGTCTTTATCCTATGCAACCAACCATTGAGAAAGACATTTTCATGATGACTGGCACAGGGAACAACTTTCGTTGCATGCCTGTAACTGCTATTTCTGATAACTTGGGTGAGGAACTTTGCCGATGCTTGCCAGGATTCCATGCACTTTCAGGTAATGAAAAATCAAGGTTATTATCAAAGGTTCACTTTGGGGATTTCCATATAGGGAATATATTTTGAGCTTCATAACACTGTGCCATTGCTTTTACTTTTTAGGATGCGACTGCACAAGTTGCTTCCATGGAAGAGGAAAGAAAGCCGCTTGAAAAACATTGGTCACTTAGCCCCACTTCACTAAAGTTTCTCCATGCTTGGAAATACTTTCCCTTCTTCGGATAAACTTGTAAGTGAATTGAACAAGTTTACGTGCTTAATGACTGCAGATACGCCTTGTTTAAATCCGGGAAATGTTCAGATGATGTCTTACTTCCAACTTGCGACAGCATTGTCAAACACATTAAGAGAGAAAATTTTCAAACAGCTTCATGGTCTCAATGTTTAGCTGCTCAAGTACTTCTTCCTTCTCCAGTTGGTAATGGATGGCAGCTTACAAATGGAGAGTTGGAGATTGTATGGATGACACGCCCTCCAGCTCCAGATTCCCTGCTTGAGTATGTCGAGTGTAAATGCAAGACAGGATGCAAGACACAGCGCAGTTCTTGCCAGAAGGCAAATTTAATGCAGCCGTAGAAGACAGTGAAGATGATGAAGAAGGCTCTATAAAGAGGATTCTGATGAAGAAATTAGTGATTCTGAATTGAATAATGACAGTATTGACGATGATGTGTAATACTAATTGGAATGGATTAGTTAAACATTTTTTTCTGCAATTAGTTTTACTTGCAAGAGACAGTATCGGTCGATTGACAATATTGGTTCATATATATCGCAGTGTTTTTGTGCTACGACTTTAGGGGAAACAATTTGAGAGTTAATCTTAGAAATATCAGACGGTTATAGGCAAAATATACAGAGGGTGGTAAATTTACTCCCTGGCCCAATTTCAAAAGAAATAAGGGCCAAGGTAACCACTAATCACAATCTTGCGTCATTCAGGGCTAAATCCACTTGTACGTCCGCGAATGCTTTGAGTGCGCGAAAGTTTCAACAAATAGACCACTTTCATAATAGTGACTAATTTGAATATTCTTTTATGTGCATCTTAATAAGCCTTTCTGGCCTCGTTTGTGTGTTTGTAATTCAAAAGAATCTTTGCTTCATAACGAGGCCTGAAATTAAGGCTCATTTAAATGCACATAAAAGAATATTTAAAATGGTGGCCATTATGAAAGTGGTCCATAGGAAAACAGAAATCTTTAGTGGTTACCTGACCAGGGTACCAGGCTAGACCAGATGATGCTGAGTCAACATCACGTATAACTTTCATTTTTCTGCGGGCAGTGCAGGATTAAACTTATACATTACGATACAGTAACAATACAATTTCATCTAATCTAATCAGTACTCAATACTCAAGGTTCAAATTGATTACAATTTATTGTGCGTTCACGTTTCATGAAAACCTGTTCTTCCACTGAAGATTAATGCTTGTCACTGGCTAGACGAGAAGAATCCTGTTGTTTTATATGGTGATCGTGCTCCAAAAAGTGTTTTTGATTTTTCAAGCTGAGCCCTAGCGCAACAGGCCTTGTGTTCCTTCAGACGAATTTCAAGATTCCTATATACCCGCTTCCCCGCGATAAGTATATCAAACCACACTTACATGGAATACGATATACTCCCGGCTTCAACAAATTTTCCTATGTAGGGAAAAACTACTAAATGTGCCTCATCATTTCTAGTTGATTTTGAACTAATTAAGGCTACGTTTACACGGTACCGGACGAATCCGAGACCGGGCTCTAATTCGTCTTAATTCGAGACCGGTTCCGAATTTGTCTTCCGTGTAAACAGGCGAAACCATACTAATTCGAGACTGCATCTGATGGTCTCGAATTCGTCCAGTACCGTATAAACGGGGTCTGAAAGTAGCATTAATAAAGACACGGGGATTTTCTTCGGATAACCGTTGTTAATTAGTGACCTTAATCCCTCCCGTCGAAATTTGTTGGTGTTAATTGTAATTATTTTCGCTTCTAGCGCTCGATGCATTAAATTAGACTTGATATAATTCGCACCATTGGACAACGCTTTCCAAGAGCTTTCATTTGCTGTGTCTTAGACATTTGTAGCATTTATAAAACTATTTTCGCGTCCATATTTCTGACCTTGCTTGAAAATAATATTTAGCCGCTGTAATTGATTATTTTTGAGACAAGGATCAGAAATCTGAAGTCGGAAATAGTTTTATAAGCGATACCAATGTATACTGCGCATAACATGAAAGCCCTTGGAGGGACAATTCGAATGATGTAAATTATATTAATTTCTGACTGAACATGTCATTAACGCTATACGCAAATACATGTTGAAATCAGCTATCGAGAGGCGTCATCTTGGTCAAATTATGAAACAAAATTGCTTTTCAAAGAACATATACAGTAGAACATATCAACGGCTTTAAACCTAGCTCTGTATGAGCTTCGTCTGTGTGGTATTTTGAGAAGGAGCGTCGAATCTGCATGACATCGACAAAATATTATGTATTGGTTCTCTTACTACTGTCACTGGTGCAAAAGGTTAGCTTCGTATAGAAAGCCTTAATTACAGACGCAAACACTTTCGACAGCAGCCTTCAATTTCAATCAACTTTCGTTTTACGTATCAGACAGATCAGAGTAGACCAACTCACTTTAAATGTTGGTCAAAGAAAGTAGCGACATCTAACAACAAAATGGAGGAACATCCCTGAGAACCACGCCAGAAATGTTCGATTTAGGCTTGATTAAAGGAATTTAAGCAAAAACAAAAAAACATACGATTCTTGTCATAATGTTCATAGAGCAGAAATAATTCTTGTGTCTTCTTAATTCATTTTACAAAAAACTTTATTGGAGCTGAACTTCATCGATTTTAGCAGAGCTGTCCAAATATATCCAAAGACGTTGAAGCATCGGCGAAATTAACAATTAAAATTACTCGCCAACATAGTAAGTTTGACCTACCTACCTACCTACCTACCTACCTACCTACCTACCTACCTACCTACCTACCTAACCACCCACCCACCCACCCACCTACCTACCTACCTACCTACCTACCTACCTACCTACCTACCTACCTACCTACCTACCTAACGAGCGACCGACCGACCGACCGACCTAATTAACCACGCTAGGCAAATTAGCTAGTGCCCAGGCTCTCAGTAGAAAACGCGGTATTGAGAAAGAATTTTGGCTTCAACCTGTTAGTCCAGAGTAATCTTTTCCCGGCGTGAATGGGATACTTGGCTCACAATACCATGGCGGAGGGGTTTTAAATTCATCTAGCATGCCTTTAAAAGGGACCCACAGCCACTTCGGCAACAGACTTTGGGGTAGAATTGTCTCTGCCTCGTGTACCGCAGCTGAGCACTGAAACTTTTTGGGATCTCTATGGCTGCTCAACTCCAGCCAAATTATGAAGACCTGAATGCTGTTTTGGCAGAGTTTGACGCCGCTCCGGCCGCCGCACCGGTGCCACTGACCAAATTCAATCGAGATATGGTCTGGAAACTTGGCAAACTTCAAAGCGCCTATAAGGATCTGTGATTTTATGTTGAACCGTACTTTACACCGTGCACATCCTTTGTTTTAGGTTTATTAATATTTAAATAGCACGGTTGAGTGATTGAACTGAAACGTTGCTATTGGATAATTCGTTCATTATACTAAAATACAATGTGTTCATTGACCGTACACCGTGCACAAAAATGCATAAAGGCGAACAAAAAGATAGACCAAAGACTAAAGCTGAGTTTCCAGACCATATCTCGATTGACTATGCACTGACTTATCGAAGCACAGTTGCCTCCCGCCCAGCAAGAAGTGGCACAACGTCCACAACCAGAGCTTGTACAGGCGCGGCCTGACATTCCTCCGCAAATTCTCTACGGTCGGCTGCTCAGGTTAGTGGGTTTTAACAGAATCACCTAATCGTGAAGGTCATATAAGATATTTCTCTCGAGTCAATTGGGTTGTTTTCGTCCCGGTATGTGACTTTTCGCTATGCCAGCGAGTCGTTGTGTTTTCACCTTGGGTTAATGTAGCCGAAATTCGCTTTGGTCAAACAGCCGTCTAACATTGTGTGGGACAGAACAACGAAACGCCATGTGTATGAGAGCTATAGCCAAACAGCATGCCGCTGTTTATACGCGAGGGTAAAGCAGTATGCTACTGTGTGTATCGGCGATGGTCAATCAGAATCCCACGCTAATAATTAAACCGAATGCCACTGTGTATGGGCGATAGTAAATCATAAGGCCACTGTGTTTGGGCGATAGTACATCAGAATGCCACTGTGTTTGGGCGACAGTAAAGCAGAATGCCACTGTGTATGGGCGATGGTAATTCATAAGGCCATTGTATTTTGGCGATAGTAGCTACATCAGAATGCCACTGTGTTTAGGCGATAGTAACTCAGAATGCCACTGTGTATGGGCGATATTCAAACAGCACGCCACTGTGTATGGGCGATGGTAATTCATAAGGCCATTGTATTTGGGCGATAGTACATCAGCATGACACTGTGTTTGGGCGATAGTAATTCAGAATGCTACTGTGTATGGGGCGTTAGTGAATCATAAGGCCTAGGGAAACAGGAGCAATCCGGTTAATTTGCCTACAATTCATTAATATAACATGTCATAAATAACCCCCAGGCGGGGGTATGCAGTCGCTGAAGTGCGCTCTAGTTTGACTTATTTTTAACTTTTTGTTGTTGTTCATAATGTTCCACACTGGGCAAGCCGATATGCACTAGGGAATCATTTGCTGGTCGACTCTAAACTATTAAGGCATATCGTGTATCTATGCATTGGGGTCTGAAGCGCAGGCACTTATCATGCATTCCATGCATGGACCCACGCGGCAAGTATTAGCGTATACCAACTGTTCGCATGTATTGATGTGGCAGATCTTATCGTAATTCTTATAGCGTGATTATTAGCGTAATGCTTATTATTGTCGTAATTATGTAGCACATATTCGCGGGTGCGGTCGGAATACTATAAGCATGCAGGGAGGAAGCACGTCCCTGTGGCATTACCCGATGCCAGGGTCTCGGAAGCTACCCTATATTTTTCGCGACTCTCCTTGCCAATTTGGCGATGGTCAGAGCGTAAAATGTTGACATTCGGTCGCATGCATTGGTTTGGCTTAGGCTCTTGGGTTTTATTCATAACGGTGCTTGTCGCGAGAGTGATGTGTGTTTACAGGTGGGTTTCGTTTGGAGGGTTGTATTCCCTTTGCATGCGTTGGTTTTTGGTCCCCTACTTCTGCGATCGACGCTGGGTATATATTTGATCTGAGAGGGGCATTCTTAGCACACCCTATACTCTGTCTACGACGGCGTGGGGATTTGTTTTGCGCTGCGGTCCAGCCCTTTTGTTACCCCGACTCTCATGTTCTTTTGTGGTCTGCTACCCCACCCGGGTCCTGTACCGGGCTACCACCAGGTAGACTGGTTCCCGGTCTTCTTCTCGCGACAGGTTGAGGACCGATATTCCTATTGCAACATTCGCGGTTTTCAGTTGGCTTTCCCCGGTTAGCCATAGGTTTCCTTTCTCCGGTTAGCCATAGGTTTCCTTTCTGAGTATTGGAGAAGACAAATTTAATAAAAGGCTTTGTTCGCTTGCATACTGTGTCGTTTTTGGGGGGGGGAGTACGGCTTCGGAGAAGGATCTTTGCCTGGGCGTAGGAAAGTATTCTAAGTCCCATTCTTAATCCCCCTCCGCCTGGCATTGTGTAAGGGGGAGACCACTGTGAATATATTATTATAAAAGGTACAATTTAAGACTTGGAATTGAATTCTTCGTAGATTTTATAGTCTGTTTTTCAGCTTATATTATCGTGAAGTTTCTTTATTGTCGGTACTGAAGAAAAACAACGAAATTTAAAAGTTTTACAGCTCAGTAATAAAAACAAATGCACGAAATTAGCGTCTTAAACCTTATTGAGTACTTCTTGTATTATTACATTCGTTTAAATCTTCTTTAAGTAACTCTTTTTGTCTGTTTTCAATCTATGAAAGCTTATGAACTTCAGTGGCGACTTCAGTTAAAAAGTAGAATGGATTTATATTGTAAAATAGGTGAATACGTTATAATACAGATAAAAATGTGTCAAAACTTGAATCAGATAAAAATTAGTGCAGGATATAAAACTTCAGCGTTTCTTCAAAAGTGAAATTGATCTAAGAATAAAAGATAGTTCATGTCTTTTCGTGTGGGATATAGGCTGCACAGTAATTTTTAGGGAGTAAAAATTACTCTCAAAACACGGCTTAATATTTGTCGTAGAAATGCCCCAGTGTTGAGGGGTAAAATTTTTGGGGGAGTAAAAATTACTCCTAACCAAAGAGGGCAATTTTTACCCTCAAATTGTGGGTAAAAGGTTTGTCGTAGAAACGCCCCAGTTTTGAGGGGTAAAATTTTTGGGGGAGTAAAAATTACTCCTAACCAAAGAGGGTAATTTTTACCCTCAAATTGCGGGTAAAAGGTTTGTCGTAGAAATGCCCCAGTTTTGAGGGGTAAAATTTCTGGAGGAGTAAAAATTACTCCTACGCACGGAGAGTAAGTTTTACCCTAAAAGGTAAAGCTTTGAGGAGTAAAATCTACCTTTCAAAACGAGAAATATATATTATGCCATACATTTTTGTGGTGAATGTTTTTGTTAGCGCGCTCTAGGTAAAGCTTTCACAAAGCGAAAATATAAAACATATATATAACGTAAAATATGCAACATGAAAGATTCGGAAATATTTCAGTGACATTATTCAGTACGTGTTACTATACCTTGAAATAATAAGTTCTACATAAATCGAAAATAACTAATACGCTGGGATGCAATAGCGCATGCAACGTCTCTCCTTCGTCACATGCAAATATTTAACTTTTTACTTTTAGGTAAAGGAAATTATACATTTAACAATTATATAACTTTACAAAACCATGTATTCACTATTCATACAATAGCGGCCTGTCGAATGCCATCTTTCAAACTAAACGTGTCTTATCCTTTCGTTCTGTTAGATAAGTAATGTTCAGGTATAACAGCATTAATAGTGCTAAGGTGAAAACGTTAACGCAAATAAAGCCGCTGCGTTGCGTTGAACGCAAATGTTGCTATACATCGCATGACTTTCCTACGCTAATTAGACACAGCAGAATAGAGTTAGCCGCCGTCTTTGAAAGATCTATCGATTGATAATTTCTCCCATAGCAGTTCTGAATCGCTGTCACCTTTAAAAAATTAGAAGAATACAAGTTAAATTCGATGCAGTAGGAGAAGGGAGAGCAACATATTGTCCCAGCATATCACACGTTATACATCCTCTATTTTAAATTGTGGTATGTGTATTATGCAAAATGCATCTAATAAAAAGTTTACCAGCTTGGCAACATTCTATTTTTTCATTTAAAATATATTTTGCGTTATGGCGCACTTTGAGACATGTTCCATCTGGATAAATATTCATAAAAATTATATCAATATATTGTTTAAGGAAGCATAAAGAAAAATAATAAAGATAGTTACTTTCGCAAGGCGTGCCGCCCCAACGTTCTGTTTCAAGTCGTGCCAACTCAAAACTCCAGCATAGTAACATGGGGAATTGAAATATTTCTCTACTCGCAAGGCGTGCCGCCTCAACGTTCTGTTTCAAGTCGCGTCAACTCAAAACTCCAGCACGTAGAGAGTTCAATATTTCAATTCCATTTCTTTATTTTAAATCCAGCATACAACAATACATTTGAGTGTTGGCAGATTTTATATAATCTCATATTTACTTTTTACATATCCCAGATGGAATAAGTCTTAAAGCACAGTAAAACACGAATTATCCTAGTCTGTGTAAAATAAACCTTGCAACATAACGTACAAATATAACATATATTGATAGTTTCTTATTGTGTGGACATGCAGATATTATTGCATATTTTCACCGATAATTTAGCTTTTAAAAGCTGGCATACCTTAGCTTTAAAAATGCCTGCAGGGTCTTCCTTGCAGTGCACGCTATTTACGCCAGTCTAGTTTAATTATGTTATTTTCTAAATCCGATTAACGATATATTTGTAAACCATCTTAGTATGCGTATAGTTACCAAAACCTGTTTACCGTACCAGACCGTCATCTTGATGAGACTTAATCTTCAAGTTCTGTATTGTAGTAAAGGCATCTGTAATGCGAGATAAAACAAACATTAATCATGAGGTCGTGAAAGGACGTGCATACCCGTGTGCTTTCGAAAATGAATTCATGTCAGTCTTTCAATATTCTTTCAGTACGTGCGAACATATAAAAATATGTATATGTAAATAGTATCCAGACTAGTACAGAAAAGTTGGAAAAGATATACTGAAGACCAAACAGCAGAAGTTATACTGACATATTATTTGCACAGTAAACGCTCACAATAACAATAACAACCACAACATTTCTTACACTGGTAATTACTCCCATTGTTATCAAAAGATATAATTTATAGCGCCTCTATATCATTCCTTTATATCTATTGGTAAGCGCCAATGCCATTATTGGCCATCGCAAATCAAGAAGTGAGTACGCGCCAAGTTTGGAAATTAACTCACTCAAGGGAAACTGTCTGGCATTAAATACAAAGGCAAACTGTCTGGCATATATATATATATATATATTTAAAATACTCATTAATTCGTGAAGAAAACACAATAGAAATCATGACCGTGAAGGAGGTTGTATATCTGATACAAACCACACGTGATTGTATCAGATATAACCACTAGTGGAATTAATCTGAACAAATATGACTCATATTAACATCAAAGACTTGGAGTATCTTAAGCTATTTACAATATTCGTGTCCGTGTTGTATTGGATATGACAAGCTCTCGCCTTCGGCTCGAGCTTGTATATCCAATACAACACGGCCACTCATATTGTAAATACTACATATTATATATATATATATATATATATATATATATATATATATATATATATATACGACATCTGTACTAGTAAAATATTACTTTCGCTTACCTTTGGCTTTGTATTAGCTCTCCATACGTTCAGAAATGTACTCTCTAATGAACGAGTATTTAATACTATATCCACATGTAAAGCAACGCTTTAGTAGGCTTCCAGAAGACCAGAACTGACTGGGATACCAACCGCTTTTTCGTCTCATAATCTGAATCAAGCGCCAGATCTTGGCATGCATTTTGATTGGTTTATACAAACATAAGAAATCAAATGATTGGCTATGGTTGCGACAGGAAAATATGACACCATACACGCACGATCTGGTATGATAAACAGATGTTTGATGCACTACATTAGATTATATTTTTGCGGAAATTGCGTTTTCTATAACACGTCAAGAAAATACCCAGCTTGTCAAGTGTTCAAAGGACAAAATAAGAGAACATGGATATAAATCAGGCTAGCTATACAATATATAAGGCCAGAAACGCACACCAAAAACTATCGTTCATAACTAGAACGTTGGCACCGCTTATATCACTCTACCAAGGCAAACTATTAAACGAATATTTCGTTTATATAAACGCGGTAAAAGGTGACATATGGCAAGCAGATGTACATGATTGTATAACTTAATTCAGCACAGAAATATATTCAATGATTTTCGTAACATTACCGCATGCTACAAAATCATTGAATAGAGTTCTTCTCCGAATTAAGTTTAGCAAGATTCCACGTATATATGCATATTAAAGTTCCCAATAACATCGGAATGCGTCGTCCAAACTAATAATCCGAATTTCTACCGCTTATGCATGGCATATAGGATAATATACATACAGCATATTATGCTTGGCGCTGATCATGAACTGTGCTCAACATAATGTTCTCAAAGAAGATTAATTTACTAAACCTTCGACCCGAAATAGAAAATCGTGATGTAGTATATATTTAGTAAACGTCGCGCGCATTATACTTTATATATACATAACTATACACTGCATATAGAGTAAACACCGATTCAGCCAAACCACGGCCAAGCACAAGTCAACAGATTTAGTTTTATTATTGACACAATTAACAATGCTGGTAACAGTCCACCTGACAGAGCTCATATAGCGGCTCAAAATGAAAGCATGTTTCATTGCATACATTCAACAATCTCAATTAGTTATTACTATATATTCTGTATATAGTTTAAAATGTTGAATACATGACACACGGTCGTTTTAATAGACTTTATAGAACGCATTTGTTTGCCTCAGACACTCGCTCCTAAGCGCGCTCATAACCATATTAAGTATCAATACTAAATAATATTTATAACAGTTTCACTTCCCTGGAGTCACAATGTCAAAGACTGTACATTGAGGACAATTCATCTCTTCAAGGTCGTCAGTAACCAAAGTTATCAAACAAATAAAATCTTAATCAGACGAAGTCCGCCATTATTACGTCATCTTGAAATATCGTGAAGAGGGGTAATTTTTAATCTGATATTACGGCGAGTAATATTTACTCCACCAGACTTATTACCCCTGTCTTACCCTGACTACCCCTTTAACAGGGGTAAATGTTACTCCAATTTAGAGTTACTCGATCGTACGAGTAATATTTACTCCACACAAGAGTAGTTTTATTATTATTTTACCCCCAAACAGGGGCAACTTTTGCTCCAATTTAGGTTACTCCACTCGGAAGAGTAATTTTTGACCCAAGTAAGAGTAGTTTTTACTCCCTAAAAATTACAGTGTGTGGTAGATCAGAACCGTTTCTCAGATCGTATGTGTGGTATATAGGAGAGGGGATAAATTTGTTACATGGGTGGTTCATATCAGTTTTAATTCGTTGAAATTCCTCTATAGTGATAGTGTCTCTTCTCTCTTTTAAAGATTGCAAACTGTCTCGGGGTATGCCAAGAAAATTGAGACACCTGTTTTGGATAGTTTCGATTTCATCCGTAAGGTATTGGGGCAGCCCACTCCATATCGGTACTGCGTACTCTAGCACAGGCTTAATTTTGGTCTGGTAGCATGTTAGGCCAACCTTTAACGGAAGGTATGCTCTGCGACATTCTCTCAAACAGAATAGACGTTTATTGGCTTTCTTTATTGTCTCATCAATGTGGAAGTTCCATTTCAGGTTGTTCTGGTGCCATACTCCAAGTAACTTGTGCGAGCTTACTCTTTCAATTATCTCACCGTCAATAACAAGTGGTGCCGGTTCTGGGATCACACTAGTGAAACAGATCCACATGTCTTTCGGGTTTTTGGGGGTTTATCTTCATCTTGTTCTCAGTGGCCCATTTCTGTGCTGCTTCAAAACTTTCTTGTATATGGCTAGTTGTTCCTTGTGCAACAACTTCATCCAGTGTACAATCATCTGCATATTTGCATGTGTTTATAGAGAGTTGATCTGGAACTGAGTTTTAAAGATCATTTACATGAACGTTAAAGAGAGTAGGAGATATGACAGAACCTTGAGAACTCCGGCAGGACATTGTTTGATTGATGATAAGGTTCCCCCAAGGTTTACCTGCTGGCTCCTGCCCTCCAGAAAACTTCTCGTCCAGAGCCAGAAGTTTTTTGTCACATTCATTTCCGCCAGCTTTCGTAGCAATATTCCGTGATCCACAAGGTCAAAGGCTTTGCGAAAACCTATGAACAGTGCATGGATTCCTTTTTTCACTTCGCGTGAGTTGTCTGTTGCATTGAACAAATTTTGTGAGATGTATGCAAGTGCGGATACCGTTTACCGTTTACTGGTAAATGCATGCTGACTATCATTAATCTTCAGGCTAGTATAGTTCAATTTCAGCTGCAGCTTTTCCACGTCATCATACAGCTGGCACGCAAAATCCGGCCCCATGGCCTATCCAGTTTTATTGAGATCAGTGGAGTTAACGAGTCGAAAGCTGAGCAATAAATAATAAAAGTGGTATTGTCACCACAAATTCTTGGTTTTAGCTGAGAATTTTCCATCGTGCAACCATTTAAGGAGTAGAATTATTTTATTTGCAAGACACCGTCGTTGAAGCTACCGTTGCAGATCTTAAGTTAAAGTCCCTATAAAGGCTGCTTTCATTACGTGCGCTTTGCGGACGGACGGAGTGGGCGGAGCGCGCATTGTTCAGTTCGCTTTGGAAGTTGAAAATTTTCAACTTTCCGCTCCGCCCGCGCTGGCAAAGCACACGTAATGGAACTGCCTTAATACTAGAACGTGATCCAAACATAATGGCCGGAACCTAATCTCATACTAGGGTTTGGTCGCCAACTGCCAATTTTTCTAAGCGTGGAAGCAATTCACTTCTTTATAATTGTCTCCTCCTTTTCCAGTCATCGTTGAAACTGGCCGCAGCTCACTTAAAAACTAAAACCTTTTCTATTATTGGTTGAAAATGTACGCAGAAATGAAACAGGATACTCTGTGAAGTCAGAAAGAGGAGTGCGACTACAACGACGGCGTCCTTTAATAACTCTTCCTAAGCGGCACTCAACACTCAAGTCTTGTGTATTTTACTCGGGCTAATGACTGACGACTTTACTCGTTACAAAGACAATCTAAGGACGGGAAAGAATGTAACTAAAAATACTCCTCTCTTAAAAGAAAGAAAATGAAATACAACGCTGGGACATCAACTTATCTCAATTGAGAACCGTGACTTCAAAGTAATTTCAATACAGATGGCACTTCCGTCACAAATCGAGAAAAGAGATTTAGATTCCATCTCAGTTCTTAAAAACGAAAACCTTTTCTCTTATTGGTGAAAATGTACGCAGAAATGAAACAGGATGCTCCGTGAAGCCAGAAAGAGAAGGAGTGCGACTACAACGACGGCGTCCTTTAATAACTCTTCCTAAGCCGCACTCGACACTTAAGTCTTGTGTGTATTTTACTCGGGCTAATGCCTGACGACTTTATTCGTTACAAAGACAATCTAAGGACGAGAAAGAATGTAAATAAAAATACTCCTCTCTTAAAAGAAAGAAAATGAAATATAACGCTATGGGACATCAACTTATCTCAATTGAGAACCGTGACTTCAAAGTAATTTCGATACAGATGACACTTCCGTCACAAATCGAGAAAAGAGATTTGGATTCCATCTCAGTTCTTAAAAACTAAAACCTTTTCTCTTATTGGTGAAAATGTACGCAGAAATGAAACAGGATACTCTGTGAAGTCAGAAAGAGAAGCAGTGCGACTGCAACGACGGCGTCCTATAATAACTCTTCCTAAGCGGCACTCGACACTCAAGTCTTGTGTATTTTAATCGGCCTAATGCCTGAAGACTTTACTCGTTACAAAGACAATCTAAGGACGGGAAAGAATGTAAATAAAAATACTCCTCTCTTAAAAGAAAGAAAATGAAATACAACGCTGGGACATCAACTTATCTCAATTGAGAACCGTGACTTCAAAGTAATTTCAATACAGATGGCACTTCCGTCATTTGAACAGACTTGAAGTCAGTATTTTGAAAATTACAAAACCAAGCCTTGAATAGCAAAAATATAGTAATCAGTTAACCGTAATTTCTTTCTAACAGTAAACTTTAAGTTTTAAACAAGCCGCCGTCGCAGCGTCGCTCTTGTATCGTAATGACGTGATGTAACGACATAGGACCGCTAGGAATTTTGGTATTTCATCATCGAAATCTGGGTTAAGCTTCAGCTGACAAGTTCTTTCCACATTGTACTTTTTGACTCACCTATCGCTCAATTAAATAGCTTCGCAACCAATCTAGACTTAATTTAATACTTTCATAATGCTATGACTCCCTAAGCCTAATGTGGAGTAGAATTGCCAGGAGGTAACCCACAAGATCGAAAGCTTCCTTTAGATCTACCGAAGCAGGTTATTTGTTAATTTTCTCTGAAAGAGTAACCTATTTTTTTAGAGAATGTTACTATTTCTGAGGCCAAGCTTGAACCGGCCATATATAGAGTATAGACCACTTTCAGAATGGCTACCGAAGCTAAAGCTAAAGCACGCGGCTGCTGTTTTCATTCAGGAAATGCGAACTTCAGACTCCGTTATAAAGCATTGTTGTTTAGCTTGACTCGTCTGTAAGCGAACAAGGAAACCACTTATTAGGCAAGCGTGAATTTCATGACCATATACACCGTAGAGTAGGCCTACTCATTAGAAATAGAATATTAAAACGCCTACTGCATTGTTCGCGACTTATCAGGATTTACATCAACGAGTTCACAAACCAAAAACGTGAAGTTATAACTTCATACTAAAGCGAGTTAACCCAATCTGCAATCAAAAATATACACAATATAATTCATACACACCATATACAGAATATACACCAGAATTATAAGCGTGCGGTTCTTTTAATTACAGTAGTCCGTCTTAGACACGATCAATACAGCACATGCTTATTAACGTATATAGTTCTAAAGTCATACAAGACTTACTTGGAAGTTTAAAGTTAGATTCAGCTATTCATAATTCAGGAACGGAAAGATCTGCTGCGACTGATGTAACTGCACTATTGTCGATATTATTATTAGCATAAAGGACACTCGGAGTCGGGAACTCTGAGAGTGACGGAAGTCTTGTCTGATTTTTACCATACAGCACTAGACATACATCAGAAGGAACACACTGCACATCAAAACCACCGCAGTGAGACGCACACTATATCTTGCTTTAGTTCGGGCTCATTTTGGTTATACCACACAAATCTGGGCGCCACAGTCAATTGAACTAATAATTAAGTTAGAGAGGATTCAAAGGCGTGCCACCAAGTATATCCTCAACCTGCCGTTTTTTTGTACTATCGACTATAACACCAGGTTATATTCCTTGTCTCTACCTCCTATTTGTTACTGGCATGAATATTTAGATATGATCTTGTTCTATAAAATAATACATGGTTTAGTTAATCTTAAGTCCTCTGTTCTTCCTGTTACGCTTACTCACAGAACCACTAGATCATCTAGTGGTAATGTAGTCAAACTTGTTACCCGTAAATGTAAAACTACCACCTATACACCAGAGATCCTTTTTTATCAGAACTTGTCGAATTTGGAACGCTCTTCCAAATGAACTGAACCTTAGTACGGATAATCTGAACTCATTTAAATCTGTTATCCTAAATTATTTTTTTTACATCATTGGAGACTAGTTACAACTGTGAAATCCACGTACGTTTAAAACTATCGCAGCGGGCAAAACGACGTCGATTCGACGTTGAAACGTCACCCTCCGACGTCGAAACAACGTCGAATGAAAGTTGAAAATGCAAATCGAATCGACGTTGGAATATCGACGTTGTTTTATTGATTCAGATCTAGTTTTCAAGATCTATCGTCTACTATAAACATGTAACAGGTATAAATCACAACTACAATCCACATGTTTCAAAAGGTATTTATATTTATTCTCAAGAACTCCGTTCCTGACAAGCTTACATAGCGATGAATCGATGATTAAAATATACAGTTCTATTTATGTTAGTAACGTTCCGTTGTTAATTCGTAAACATATAAGCAAATACCTCCAAAGAAGCCAAGTGTCCCAGCAACGTCTATACAAATATTAGCATATGTCAATACTGACATACTGTCGTCTGTAGTCATGTCCGTGACGACGAAGAGTTGTCTTTGTATTCAGTAATATTTCAATATCAGAACCCGGTTTGACCATCGAAGGAAATCGTACGTACTTGTCCATGTAGTAAATGATCGAAACTATTTCTGCAATCTCGAACGGCAATTGCAAGGCGCGAACTGAAGAATAAAACCAAGTCAAATATTCAGTTAAGGTTGTCTCTGACGAATACCCAGTCCAACTATACTCTATAGGTTTAAAATTCATACTACGACGTTGTAGCGACATTCTTCGTTGAATAAGTTAAATGGTAGTTGTTTATAAAGTTCCAGTAATTATTTAGCGAAATGAAAAAAAAATTGTGCCTTCAATTCACATTGTCGTTGAGACTGATTGAGTGCACAGTGCACACACCGGATCAAACTTAGCTTAATTGCTGATCGGATCAAAATGTCGCAATTTCTGATTGGTTGAACAGTGGGTGGATCTCTGCGAAGACAGTACCGCAGAATAAAGACTATACAGAAGGGCCACTCGGGTCGGAACCTTTGAAGTTTTTGTCTCCGCGCATGTCGCATTACGCATGTTGCTCAGCCAGTAAACTGCATGTTCTGGCCAATAAGCACGCTGAACTGGCTGTCCCAGCCAGTAAACTGCATATTTTTGCATAAAAATACGAGGACACGTTGTACCGCTAAGTGGCCCTTCTGTATAGTCTTTATTGTGACAGTACCCTCTCGTCCGTGTTACTAAATTAAGAAACACGTCAGCCTCTTCTGATTGGTTGAAAATCCATATGAATGATCCGCTTAAACCAAAGCTTGCAGAGAAGCTCTGAATGCTTTGTCAGACTGTTGTAAGGAAGCTACTGCTATCGTACTTGATGCTAGGTTGCTAACCCAGAGCAAAAGGTATTACATGAACACAATCTAGTTTTCATTACCTTTTCATTATCGTGTGAAATAACCTCAATGAAAGAACAAAACATTAAGATTTTTCAGGCAAGTCATATTGCTTTATACTGGAAAACAACAATACATTCGGAATAACGATGATTCGTTAAACATGCATACGATGATTTATGTCGAAAATGCGCTTATGCTTTGAGGTCGGAAGAATATCTCCGACTTAACACCGTTGGTGGTTAAGTGACGTGAATCTGACGGCACATTATCGTCGTCGATTCAACGTCGATACGACATCTGTCTCTGACGTCGATAACACGTTGACAAGGCGACGTCGGAACAAGTAAACAACGCCGATATTTAGCGGCTAAGTGACATGAAATCTGACGGCACATTACCGACGTCGATTCAACGTCGAAATATCTGTTTCTGACGACGATAACACGTTGACAAAGCGACGTCGAAACAACGTCAATATGGTCATAATGTTTTAAACGTTTCAAAATTTTGCTCAAATGTGCTGTCAGATCGCGGGAAATTGACAATAAATACGACTCTTCTCAGTGGCCGAAATCTCTGCCGAACACTAGAATTAGTTTATAAAATAAATAAGTGTTGTCACTGCGGCGAGCGGTCTGTTTACAATATTCCATTATTTTGTCAGATGCTGATATTGGTTAGCTTCCCCCGCAGACGTTTTTAGGGACGCAGTAAACCCGCTCCCACTAACCCTTGCTTGTCGGAAAACAATAGTGTTCTCTTTGTGTACCGTGAACCAATCAAATCAATAGTACGGTACTGCTATGCCAAATATAGGTGAGCCAATCACAGGGACCGGACCGGGTGTGGGAAAATAACTTGCCGAGAGGGTGTCAGTAACCGCCTATTATTTTATTACTATTCGTAAAAATTTCAAATTTTTCGTACACATTGCACCTATGATAGAAGATAATTGAAAACAATTCAACTGGTTTTTGTTGATGCATACATTACTCGTGAAAGTTAGTGATATTACACAGTTCAACTCATTAAAATGTATTCCTTAGTTCGTTGTTTGCCATTGTATGGCGGCTTGGCGACAGTACCTTGCTTAGACAGCTCATTGAGTGACCTCGCGACGCTGTAGCTCGAGTTCCAAATTTCTTTCCAATCTTTTTATCATCACTCAGAGTTCTAATATCTGGAAACTGGCGTATCTCTGATCTTTGATAAGTCGTTACGTCGCGTTATCGTTATAGACGACTCTATTATGTTTTTACCTTGAGCGACTATGCCAGACAATTTTATTCGGCCGTGCCGTCAGAGACGTCTCGACAAGCAACACATGAAAGGTTCTTCCACACTGTTAATTAACACTATTTTCTTTGTCACCGCGAAGAGTAGACGGTCTACCAAGGTGAAGGTCACCTTTCCCGATTCTACAAAGTTAAATATGATTGGTCCATCGCTTAGAACGGAATGTTATGCTCCAACAAGCAAACGTTAGTGGGAGCGGGTTTACCGCGCGTGGGAAATTTTTAATTATTCGCGCTAAGTTTGATATTGCACTCCTTGCAGTCTGACTACCGTTTCTGGCATTTTACAATTCAGTTTCTGATTTTCAATAATGATTCATTCATTATGCAACGGGCATTGAAAATCTAGGGAATACTTGCTTTGCTAACAGCATTCTGCAAGCGTTGCTGTCTCAATCAATCAATCAATCAATCAATCAATCAATCAATCAATCAATCAATCAATCAATCAATCAATCAATCAATCAATCAATCAATCAATCAATCAATCAATCAATCAATCAATCAATCAATCAATCAATCAATCAATCAATCAATCAATCAATCAATCAATCAATCAATCAATCAATCAATCAATCAACCAACCAACCAATCAATCAATCAATCAATCAATCAATCATCTTTATTTAAACACGGTATCACTTCATTAATATATCGAGCCGGAGAGGCTTCAATATGCAACTCGTAAAATACACATGCAAAATTTCTACAAGTAACAGGGTCATCAAGGCTTCCTAAGAGGGATGCAAATTCAAAATTGTTATTATTCCTTCTTGGATCTACTGAACACCCCACGGAAACGCAATTACTTTCACTAATACCGTGACCAAAACAAACCAATCTGGTATGGCGCCAACGGACAGCAACGCTTGCAGAATGCTGTTAACAAAGCAGTATTCCCAAGATTTTCAATGCCCTTTAGATGAAGAGCCATTATTCAAAATCAGCACTAAACTGTAAAATTTAACAAACGTAAACTTTTGACGAACGCAGGAGAAACGATATAGTCAGGCTGCAAGGAGTGCGCTATCAAATTTAACGCAAATAATTATGAATTAGCACACATTTGTACGGAAGTTGAAACAGATACTTCCGTCATTAGCCAAGTTACCAAGGCTCGAAATGATCCCAAAATATTTTTCT
Source organism: Corallium rubrum (assembly GCA_964035015.1). Classification (NCBI taxonomy): domain Eukaryota; kingdom Metazoa; phylum Cnidaria; class Anthozoa; order Scleralcyonacea; family Coralliidae; genus Corallium; species Corallium rubrum. Next base: position 22,910,452 of record OZ035998.1, read on the forward strand.
GCTTACCGCTTCCTTGAAAATGTCTGCGTCTTCGTGGGAGGCTAGATATTGATAGGCTTTACAAAGACGTTGACGCACATATATTTGTATGAGAGGAGGACCATAGACGAAATACTATAAGTTTCGTGAAATTTTAAGCTAACCCTAACACTCAGCATGTAGGAACGTAGGAGTCTAACGTTTCGAGCGAAGGCCCTTCGTCTGAGAGAAACGTAAAGAGTGTAAACAAACAACGAGCTTATACACGAAAGGAAATCACGTGACCAAAAATAGGCCAATCAGATAAAAATGACAAGAACAAATTGATGAGATGCGAAAAATTAGCCAATCAAATCAAAATAACAATAACAAATAGATAATGAGATGCGAAAGACATTTACTATTCATACCGTCGATGAGCAAGAAGGAAGGGGTGTAAAAATGATGAGCGAGAGTAAAAATAGTTAAATATATAAAGTGAAAGCGCTGTTTATGTCCGCCATGGCCGAACAGAAACAAGGTCTTCAGAGGTGTTAAATAAAAGAAAAACGTTCGTTGCGTCCGTGAGGATGAATGGTACCAATTTTGAAAATGAGACGCTTTTCTAGTTGAATGTCCGAAATACAATGGTTGGCACTATTAAAATGCCGGACAACAGGCTTGTCAACATCATTGTTCCTCACAGAACGAAGATGTTCAGCAAACCGGTCAGATAAACGTCTGCCAGTTTCACCGATGTAAAGCATGCAACATTTATTGCAAGAAATACAGTAAATGATGTTGGAAGAGATGCAAGTAAAATTATGCTGAATAACAAAATTAGATTTAGGTTCCCAAATACATGTAGCGGAGTTAAGAAAGGAACACCTGTAACATTACGGGTACGGGAGCAAGAAAAAGTACCCGCTGGTGCCAATAGATTTTTTCTAAGGGCACTACGCACTAAACCATCACGAATATTTTTATTACGCCGAAAAGAGATTAAAGGGTTGTCGGTGAAAATAGCTGACGTTTCAGGATCATTCTTTAGGATATGGATATTGTGGCTAATGATATCCTTAACTTTGTAGTTGAAAGAATGAAATGTAAGAACTAATGGTATTTTAGTATCAGAAACTCTTTCTAAAGGTTGTCTTAAAGTGTCAGGACGAGGAATACTAGATGCTTTGTTAATAGCAGTGTCTAACAGGTGGGTGGGATAGCCACGCTAGACAAAAAAGGATCTCATTTCCAAACATTTGGTCTCAAAGTCTTTGTCATCACTGCATAGGCGGCGAAGTCGCAGAAATTTAGAGTATGGAATGGATTGTTTAGTGTGTTTAGGATGAGAGGATGAAAATAAAAGGTAACTGTGTGAATCGGTCGGCTTATAAGATACAGAAGTCATGAGCGAATAATCACTAATCGATACCAAGATATCCAGGAACGACACACAGGTTTCACTGATTTCCCATGTGAATTTGAGTGCTGGGTGGAAATCGTTAACAAAATTAATAAATCTCTCTAAATTCACACGTGAGCACGATGCTGTTCCGAAACAATCATCTATGTATCTCTTAAAGAGGAAAGGGTCCATGTCACCTTTGGTAAAGAAATTGCCTTCTTATATCAAAGATACAAAACATGCTCTACAGATTTTCGACCAAACACATTTCAGCAGTTCCAGTAAACTCACTTGTGAACTTGAGCGTTTCAAACATTATCTTGAATAGTGCTTGCGAACATAAGTTTAAAACACGAAACCACGTATTTTCTGATCGCATGTTCTGAAATGCATTTGAGTTGTAAGCGGTAGCGAATTATATACTGTACTTCGCGTTTCGCGTGCCGCCTCGGGTGATCAGAAAAAATTGGACGGATTTTGTGTTTACAAAATGCGCTTGCTCAGTTTGGGGTTTGCTTAAGAAATCATTTGGTAAGCGATCGTAGCACGCGATAAATTTATTGCTGAATGATTATTTCGCGAAGTACGACACCAGATCAAACAGGAAATGAATTAATATTTTCTAAAATTATTTTTTTTCATTAAAAAACCCCGCATTTTAGAGCATTTTAGCGACCCACGACTTTACCCACGACCCGCGACTTTTTACCCACGACACACGACACACGCCAGTTACTCAAACTCGGCAACTGAGGGTTTGCTATGATCGAGGATGAGCATGAAATCGTTTTGGTCAGCAGTCATATTTACTGTATAACATCTAGAGAAACTAAGGAGCAGGGAAATCTGTCTGCGCATGCTTCAGCCGCAAGTCTAGTGCGGATTTTCCGTTGGGGTTTTACAAAGATAATTCAATGTAAACAAATATGGCGGTCGGATGGCCAGGAAAAGGTTGGCTATTTAATATCGTTGCTTTTCTGCAATTTTGAAATGTACAAGGGTCTCGACAAAAGCTACATGCATAGCCTGTAATAGAAATTGTAATTAAAATAAAGAAAATACGCGGAATGTCGAAAGCCAAACAATATATTTACAAAGGTGTGGCATGTCCAGAATGTCAGCCATAAAATAACAGCGACAAACGCATGGTTTCGACGACGAAATGAGGGGTCAACGACAATTTTCAACAGTAAACTTCTACCAACAACGCGTTCCCATACATGCAACCAGAGAATGAAATCACATGATTTTCGTTTTGGAGCAAAAGGCAAACTTTGCAGAAATTAACAATATTTGCATGTCGTCGCCACACTGAAATCAGTAACATAGACAAGTCAAACTTCATTGTAAGATCTGAGCAAGACAAAAAAACTAGTTATATATTTCTATGTACGAACGGAATTATACATAAATTTAGCACAACATTTTGGCAGTTAAAAGGTCTTGCTCGTCATAAGACAGAATCTTAGGGAGCGATTACAGGGCCAGGGCTGGCCCGGTTAACTGGGCTTAGCCCGGTTGCGACCACCGGGATCCCGGCAAAACAGGCTAGCCCGCTAGACATGATGTAATCGAAATGTTAAAACAACATGCGTTTGATATATCAAGCGGGCTACCCGGTTAACCGGGCCGGCCCGGTCCATGTAATCGCCCCCTAAGTTCGTTTCACAGCAAGCATTAACTAGTAAACAAGTCGTCGGATGAAAGGAATGAATACATGAATTACCTACCAACGGCAATTTTCCCGTTATAACTAAATACCCCTCAGATATCAAGAGCAGAACTTGGATAAAAAATGAACCGGTAATTAAATTTTGGAGCAAAAGGTAAATTTTACGATATAGTCGAGCAGTCATCCCCCACCGATTGCGCTCAAATGTGGTTTCTCATACCGCCATTTCATCTTCCAATATTTATCTGATAACCTGTCACTTGAAATATCTCCTTTCAAATCTCTGAACAAAGTCCGTGTTGCCAGGAAATTATCGACATATGTCAAAGCTAGCTCTGGTTAACCGACAGATAGTAAATCTTGCAAACATCTTGGTGGTTATGTCTTCTTCACATTTTCAAATATACGCACAACTCAATGAGCCTGCTGTATTTCTCAATAGCGGTAACAAATTTCCCTGTTCTTGAGAAACTGTACTGAGCTCTCGAAACCCACATCACAGTCTTCATGCGAGATTGTAGTCAGGTAGAGAGGGAGAGCAAAAATATGGAGAATAGTGAACTAGCCACTTGGCGAGGTGTTTTGAACAATGTGGAGAACCTTCTTTGAAGCCGTCGTGATTCGTGATAGACAATTTCAGTAATATAATCTACTCTCTTAATTCAAAAACAACTGTTCAGTTTTTTGTGTAGAACACGCCTCGTCCGCACGAAAAAAATTACGAGAAGTAAACACTATTGACCATATATACAATTTCCCGCAAATTTTAAAATAAGTACAATCCGGGTTGATGAAGTTCTTCATGCCGGCCAAATGTTTGGGGCTAAAGGAGTACCAAACGTACCCAATCACTCAGGGAAAACCATTATTTTGTGTAAACCGAAGATCGGCGCTGCAGCTTCTACATTGTCGCAAAGAAAGCGCCATATATTGCTCATATTTTTAATATTTAGATTTACAAAACGCGGCAGTGTGTAACAAGATTAACGCAAAGTGAAATTTAAAAAAAATTAAAGTGTTTTTTTTTTTAAAAAAACGAGGTCACGAATTTGAGGTTGACAAAGTCATTTTTCATACGCGAGACGCATGCCGGCTTATTGCGCATGTAATTCACTATACCGTTTTTTTCGGGGGAAAATAAAAGTTCCTTGCCCTAAATTTATAAAGAGTTTTCACTTATAATAATTGGATCAAGAATGAATAGCGAATACTGAGTATTTCAAAGGTCACTTGAAGAAAAAAATTGGCGGTGTTTATGCTAATCGTTAAAAAATATTTTTTTGCTATTACATAGTTAAGAGTTTTCACATAACTGAAATTGTTCAAGCAATATAATTATTTGTCTAATTCAAGAAATCTTTCGAAATTTTCTTTCAGAAAGTGTTTTTTATAATAATTCAGCCGCCTCCGAGAATTCGTCATTTCAAAAACCGCAAACGCACGCGCCAATCTTTTGACAAACACGTCTATTGTAGGATAGGCATTCGCTTGCGTAACATGTATTGGAAATTATATCGAGCTACGAGCTGTGCTACGAGAAACTTAGTCGCGCGGATGGCAACTCATGTCGGACAGACAGACGGTTCCCATGCTTGAGAGTGCCCACATTCTCAGAAAAGCGCAGTAGTTTATACGCAAAGTAAAACGTTCGGACAATATACCTTAAACTTTGATATTAAGCCTTGCACTTATTTGTCAAGACATTTTCCCGGGCTTATATCCCAAAGCGATTATTTTCGGCAGGAGGGGGGGCTCACTGGATTGGAGAAAAATTTTATAGTAATTTGTGTATATAAAATAAAACAAGAGAACAAATGAAACGGCGATATTTCAATTTTATTACAAAATCATCAGACCGAGTGACTATAGAATCAAATATTTGCCTTCTGTATGTATATATTCTTAAAAATCACCCCTCAGCATGCAGGAAATGGCATTTCCGAGACTCTAAATTTCAAAAATTTTCGGGGGGCATGCCCCCGGACCCCACACGGAAAAATCCTTAATTCTTGCTCTACGAGTTTCAAGGATACTGATAGGCATGGCCGCGCGCTCGCCCCAATGGTTTTGCACCCCTTGTGTCATGGCAATTACCTTGAAAGAACCAGTGAGCTATATATATATATATATATATATATATATATATATATATATATCGAGCACTCTTCGTATAGACCAAAACCCGCACGTATATATATATATATATATATATATATATATATATATATATATATATATATATATATATATATATATATATATATATATATATATATATATATATATATATATATATATATATATATATATATATATATATATATATATATATATATATATATTATATATATATATATATATATATATAACTGGAGTGATATCTTTGTGGCAATCTTGTTCACAGAGCCCGCGATCTTTTTCTTCTTAAAGTATGTATAGTCCCAGTCTTTTACGCGGTCTGGTCAAGTCTGATAAAGTCAAAAGATCGCGTAGGAGACTGGAACTATACGTACTTTAGAGGTTACAGGTCCGCCATGTTTCAATTCAATCCTTGCCCGGGGAATGATCAGCAGATATCACTCCAGTTATATATAGACCTCACTCCTTGGAGTTTCATAAAATCGCTTCGATTACGGTTGAAATAGCCGTGAAACATATATTTCATAGTGAAGATCGGTAGCGGAGCCGTTAAAGTCCGGTGGGGTGCGTCGTTTGTTTGTTTTTTCGGTACAATTTGTCTACCGTAGAGCGCGACTGGAAGTATTTATACCGGTGGTATGATATACTGCCATATTCATTTTCTGCAAGGCTACAAGTATATATAATCAAACCTTAAGAATCCTAAAAAATTCGATTATATTGAAGTGTTCGAAGGTGATTTCACGGCTCTGTTTCCTACCTTCGGGCTTCTATTATAGCGAGTTTACGAAATGGTAAGATTTGGGGTCGCCGCTGCCGAGAGCGCAAATTGCGCATGCGCACCGATTATTTGGCTACGTGAGAATTCATGCCCTGAAGGCGTCTTCAAAATTCAAAACGGCGGGAAAACAAACAAACTCAGAGGTGAAATTTTAGCATTATATTGTATATCTTGCTAAGAACATAATTATCAGGTTTTAAAAGACGTTTAGTTTTTTAGTAGCGTTTAGACTTCTTGAGATACAAAAATATATTTAAGATCAAGATAGATCAAGGTAGCTTCATTCTCGAGACTACTCCCCTAGTCTCCTTTCTGAGGCTCTTTTCTAAGTATTTCTATCTAGTCAGATCGACTATAACTCTTTAAAAAATTGCTTATTTATCTATCATAGTTCAGTTCAGGGTCGATCCGTTTGTTTTATAACGTTAATAGAAAACAAAAAGAGAATCTGACAATTAAAACCTCTATTTATGCTCTATGCATTATTGCATCAATATAAATATAAATATAAATTGTAAACAAACCTTTCGTTTCGTTTCAAACAACATATACGGACTAAAATCATGGCGCTACTCTGCTCCGAAACTTTGGAACTCACTGCCAGAACCTGCAAGAGAAACAAACAATATTCATTTATTTATCAAACTGATACGAAACTTGGAATTAAATACTTCACATTATTTATTATATAGAAGAAATTTCTGATAATTTGTAATAGATTAGTATTTTGTAGTCTATAGTAGTTTATATATTTTTATCTGGCATGCCTGTAAACTAAGGATTACCTGGATTAGCTAAGCGCATTTGACCACTTTGTCTTTAAATAAAATTGTATTGTGTTGTATTGTGTTGTATTCTCTTCCTTTTGCATAATGGACCTAAGTTTGTCTATCGATCACAAACTTCTGTTGAATTTTCTAATCAAACCAACGTGCATGATTTTTATATATAGTTGCTGTGTCTAAAGACTAAACTCTTGTTAGAAAATTGTCTGTTGATATAATGCTTTTATAAACACACACAAATCTGTCAAATCCAATACTTTGTGTGTGTTAAACTAGTTACCTTTTCTATTTATAACCGATATAGTAAGAAGTCAATGACTTGGACTGAGGAACACAATGATATGCTAATCCGGGAGATGTATTTGCTGGAACCATGGAAGTACAAGAAGGCAACATCGCTATGGAAGCAGATCAGTGATTCTCTGTATGATCTAGAGAATCCAAAATTTAACGTAACACAAAAGTCGGTTCGAGATCATTATAATTTACTAGAAATACAACAGAAAAAAAGATTGCGGGCGGAGGAAAAAGGTTCTGGAATTTCACCAGATCACAGGGAAATTGGAATTTCCATTGAATATATATTAAAGCGCTTATAAAAAAGCAAAAACAAGGAAGAGGAAGACTATCAGCAAGAAACTTAAGGCTGATGCAGAAACAGCTAAACTAGTGGAAATGCGACAATCTTCAATGGAAACCTTAGCAGAAAGTAGAAAAAGGAAGGCTAAAGGAAGTAATAATGGAGGAGGAGGAGGAGGAGGAAAACCTAAAAGAATTGTGTCCAATGGGACTGGCTCCATTGCTTACCTGCAAATGAGGTTAGAAATACATGCTGAACTTAAACGAGAGGAGATATAAGATTAAAACAAGTAGAAGTTGATGAAAGTCGAGTCCAGCAGAACAATTTTATCTCTCAGATTCACGTTGGACTTCATAGACAGGTATGTTTTTGCCTTTCTGCTGAACTACCACATACACGTCTTGTTTCCAATAAGCTCAAATCTTTCCTGGTCCCCCAGTCTCGCAAACATTCCGAACCAGGACACGGAAGTAAAATACTTATGACTTTCTTGTCATATGGTATTTCCCACGCGCGGCAGTCTTGGATGCTTTATGTGTCGCAAGTTGGTGAGCTTGTTGCATCGATTGGCGCCATTTCTCCACATATGCACTATATGATTTCCTGCTCGTTGGCGGCGACTTGAAACCAAATATGAGATCATCAATTGACAGTCGGGATGTCTTCCAAAGAGGAGATAGGAAGGGGAAAACCCTGTTGCATTACACCTGGTGCAGTTATAGGCTTGCACTGGCTTGTTCAAGTGGTCGGACCAACACGACTTGTACGTTTCCGGCAGGGTTCGGAGCATGGCCAGGAGAGTACGGTTGAAGCGTTCGACTTGTCCATTTCCTTGGGGATGGTAAGGTGTGGTCCTAGAGTGTGTAATTCCACAAAGTTGGTCGAGTTGGTGGAACAATTTATTTTCGAATTCTCCTCCTTGGTCATGGTGAATGGTCTGTGGAAAACCAAACCTGAGTATAAAATTGTTGTAGACTTTCTCTGCAGCGGTTTTCCCTGATTTATTTCGCGTCGGATACGCTTGGGCAAAGCGCGTAAAGTGATCCATGACGACACAGAGTCGAACTGGCTTCGTAATAGGGGCGGTGCCATTAGGGAGAGGGGCGTCGTCAGGTTTTCTTTCAGAATATTTAAGAAGGGGCCCAAACAGGTAATACTTACTACGTGTTGGGCAAGGAGCGCCGAAGACGCGACCAACGTTTTGGGGGGTCCGGGGGCATGCTCCCCCCGGAAAATTTTGAATTTTAGAGTCTCTGAAATAGCATTTCCTGCATTTTGAGGAGGGTTTCAAAGAGTTTTGAAGGATATACAATACCAAACAAAATATTCAAATATACTCATTTTATATAGGAATACACCATAACATGCAAATCATACATCATGGGGACATGTCGTCATACATGGACAAATCAACTCACATTGTTTGTACCATTAATTAATCAGGCTGTCAGCTGCGTGAAGCGTACTAAAATATTATTTAATCGTAATATACTATTAGCTGTACCATACTGATTAAAACGTAAAACGACTATAAATCCAAAATCGGGTTCTTAAATAGGAATTGCACTACATATCAAATATAATATTATACAACGGAAAAGGGGAGTAGTAACGGCATCCTAAGGGGGAGCATGTGCGATCGGCACAATGGCACATAGGGCCAGTCCCTCCTTTACTCTTTTCTAAGTGTAGGAAGTCGACGGAAATCAGTTGAAATGGTGAAGAAGTGAATATAGGATGAAGAGGTTCTCGATGTGTCGTTGCAGGCGACTTCTGCTTCAGGCACCGGCAGACGTTCTGCACATAATGGGTTATGTTGGACTGCATACGAGGCCAGTATAATCTGGTTTGGGCTAGATCACATACTCGCTCGTGACCAAGGTGTCCCATTTCGTCATGCAGTTCTCTGCAAACATGTTGACGTGGCGTGGCCACACCACTTGTTCTCTGTGTCCGGCATTATGGTATAAAATATCATCTTTTACTGTCAGTTTTGTCCATTCTTGTAGCAGCTGTCGTACGGCTAGAGGCTCCCGTTGTCTTTCTGTTGGTGATAGAGTGGTACGGCTCTGCCTTAAATGAACTACCCGTTGTACTGACGGATCCTTCTTTTGTGCTTGGGCTAGATCGATGGTTGTGACGCGCGCGTTGTTGGTCTCCTTGATATTTTCGCTTAAATTATCTGGCTGATCAGTCAACGCAGTTATCCATGGAATATCACCTTTGTTTTGTAGCTGAACTGCTGACGTCACGGCTTGTAGTACTGATTGTGTCGTTTCCTCTGTGCAAGTCTCCATATATGATTTCATGTCCATAGACATCCGAGACAAAAAGTCTGTGTCGATGTTCGTTGAAATTATAATCCGCCAGTTCGCCAATCCATCGAAGCCCCGATGCAGTTAACTTCGCTGAAGTTAAGACGTATGTTAATAGGTTGTTGTCCGTATATACGGTAAATTGAGGTGCATAATAAAGATAATCGCGGAACTGATCGGTAATCGCCCACTTGAGAGCTAAGAATTCAAGTTTACCCGTATGTGCATGATAGTTCTTCTCTGATGGCGTAAGCGTTCTCGCTGCATATGCAATAACTCGAATTGTATCGTCTTGCTTTTGATAAAGGATCGCTCCTAGTCCGTCGTTTGACGCATCGGTGTGTACAATATAAGGCTTGTGATAGTCGGGGTAAGCCATAATCGGTGGGCTTGTGAGGTGCTCTATCAGCTTCTCCAGCGATTCTTGATGTTGTTTCGTCCACTGAATCGCGGTTGAAGAAGATAACTGGCCGCTTTTGCTCCTTCTTTTATCTTCGGTATCCGGCTTCGCTGTCTTTCAGGCCTGCAAATAACAGCCGGTCAACGGACATTGTCCGGCATGATTGCGCGTTATTGTCCGCCCAAACCTCATTATGGCCGGTCATTTTGACCGGTCAATTCAAGCTTACCGAGTTAATAGTTATTGTCTTTAAGATGTTTTGTCCATGTAATACTCGCTAGTAAAAGGTATACAGAAAGGAATTAAGGAAATTCTGTCTGTTTGAGCTGATCAATAATTACAATAAGAGATAGCTCATTTTTGTGTCAATCCTTATTCCTATACTATAGATTGTTTTTAAAATGGACCATGATGCATTATGTAGTACTAGTTTACTGACATTAATTTTCGAGATAAAAAATCTATTCTGATTCCTCGTGTATGCCATCATGATAAATGGATGCATTTATAAAAAGTAGGGAAAACCTTAGTCCGTCCGGCCAGAATTTCTACATGTCCGACCACTTTCTGGTCTGGCCTGACATTTGTCCTTCTATGTCAAAAAATTATTTGCAGGCCTGTCTTTACGAAAATGTTCAACATGCTGGTCGAAGAAACCACTGAAAACAATCACATCGTCCAAGTACGGTATTGCAATCTCATCTCTGAGATCACCGAGGCAGTGTTCCACAAATCTTCGGAAGTTCGCTTGTGCATTCGTCAGTCCAAAGGGGATCCTCACCCATTCATACAGACCCCAAGGAGTGATAAACGCTATAAGTGGCGATTCTCTTTCCCCATGAAGCCTTTATGGTACGCTTCCCCCTGATCAAGAACAATGAACCAGGAATTACCACCTAAGATGTCCAAAGTTTCTTGTACCCGGGGGATAGGATGACGATCAGATCAGCAATTGTCCGTCGGTTTAATTCCCGGTAGTCCACGCAGAGGCGCAATGTGCCATCTTTCTTACGCACGCAAACCACGGGCGAGGAATAAGGTGATTTTGATTTGGTGATAAATTGCTTGTTCAGGAGGTCTTCTACATGATGTTTCACTTCTTGGTATAGTGGTCTGGGTACCGAGGTGTAGTTTTTTTTGGACAGCCTCTGTGTTTGAAAGGTTGATGTTTAATTGGAGATCTGAAATGCTACCAATATCATCGTCATTACGCGCAAAGGATTCGGATTCTTCTAATAGCATTGCCCGTGCGGTTATCTTCTGTTCTTCTGTCAGACCACTGAGATCTATGCCATTCATTATGTCTTCGCGGCTGTGGTGCGTCGCTTGGTCTACTTGGCTTTGAACAACTCCACATTGTGCTGGCCTTGCAGCTGAACTCGCTTCTTCCGGCTGAACAGAGTTGTTCCTTAATTTCACATCAACAGGTGTTGCGGATTTGATTAGTTGTAGATTTCCCAAGACTGTTCGTCGATTCAGAATGCCGTGGTTTGTTGTGTTGCGGACTGCGACACTAAGCAATGTTTTTTTCCCTTTCTTGACCGAAGTCAATGCCTCTTGCAATATCTAATCCTGCTGGCCAATGAGCGTTTTCATCAGGTTCAAACAACACTGGTAATTAGCAATTAATTCGACCAGTTTTTGCACGGTATGGTACTTCCCTTGTTTGGTTTCGTGGTATCAGAACATATTTCTTTGCAGTTTTAACAAAGCAAAGGCAGTCTTGGCTCTCATCTTGAATCAGGTCCATAAGGTCATCCAAAGTTTCATCACTGTATTGTGCAAAACTTTCTTGGATCGAGGCACTATCACTTCCAACAATTTCTTTAATGGCACTGTACCCCACAATTGTATTGTAAAGGCACTAGGAAGTAATTTGACTTCTAACTCGACCCGCCAGTATACGGAGTCGGGGTTCCATTAGCTGCGGTCAGTTCTAGGGGTCTGTCCAACAATTCCGATATGTTTTTTGTCTTGACGTTTGGAAACTGTGATTGCAAGAAATTCTCAGTAATTATTGACACTTGGGCACCAGTATCCCAAAGTACTTTGAGCTGAAAATCATTCAGGAGGACTGTCACCATACATTTCTCTCCAACCAGGCTTGCCATTTTTGCCAATTGCTTTGGAGTTAGACGACTTACCAAGGTTGCTTGATCAGTATTTTGGTACTCGGTCTCAAGCTCAGTAGCAGCTACTTGTTCCATAGCTTTACACAAAGGCTTGTGCAAGTGCCAATGTCCTTTTTGACACTTTCTGGAACAATACAACACAAGTTTGCACTGAGAACAAACATTGCAATTCTTCTAAACATTCAAGTGTTTTATTACAATTGTAACACTGGTGGGACTTTGTGTTGGGCTCGGCTACTATCGGTCCCTCGGGAGTAACCTTGGTCCGTTTAAAGACTGTTTGCATGGTTTTCTCCGACAACCAGCAGCATAATGGCTATCATCACCACAAACGAAGCAGTGTTGACAATTTGTACTACCACTTTCTTGGCAGGATGAACACAATGTTCTCCTAGAGGGCTGTTTACTTTTTGCTCTTGTATCTTCACCCTGCATACTTTTGTTCCTAACTTCTGCTCTGAGGGATTCAGCAGTAGTATGGCCACAGCTATAGTACAGCTGAGTCAGCATTTTTCAGAAGTTCTCGCCCCTAGGTTTTAGTTACTAGGCTGGCCGTGTGGGCCCTGTGCGCGCATGTAGACCGGAAATCATGTTATTAATATAAACCGGTTTGACAAGTGAGATTGTGATTGCGAAAAGTTCACGGCAGTTTGAAGAACTCTGACTCCTCAGCGACTGATCACCCTTATCTTTACGGAGTTTGTCCATAGACAGATTCAGCAATTGGAAGAACTGATAACATGTGTGAAGACCGACCAAATCGATGGTAATCAATGGACATCCATTAGAGAACATTCTGAAATATCCAGTGAAAACGAACGATGGTTGACTTTCGCAGGTCAAACCATTTCAATGATTGATCGTGAAGAAATCTGGAGGGGAACTGTAGAAGCTTGCAGGATTTTAAAGCACCCCGAGCCTTCCAACGCGTACAGAAATGTATGTAAGCCTGTTGAAAGCCTGTTTAATATGACCTGGTTTGTGTGGTGTCAGACGTTTTGTGAAACTGAAAGAACTATAATCATTATTAATTTAATGGACTATATTATATGTGTTTGTAAGCTAAAGTATGAAACAAAATATTCAGGCATAAAGCAACGAATTTTCGATGGAAGAGGACAGCGAATCCACCGAACAGGAAAGTAGCGAATCCTACGAAGAGTCCGAGGAAGATGAAGACGAGGACACACCTTGGGAATTTATATTAAATGAAGTTTTTGGGAAGATGGATCCTTTACGAGATGCTCTTGTCGAAAAAACAATGGAAGAAAATAACATCACTGTCGACGAAGCTATGCAACGTGCCTACGCCACCTTGCTTTCAGAATATACCAAAGATATGGCAAAAACATACAAAAAGTACATTCGATTAGTAAAAGGGCTTCAACGTGAGAGTATCCACAAGAAAATTATGAAAACGATAAAGTGTTTAATGAATAAAGAAGGCGACGATGAAGATGAAATGCGGCTATAAATCAAAGAAAATTTCTTCTACAACGAATGTTGTGATACAAAAGCGTTATGGGTAACATGAACACGGGGACAGAATAATAATTGTTTGTACGTTCATACACTAAACAATTCTACAAATTAAATTGCATTTTAAAATACGTCTTGTGTTATTTAATCATATAACTGTTAACTTAACTGTTTAGCTCATTCCTGTCCAAGGGCTTCCCCAGAGACGAGAAAGGAGCGAATGCGAACTTAAATGCGAGCACGAGGAGCAAATGCGAACTTAGATGCGAGCAAAAGGAGCAAATGCGAACTTAAATGCGAGCTAAAGGAGCGAATGCGAACTTAAATGTGAGCTTGAGGAGCAAATGCGAATTAAAATGCGAGTTGGTTATGAATGCCTGTCAACTAAATTTAAACTCTGTTCAATTACAATTTAGAATACGCATGTCAACTCTTTCATAGCAGCCTCCCTAAATATCTATCTGATGACATTGAACGTATACAGAAACGAGCCATGAACATAATCTTGCCAGACCTCAATTACAATGAGGCGCTGGAGATAACTGGCGTCTCCACACTTTATGCCAGACGGGAGGCTCATTCACTTAAACTATTTAATGACATTTATAAAGACAAGGAACACAAACTTTCAGATCACTTACCTCCACTAGCCAGCTCATACTTGGCACGATTAAGGAGTAATAGAACTTTTAATGTACCTAATTGTCGTACCGATCGCTATCGGAAGTCTTTCATTATTCACTATTCAAATAGTCATTACACGTAAATAGCTTTTTTAACACTATTTATACATTTAATAGAGTTTTCGTATTTGTAATTTAAGTGCATTTGTAATTCAGTCTTTGACTGCAATATATGGAATTTTAAAAAACGACCTACCTACCTACCTACCTACCTACCTACCTACCTACCTATCTATTAGATCGACAACAAACCCCCGTGGCTCGTTCGCTGAAAGTATGTGACTAAATTATCTCTTGTAACTTACCTATATAGGATTCAGTCACTAAAAGATTCGTAAAGCCAATAAAACGAGCTCAAAATACTCTATTTCACTCACTAATATTGTGTCTACGCCTACGACAAACATTCTTTTATTTAGTCGATTATTGGGATTAATATTCCCACTATTTAACTGCATCATATGAAACCAGTCATCACCGACATTCAAAAAATTTTATTTCAGCATTATATAATTGCTACATGCACCTTTATGTCGCAAATACAAGCGATAATTTTGCGGTGTTACAAAAAACGAACATGCGAAGTAATTATTACGCAAAGGGAAAAGGAATCGCCCTCTCACGATTTGTGATTCCCTGACGACAACAAGGCTTCGATATTAATCTCACAAGGTCACTCGCTGCAGTAGGCGGCTAATTATTTCTTGTGAGTTTATAATACGAAGCACCCTATTTTGCTAAGAACAGTTTATAAAAGCGATAATTTCGCGGTGTTAAGAAAATAATATTCTAAGTAATATTATAATACGCAAAGGGAAATTTTGCAATCCTATATAGTATATCATTCCTAAGCTGAGTGGGATTAATATTCCCTTACACCAATTTTTGTTTTTAAAAGGGAAATCATAAATAATTATAATGTATAAAACAGTTAATCTGATCCCGGACGTACCATGTGCTTCCATCCAAACAGGTTGGATTTTGGTCCAATCCTGTAACTAGAGTTTATTTTGGAGGAGAAAAACACAAGGGTCGTTGAGACCCCATGTTTTTGATTTGGTAAAATAAAAATTTTTTAAAAAAATGTGTGTTCTTGTGTTATGGTATTAGTGGGGGGTTGGGGGAAAGGGTTATTAGTTAAGATTAGTATTCTGATAAAATAAAAGTTGGAGAGGGGAAGGGGGAATTTTTTTGTTACAAGCTGAACTGAGTAGGGGGTTGTTGATTTTGGTTGCTCAAAATATTTTGTTTGGGAAATATTTTTAAATATTAAACTGGTAGTGAACATAATACCGCAATAGACTTGAGGTTACACCCTGTATACGACAACACGACACCAATGAGATTTAAAGATAAAAAGAAGGAAGAAACAGATGGAATAGGATGCGCAAAACCCGGGTGCTGAAGTAAAAAGAAGCCAAAAAACAGACATTTGCGGAAAAGAGCTGCCTGAATTTTGCCCAATAAAGCCATGAATCATCAGGTTCCAAGCATGACTGGGAGGCATGTTTCTAGCTCACTAGCAAGCCCTGGAACGACATGCCTGCTTTTGAAATAAAAGATTGCCAAGAAACGGTTGGTATACGAGAAAGGTGTCCCGAACGAAGCGAAAGGCGAAAATTGTTTTCAACTTTTTGTTTTTTTTAAAATTTATATACGTCAGCAAAACGGCAACCGAAAGAGTTTTTTTTAAGAAAAGGAGGAAAAATCCGTAAGAAAGATTTTGGAGCAAGAAACTTAAAGGTTTTGTAGTCAATTAGACTTTCCGATTGGATGGTTCGTAGGTACTGAGTGATATTTGAGGGCAATTGGTTAAGAGTATCTCTGGAATTTGATTGAATTAGTTCGTAATTTTGAGGGTTGGACAGTTGTGTAAGTGCCTCAGCCTCATAGTCAACTGATGACCAGATCACTGTGGTACCACCCTTATCCGCTGGTTTAATGAGGTAATTTTTGCTCTGAGCATAATTTGAAAGAAAATTGGATTCAATTGTAGAAAGATTGCTAGTCTGAGTTGTTTCAGCATTATCGAACCTTGTTTTCAAGGTAGATAGAACAGAGGAAATATAAGCCAAAAGGTTAGAATTATTTGGTATGGGTGGATCCCAAGAGCTTTGAATTTTGAAAGGAAATTGGTTGTCGGAATCACAACCGAAAAAATAAAACTTTGTGTACATGGTCCGGCGAAAACGTAAAAAGGAATTGTAAAGGGTTTGCCAATCAACCGGTTTGGGAGTAGGGATAAATTTGAAGCCCTTGGAGAGGATTGAGGTTAGTGGTTTTGAGAGAGTATAATCAGTTAAATTGACAATCAATTTTTGATTAACACTTTTATTCAATTTCTCTCTTAACATGGTTTTATCTCTATTTTTCTTAGAAGAACGCCTGTGTTGTTTTATTTTCAGAAAATCTCTTATCGTTTTGCGACTGTTTGGTAGTTGAAGTGAAGTTTTCTTTTGAGTCGTGTTTTGGATGGCCAAGCTCTCTGAAAATTTACAGGAACGTGTGTGTTCACATCCATTAAAGGTGGAATCGTTGGATTGGTTAATAGTTTTTCCTCATGATGGGTAATAAGAATATTTGTAAGCTTTGTTGAGCACCCAAGAAGGCACGAATCCCATTTCTTTTGTAGATCGTCTGAGAGTTTTAACGCTGGTTCGACATGCAGTTGTAACTGTTTAGGAATGGTATTGTTATTTCGGTGCTTACGTAGACGTTTCAGACTGCGCTTATGATTGGAGTTTTTGTTGCTGATGGTATCTAAATTGACCTCCGGGATTTGAATATCGGGTGTGTTCAAAAAAAGTTCTGGAGTATTGGTGGGAGAGGGTGTGGTTTGACTGTCTACATCTATTGCGAGTATATAGTTTTCAACTGAAACCATATCGTTTAGGTGGATAGGTGAGACAGATGATTCCTCTGTATCATCTGCCCCATCTACCGTTCTTAAATAATTCAGGATATCATCGATTGGATTTGATGGTGGATTGGGTGAAAGCAAGAGATGTTCCTCGGTGGCAGAAATATTAATTTGTTCTTCATCCTTCTCCTCTGTATTATGCTTTAAGAGTTCATCAAGTTCATTCAGTTCAGATTCGTTCAGAGGTGACATGGAGTCCTCCAGACCGCTCTCAAAAAAAGACTCAAAATTCATTGGAATGGATAGTAATAGTTGAAATAACCAGTTATTCTCGTCTTAAATTATTCATGAAAATATTCCATAGAAAAACCAAATTAGATGAAACCAAATGAAACTGAAAATCCTCAGTTCAGTCTTGCCTGGAAAAAGTCCAATTACAAACCATTAGTTTGTTGGTGAAGGGTTGGAATTTCCTAAAAAATTGGGGTTTTGAGGACATGTTTATATTTATGTAAAGCGCAAAATATCGAGGAATATTAATGGCTATAGATAGAAGACATTGGCATTGTGCAGGAGATCGCTGGTGATCATTTCACATTTCACTGGTGGGTATGCTTATCAATTTTTGTTTTTAAAAGGGAAATCATAAATAATTATAATGTATAAAACAGTTAATCTGATCCCGGACGTACCATGTGCTTCCATCCAAACAGGTTGGATTTTGGTCCAATCCTGTAACTAGAGTTTATTTTGGAGGAGAAAAACACAAGGGTCGTTGAGACCCCATGTTTTTGATTTGGTAAAATAAAAATTTTTTAAAAAAATGTGTGTTCTTGTGTTATGGTATTAGTGGGGGGTTGGGGGGAAGGGTTATTAGTTAAGATTAGTATTCTGATAAAATAAAAGTTGGAGAGGGGAAGGGGGAATTTTTTTGTTACAAGCTGAACTGAGTAGGGGGTTGTTGATTTTGGTTGCTCAAAATATTTTGTTTGGGAAATATTTTTAAATATTAAACTGGTAGTGAATATAATACCGCAATAGACTTGAGGTTACACCCTGTATACGACAACACGACACCAATGAGATTTAAAGATAAAAAGAAGGAAGAAACAGATGGAATAGGATGCGCAAAACCCGGGTGCTGAAGTAAAAAGAAGCCAAAAAACAGACATTTGCGGAAAAGAGCTGCCTGAATTTTGCCCAATAAAGCCATGAATCATCAGGTTCCAAGCATGACTGGGAGGCATGTTTCTAGCTCACTAGCAAGCCCTGGAACGACATGCCTGCTTTTGAAATAAAAGATTGCCAAGAAACGATTGGTATACGAGAAAGGTGTCCCGAACGAAGCGAAAGGCGAAAATTGTTTTCAACTTTTTGTTTTTTTTAAAATTTATATACGTCAGCAAAACGGCAACCGAAAGAGTTTTTTTTAAGAAAAGGAGGAAAAATCCGTAAGAAAACGCGTAAAAATTTTCTCTAGAAACCAGTAAAATACAGATAAATATGCTATTTGTTCCCGTAGGGTTAAACTTGTGATATAAAACATGTAAAATCACAAATTATCAAGAAAGTTTGAAAATTTTTTTCAAATTATGGCGTCAGCAGTAAAAGGCTAAAATTTATTTTTGAGGAAAAACTATAGACAAAAATCAAGGTATTCGGCAAAACTATAGAGAAATAACGGTGACATTGATACGGTAACTTTAGAAATTAATTTAAGGTTAATTGGTATAAAAAATGTAAACAAATACTTACAAAGACTTTCCCGGCTTTGAAAACCCCGGCTTTCAAAATCCCGCCGCGTCAGTAAAGGGCCGGAAATAGACTTGCGTGTTGTTGTTATGACAACAAAATAGACCGAGCAAAAGTACTGGGACCGTGTTGTGGCCATGTTGGAATTTCGAATGTCACGAAGCGAGTGAGAAAACGGTTAAAAATGTGTAATATTTAACATTTTGAAGGAACAAACCTATTGGAAAACCATTGGTAACCTGTACAGACTTGTTTTGCGAAGATATTTTGGGTAAACAATGAAATAACGAGGAGATTTTTGGAATTAACTTTATTTCAAATGAACTTAATATAAAAATGGCCTGGAATGGCTGAGTGGTAATTGACGTATGAAAACTCTCAATATAAAAGTAAGTTGTTCCCTTTTCTTTACAATGTATTTTAAAATACGCGGTTGAATAATCTTTTTTTGGTTTTAAAATGGCAATCAATTGTTACCAGAGTCCATCAAGTGATGAATTGACTGAAATAGTCACATGTAATCCATACAAATTGAAATAATTGCAGTTTTTCTTTATGGTTTCTTAGTATATTTGGAGCGCACAAAATGTTCTCTTAGGTTTTTGTGTCTTTGAAAAGCCACCACCGGAGGATTCGGGAAAATCTGGGGGAGACATTGGTCATTCTCAATATATGACCAATGTTGTCTTAAGACGTGGTTCAGATGTTTGGATAGGTTGTCGTCATATGGAATAACGAATGGAAGGATTGGTTGGTGGGTGGTCTCTTTGGGTTCAAGAAGTTCTGCTTGGGTGCAAGAGTGAGCCCTGTTCATAGCCAGAAGGATATCTGTATCGCGGTGACCTCGAGCTAACAGGATCGCCCTCAGGTTTTGTGCCCTCTGGATAAATCTCTGATCGTCCGTGATCACTCGGCGATATCTCAACATTTGGCTACAAACTAGGCCACTCTTACATGAGTCCGGGTGGTAGGAATTATAATGTAAAAGGGGTAGACAGTCAGTTGGTTTAATGAATAAATCGGATTTGAGTGATCCATCATCGTCAATATAGATGATGGTGTCCAAGAAATTGACTTCCTTAGTAGAATGTGTTTCCACAAATTTGATTGTGTTGTGGAAGGAGTTCAAAGAGAGCATAAATTGTTTAAAGGAAGCCAAACCATGCATCCAAATAAGAAAAATATCATCCAGAAAACGAAACCAAACACTGGGTTTTCTAATATCCAGTAAAGATTCCAAAAAGGAATTTTCCAAGGTTCCCATGAAGATATTGGCATAGGATGGGGCCATTTTGGTTCCCATTGCCGTGCCGTGTTTTTGCAAATAGAGTTGATTATCAAAAGTAAAGTAGTTGTCTTTTAGAATGAAATCAAAAAATTGTGTAATAACCGGAAGTAGAGGCCAATCATTCGAATAGAAATCTTTTAGTGATAAAATGCAAGAATCAATTCCTTCTTGTATAGGAATGTTGGTGTAAAGTGACTTTACATCAATTGTAGCTAAAATAGTGTTTTCCGGGAGCGGAGTTGTTAAATTAAAAATTAAACGTAAAAAATGGTTTGTGTCTTTGATATAGGATGGAAAGGTTTCACTGATTGGTTTCAAATAATAATCAACAAAGGCGGAGAGGTTGTCAGTGGGAGAGCCACAACTATCGGTCCCTCGGGAGTAACCTTGGTCCGTTTAAAGACTGTTTGCATGGTTTTCTCCGACAACCAGCAGCATAATGGCTATCATCACCACAAACGAAGCAGTGTTGACAATTTGTACTACCACTTTCTTGGCAGGATGAACACAATGTTCTCCTAGAGGGCTGTTTACTTTTTGCTCTTGTATCTTCACCCTGCATACTTTTGTTCCTAACTTCTGCTCTGAGGGATTCAGCAGTAGTATGGCCACAGCTATAGTACAGCTGAGTCAGCATTTTTCAGAAGTTCTCGCCCCTAGGTTTTAGTTACTAGGCTGGCCGTGTGGGCCCTGTGCGCGCATGTAGACCGGAAATCATGTTATTAATATAAACCGGTTTGACAAGTGAGATTGTGATTGCGAAAAGTTCACGGCAGTTTGAAGAACTCTGACTCCTCAGCGACTGATCACCCTTATCTTTACGGAGTTTGTCCATAGACAGATTCAGCAATTGGAAGAACTGATAACATGTGTGAAGACCGACCAAATCGATGGTAATCAATGGACATCCATTAGAGAACATTCTGAAATATCCAGTGAAAACGAACGATGGTTGACTTTCGCAGGTCAAACCATTTCAATGATTGATCGTGAAGAAATCTGGAGGGGAACTGTAGAAGCTTGCAGGATTTTAAAGCACCCCGAGCCTTCCAACGCGTACAGAAATGTATGTAAGCCTGTTGAAAGCCTGTTTAATATGACCTGGTTTGTGTGGTGTCAGACGTTTTGTGAAACTGAAAGAACTATAATCATTATTAATTTAATGGACTATATTATATGTGTTTGTAAGCTAAAGTATGAAACAAAATATTCAGGCATAAAGCAACGAATTTTCGATGGAAGAGGACAGCGAATCCACCGAACAGGAAAGTAGCGAATCCTACGAAGAGTCCGAGGAAGATGAAGACGAGGACACACCTTGGGAATTTATATTAAATGAAGTTTTTGGGAAGATGGATCCTTTACGAGATGCTCTTGTCGAAAAAACAATGGAAGAAAATAACATCACTGTCGACGAAGCTATGCAACGTGCCTACGCCACCTTGCTTTCAGAATATACCAAAGATATGGCAAAAACATACAAAAAGTACATTCGATTAGTAAAAGGGCTTCAACGTGAGAGTATCCACAAGAAAATTATGAAAACGATAAAGTGTTTAATGAATAAAGAAGGCGACGATGAAGATGAAATGCGGCTATAAATCAAAGAAAATTTCTTCTACAACGAATGTTGTGATACAAAAGCGTTATGGGTAACATGAACACGGGGACAGAATAATAATTGTTTGTACGTTCATACACTAAACAATTCTACAAATTAAATTGCATTTTAAAATACGTCTTGTGTTATTTAATCATATAACTGTTAACTTAACTGTTTAGCTCATTCCTGTCCAAGGGCTTCCCCAGAGACGAGAAAGGAGCGAATGCGAACTTAAATGCGAGCACGAGGAGCAAATGCGAACTTAGATGCGAGCAAAAGGAGCAAATGCGAACTTAAATGCGAGCTAAAGGAGCGAATGCGAACTTAAATGTGAGCTTGAGGAGCAAATGCGAATTAAAATGCGAGTTGGTTATGAATGCCTGTCAACTAAATTTAAACTCTGTTCAATTACAATTTAGAATACGCATGTCAACTCTTTCATAGCAGCCTCCCTAAATATCTATCTGATGACATTGAACGTATACAGAAACGAGCCATGAACATAATCTTGCCAGACCTCAATTACAATGAGGCGCTGGAGATAACTGGCGTCTCCACACTTTATGCCAGACGGGAGGCTCATTCACTTAAACTATTTAATGACATTTATAAAGACAAGGAACACAAACTTTCAGATCACTTACCTCCACTAGCCAGCTCATACTTGGCACGATTAAGGAGTAATAGAACTTTTAATGTACCTAATTGTCGTACCGATCGCTATCGGAAGTCTTTCATTATTCACTATTCAAATAGTCATTACACGTAAATAGCTTTTTTAACACTATTTATACATTTAATAGAGTTTTCGTATTTGTAATTTAAGTGCATTTGTAATTCAGTCTTTGACTGCAATATATGGAATTTTAAAAAACGACCTACCTACCTACCTACCTACCTACCTACCTACCTACCTATCTATTAGATCGACAACAAACCCCCGTGGCTCGTTCGCTGAAAGTATGTGACTAAATTATCTCTTGTAACTTACCTATATAGGATTCAGTCACTAAAAGATTCGTAAAGCCAATAAAACGAGCTCAAAATACTCTATTTCACTCACTAATATTGTGTCTACGCCTACGACAAACATTCTTTTATTTAGTCGATTATTGGGATTAATATTCCCACTATTTAACTGCATCATATGAAACCAGTCATCACCGACATTCAAAAAATTTTATTTCAGCATTATATAATTGCTACATGCACCTTTATGTCGCAAATACAAGCGATAATTTTGCGGTGTTACAAAAAACGAACATGCGAAGTAATTATTACGCAAAGGGAAAAGGAATCGCCCTCTCACGATTTGTGATTCCCTGACGACAACAAGGCTTCGATATTAATCTCACAAGGTCACTCGCTGCAGTAGGCGGCTAATTATTTCTTGTGAGTTTATAATACGAAGCACCCTATTTTGCTAAGAACAGTTTATAAAAGCGATAATTTCGCGGTGTTAAGAAAATAATATTCTAAGTAATATTATAATACGCAAAGGGAAATTTTGCAATCCTATATAGTATATCATTCCTAAGCTGAGTGGAATTAATATTCCCTTACACCAATTTACCAAGATTAGTGAAACCAGTCATCACCTTTAAAACTTTTATTTCAGCATTATATAATTGTTACATGTCGACGAAAGTTCGATATATCAAGAATTTCAAACGTTGAAGAACGATCGCATTCTAAATTATTCATGAACGCTTCAACGGTTCATTGTTTTGAACAAACAAAGGATCATGCAATATGCCTGAATATTTTGTTTCATACTTTAGCTTACAAACACATATAATATAGTCCATTAAATTAATAATGCTTATAGTCCTTTCAGTTTCACAAAACATCTGAGACCACACAAACCATGCAGGTCAAATTAAACAGGCTTTCAGCAGGCTTACAGACATTTCTGTACGCGTTGGAAGGCTCGGGGTGCTTTAAAATCCTGCAAGCTTCTACAATTCCCCTCCAGATTTCTTCACGATCAATCATTGAAATGGTTTGACCTGCGAAAGTCAATCATCGTTCGCTTTCACTGGATATTTCAGAATGTTCTCTAATGGATGTCCATTGATTACCATCGCTTTCGTCGGTCTTCACACATGTTCTCAGTTCTTCCAATTGCTGAATCTGTCTATGGACAAACTCCGTAAAGATAAGGTTAATCAGTTGCTGAGGAGTCAGAGTTCTTCAAACTGTCGTGAACATTTCGCAATCACAATCTCACTTGACAAACCGTTTATATTGATAACATGATTTCCGGTCAACATGCGCGCGCACAGGGCCCACACGGCCAGCCCTGGTAACTAAAACCTAGGGGCGAGAGCTCCTGAAAAATGCTGACTCAGCTGTACTATAGCTGTGACCATACTACTGTCAACTTCTCTCTTGATCCCCTGAATCACAGCCATCACATCACTGGGTGAAGTTGTTGGATTTGTCGGCTGTGAATTTCTTTTGGATTCTTGGTCGGTGCCCAGAGACGCCTGGCCAACCTTAGTGTTGGATTGCGACTTCATCTTTCTTGATCTTTCACTCGCAGAGGAAACAGTCACATTGAGCTGGTGAATTAGGTCGTCATCTTGGATAGTGACATCTTTCAGGAAGGGCCGGAGTTTTGCACGGATACTCTCATCTTGTAGTTCAGTCTCAATTGTTCTCAGGAAGAGCTTTTTGATATGCGCTGCATCATACTGCAATGTGTTGGAACCTTTTGTACTGGTAAAAATTATTTTCTGTCTTAAGTACAATGCACGCATGAGGAATGCCTGGGGTGATTCTTTGGGACCTTGGCACAGAGAAGCCAAACTCTGATACAGTTCTCTTGTATCCTTCACATCATAATGGCTGTGAATAATCTTTCTCAGTCCATCCAGTGTCAGGTCACTGAACATTTCAAGGTAACTTCTTAGGACCATACTTGGGCTGATTGCACAAATCACACCATGACTATTTCAGCTTCTGTATATCCTTGTTCTTGACCAGCTTCAATTTGTCGCACCAAAAAAGTGTAGTTGAGTTTGTCCTTCTGGTTGGGCTCCCCAATTTGTCCAATGATCTTGAACTGCCTCCTCAGTGCACTTGTGAGTCCAAGCATTCCAGGAAATGATGAGTTTTTGTTGTTTCCCCCCTTAGTTTCTCTTCTGCTTGCTCTAATTTTGCCTTTGTTTCTTCCAATTCTTTCTCCTGCGATGTCTGAAGTTTCTTTAGCTGTTGTTTTAACAATTACACCTCCTGTTCCTTATTATTCTGAACATTACAGGTTCTTCGTTCTGAGACTCAGCATTGGTTTCTTTACAACGACCTAACACATCTTCGAGCATGGCAACTTGTTTATCTGTCCCTAGCTTATCAAGTTCTTTCTCTAGGAATTCTGACACAATTGCCACCATTTGAATTTTCTTGTCCTTCCATGTCGCTTGTTCAATCCCTATACGCTCAGCTATTACTTTTATTACATCCATGCTAGCCTGACAAAGGGAGATTTGGAGCTGAAGTTCTAAGTCTTCGATTTTGGCATTCGCGTCGGCCATTTTCGCTTGAGATATCAATAAAATCCTCGGTGTTTTCTTTTTACACAACAGATCTTGTTATCAAATGAGAAATCTTAGAGTTCCACGAATCGCTGGGGACTTGGTAAGATTCTACCACATTTTATTGTCTATGTATTGCCAGCGATACAATCCAATCGCCTTTTACACAAATATACAAAGTATTTTGCTTTACCTTCAAGGAATAACTTCTCCTTGATCTCGGTGGGACCTCCAAATTGTTACCCAGTCAGTTAGTAGACTGCTTTAATATTTGTTTAAAACTTCTAATGAAGAATACTAAAACGACAAATATCAAATATATTTTTCTTCTCTTCGAACTCGTGGTCTCACACCATCGCTCTACTTTTTGAAGCTAATCGAAATACTGAGAAATACTGATAATAATTCCATGTCCTAAATAACCCAGGTACTTCATGAAAGCCTGACCCCAACACACACCCTAATCTTAACCAATAAATTCGTGAATATAGGACATGGATTTATAACCGAAATACTGGTCTCACACCAGTGTTTACTTCATGTAAGCTAATTACATGAATATAAGACAAAACGATTACATGCAAAGCATATACCGCTCCTATCTGTGCCATGTTTCAATTTACAGTCGAACCCCTACTAACGGACACCCCTTCTAAGCGGACAACTCTCTTAAGCCCGATTTCCACAGTCATCGCTGAAACAGGCTCGCAGCAATCGAGCTGCGAGTACTTGCATCTCATTGAAAAGAACTCAGAGCGAAAAAATAAGCCCTGCGGGTTCTTTTTAATTAGATGCAAGTAGTACTTTCTCCGAGCTGCGAGCCAATTCCTGCGCTGACTTGAAATCCGTCTTTAAGCGGATGTCACCTAGGCGATGTCCCAGTCATTTCTTTAATAAAACACTGTAGTTACAACCCCCTTTAAGCGGACACCCCTCTTAAGGTGGTCTTGGACAAAAAAAAAACGAAATTTGGAATTTTTTCTTTTTGTGAAATAGACATCCTTAACTATCTAACTTTCCACGGGCAAGTGTATTTCCTGAGTATTTTCACTAATTTAACGCCAACGATGCGTTATTTATAGCGAGGTAATGAAAGTGGTGTCCGTTTTCATCGCAACGTAGAGCAGATTTTTTCCCGTTTTACGCTAATTGGCGTGCCTCTATTTACCGCTTTCTATCAAACTTTAAATGAAGAAGCTATACAATTCCTTTCATGACGTATATCCTTTTCTAAACATTTTTTTTTTTCATCGCGGGCGAATATTTTCGTTAACGGTTGGTTAGCGAGAGAGTTTTGCAACGAGTGGATGTGTTGCATGGCTCTCATGGAGCTGCTTCCGAGTACATCTCAGTTTCCACATTGTCGTGTTCTAGCTGGTGAGGACATCATAAAGACCAATGATACCGATCTCCTGATCTTGTAGAAGAACTTACAGATCCTCTGGCTTCAAGCTAATGGGGGAGGAGCGTCCGCCATGTTGTAAAACACAAATTTGTCCCTAGCTTGATAAGTGTCGAAGACAAGCAATTTTTAAAACCTAGAAACATATGGTCTGACTAATAGTCTCTCGCTTAGGTTATATTTCGGTTTCTCATTTGGACGTCCGGTTTTAGTTAGGTATATTTCCCTGGTTGCTGAAAATTGGGCTACGGTTCATGCCATTTTTATTGCAGACTACTTATACTGCATATATTAAAGTGTTTTTCCTGAGCAAAGTTGCTGTCAAAATGATCGGCAGACTGTCAGTCAGTAACATTCTTAGTAGTATTATAGGGGCCGATCGACCCGCATTTTTAAGGCGGCGCTAGGCGGCACTCATTAATATTCAGGCGGCGTTCTCATTAATATTCAGGCGGCGTTCTCATTAATATTCAGGGTGGCGTTCTCATTAAATATTCGGTGTGATGCATGGTGTGATGCACGGTGTGATGCACGGTGTGATGCACGAAAGTAATTAACACCTATGAAGTGGGTGATATAAACCCAGTGTTGCCGTACAGTTATTTACTTTGTTTACAGTCTTTCACTCGAGGTTTTGGAGTTTATATTGGATTGTTCTTTTGGAAGTGTTTTAAATGGCATCCAGTCAGGAAAACGTTTGGTGAGTATACTTCTTCGTTGACGAGTTTTTGTTTCTTTTTAATGAGATATTCGGTGTTTTATTCTCTGTCTAATATATTATTCGTTTTCTATATAGGAGGAATCAGTTTGTTGCCGATTTACAAGCGGAGGAGAGAGCTCGCCTTTATTTCTCGTCGGTGATTGATGATATGGTTTCTGAGTTGCCTGAGCAGGATCGGAGTAATTTTCTTACGGATTGGCAAAACGACGTTTTCGTTATGGATGTTATCGAGAATGAACCCACCAATAACCTCGGCGGTGTCGATGATATGGTTGCGGAGTGGTCTGACCAGGATCGGAGTAATTTCTTCGCTGATTGGCAAAACGACGAGTTCGTTATGAACGATAACCTCGACGACATCGGAAGCGCTTCGCGTAGCCAGTTTGGTTCAGAGCCGTTGCCGAAAAAGTTCTGTTGTGAAGAATGTGGTCGGATGTTCCAACGTTCAGGTGACTTGAAGCGACACGCTAGGCGATTACATACGGGGGAAAGGCCGTTTACATGCCATGATTGTGGGAAGTGTTTTGCATCGGGTGACATGCTGAAACGACACGAGAAAATCCATGGGCAGGAGAAACTGTACGAATGTTCGAGGTGTCACAAAAAGTTTGGTCGGAAGGATAATTTAAATGCACATTTAAAAATGCACGAGAAGAGAGGCGCTGAACGGGAATACAATTGTAACCTATGTGGTGAGACCTTTCGAAACATTTTCCCGCTACAAGCTCATCAACGCGACGTCCATCAAGTCGGTGGTGGTAAGCGTAAGACGCCGGGCTCTACAACACAACGAGCGAAACGAGCACGAACCACCGAACCTGCTGTGAACGAAGGAGCATCCACGTCAAGCCTTCCACCTACCATTGAACAAGCGAGAACTATCGGGGCTAGTGCAAGACCCTATCCTTCCACCTAGGGTTGTTCCTTCACCTATGTACCACGACCATTGGCAAGCTATCCGAAGTCGGCAGAGTCGGAAAAACAAAGTTCAGGATTGGTACAATTATCGGCTGAATTCTACTGATACTACCGAACTAGTACGTCACGTGCGAGATATATTCGAGGATCAAACGACGGCGTTTAAGCTTAATCTATCGTTTGGTTTTGTTTTGCGGAACAATGAAACGGAACAGCTTCAATACCACCATTCTTCAGCCAACAACAACAGGGTCTTCGAGTCACCGTTCCAAATCCGAAATCTCCATGATTTAGAACAGGTTCGTGCAGCGTTGGAGAATTTAGATATGTTGGAATGGGCCCGGCAACAACGACCCAACTCTAAATGGATCGTTGTCGAGGTAACCAACGCTACGTTCTACATCACTAAGCTTCGCGATCACCCTATTGGCAAAAGTACGAAACTCCCGCAGTACGTCTTGGACAACCCAGCCATCGTGTCGCTAGACTGCAATGAGAACACTGGTTTCCCGTACAAAGACAAGTTATGTTTCTTCCGTTGTTTGGCTGTCCATCGGGGATGTCACCCTAGCAACCTAGAGAGAGATACTCAACACTATTATGAACGCTATGTTGATGCCAATAGTGATGAGTTTGACGGTGTCACTCTCGACGAACTTCCCGACTTGGAGAAATTATTTGAACTAAACATTTTTGTGTACGAACTGACCGAGATCTGTGACGAAGACGACGACGAATCTAAAGTTGTGGCCCAACTCGTACAGCGATCCCACCGTTCCTACGCCAATACTATGTATCTCAACCTTCACGGTCGTCATTTCAGTTACATCAAAAACTTGGCGATGTATTCCAAATCCTATTGTTGCTCGAAGTGTGAGAAACTGTGGAAATCTGCTAAAGCCTTAAACAAGCATGAGAAAACTTGCGAAGCCGCTGTTCAACATAAGTTTCCTGGTGGTGCCTACAAAGTTCCGCAGACGATTTTCCAACAATTGGTCGACGAAGGTATTACAATTCCTGAGGAACTACAGTACTTCCCTTACCGCGCCACGTTTGATTTTGAATGCTACTTCCAAAATCACGAGAATCATCCAAGAAACACGAAGAAGCCGACCTGGGAGTCGCAACATGTTCCATTGAGTGTCTCCGTGTGTTCCACCGTGCCTGGCTACGACCAACCAAAGTGCTTCGCTTCGTCTGGTGACACGTCAGAAATGATCAAGCAATTCGTCGATTATTTGGTGGAGATAAGCGAAGCAAGTTACAGTTTGTTGTTAGAGAACTTTGAAACAGTGTTTGATCAGTTTGACGAACGTTTATTCGATGAAAGTGATTCCAATGACAACGAATCAGACGCAGTAGAGAAGTTCATCCGTTGGAAAAGTTAAAAGTTAAGTTGGAAGACTACCTTCACGAACTTCCTGTACTTGGTTTCAACTCGGGGAACTATGATATTAACGCTACAAGGAAATTTCTCTTTCCTTATCTCGTCAAGAACGAAGTGGTTCGGTTTGTTATTAAGAGGGGTAACAACCACATGTGCCTGAAAACAGAGAACTTAAAATTTTTGGATATTACCAATTACATGGCTCCTGGATTCAGCTACGACGAATACCTTAAAGCATACGAGTGTTCGCAGACCAAAGGTTACTTCCCCTACGAGTGGCTCGACTCCATCGACAAACTGAACTTTCCCAGTTTACCGCCACGCGATGCATTTTATTCGTCACTCACAGGTACTGGAATCACAGACGAACAGTACGATTATTGTCATCGTGTTTGGAACGAACAAGGCATGACTACGTTTCGCGAATTCCTTGTGTGGTATAACAACCTCGATGTCGTTCCTTTCCTCGAAGCCATCGAAAAGATGAGTTTATTTTGGAAACAACGAAACATTGATATTTTCAAAGACGGTGTTAGTGTTCCTGGTTTAACAATGAAGTATTTATTTTCTAATGTTCCAGACACTTATTTTACGTTATTCGGAGAAAAGGACAAAGACTTATATTATACGATGAAAGATAATATCGTCGGTGGGCCGAGTATTATTTTCAACAGATACCACGAGAAAGACAAGACAAACATACGAGAAGTAGAGATGTAAGAGAAAGGTCAAGAGCCTAAGCCTTGTCAGAAAGTGGTCGGATTCGACTCCAACGCATTATACCTCTGGGCCATTATGCAGCCAATGCCGACGGGTAATTATTCGAGACGGTTGGTTGACGATGGTTTCAAAAATCAAAGTAGTGGTAAAACGGCCATCGAATGGTTGGAGTGGCAAGCCTACCAACGTGGGGTCCACATCCGACATGAATACAACAATACCGAAAAGAGAATTGGTCCACGTCGTCTTCCTGTAGATGGTTTTTGCTCGGAAACTCACACGGTGTTTCAATTTCAAGGTAATCCCAGAGCCGGGCGGAGGGCCGAAGGCCCGGAGTCCGGTGAGGGTGCTAATCTCGACACGCGTGGAGTCCATTTTACACGCGTGTAGAAAAAGCGAGGGAGACGAAATCTGGGAAATAGTTTATATATATATATATATTTATATATATGTTTGGTACGGTGTCACGCGGTAAGAATTGACTAGCGACGAAGAAAACTAAACTCTCAAGCAAATAGTATTTTGCTTTCGTTTATTTAAACGAAACGAAATGGAGCACGAAGAAAAGAAGGATACAAACAACTCGTTTAATATATCTTGAAGAGAAACCAGAGAACTTGAAGAAACCAAACGCCGTATGGTAAACAAAACTCGATCTGAATTGCACTGTTTCAGTCTGTTTGTAGTAACTCCGTGGTCAAAATACGGTAGGATTCTCATTGTTTTCATGTTTTCGCTTATTAACCTAAACAATAGACAGCTTCACGTTTTCATGCTTTCCCTTTGCTCGTCCAAACCATAAATCAGCTTAATTAAAGCTAACTTAAAACTAAAATACTATTATTACATGTAAATACTCATGGGCTTCGGCGAGTTTTTTGGCTGTATTTCCAAATTTTCGACTGAAACGTTGTCTGTTTAATACGTCTTTCTAGAATCTGATTCTAGCGAATTGTTTTCATCTCGGACTCTATTTTAAATGTAATTTTTGAGCTGTTGACTTTTAATTCTGCCTTTGCAAAACATGCATGTATATGCATAGGGAAGCCATTTAAAGCTTGTTAAAATAATCCCTTTTGAAACCTCCTAAAAACATATTTTGTACAACCAGAGTTTAACAATGAAATCTAAGTTTTGCTTTGATATGTAGAATTATCTTGAGGATTATCATTTGTTTATATATCTGTTTGTTTTTATATTGGCTGTACATCAGTGCTTATTTTAATCAGGGTGGGTGGGTGGGTGGGTGGGTGGGTGGGTGGGGGATGTTTCAAAAAAGCATCAAATAAAAGCAGGCGAGGGGTTGTTGCATTAATGTATTTCTAGTTAGTTATCCCCGAGCCGGGCGACGGGCCCAAGGCCCGGAGCCCGGTGAGGGTGCTAATCTCGACACGCATGGTGCGAACGAATTTCTGTGATCTGAATATTTATTTATTTATTTGTATATATGTGTGGACGGACCATACGCGGTTAAGATTGTGGGACACTGGGGACAATATAGTTCTTGACAAAAAGATTTGAACTAACAACATAATTTATTCTTGACAAAAAGACTTGAGAAAGGAGTTTTTGGGAAACGTATATCACTTTTGAAAGAACAGAAACAAATCAACGTCTACGTATAAAGCAAAACAACGTCTTGAGTAGAAGGAAACCCGTCAAACCGAAACTCAAAAGGAGGAGAAAGCAAGAGTGAAACTTGAAAACCGACGAAGAAATAAAGGCCGGCGAAACGGTTTAAGTTTACGGTAAAAATATAGAGCTGCCGCTCTCAGTAATCACGAACATTTAGTTACGTATATCCTATCACTGTTAATTTTGTTTTCTCTTTTGTGTGTCCTTAAAATTTTATCTGTGGCTGCCGTCTTAATATCTTTTTTCAAATAGTTTTCTTATTGTCAAAACCACTTGTGACTAACGTAGCTTGTCCATAATTTGGCATAAAAATCGGAAAAGGAGCATTTTTTTTTCTGTAAAACGTACAAATGCTGTTGAAATATTTATTAACATGTAGGTGAAAACAATTTCAGCACTTTGAAATATCATAAAAGAATATTGCCGTGGCAGGCTGCCAGGTTTGAAAAATTTTTTCAGATGCTGTAGCGATATTTTTTGTAAACATGGAAGAAGTGTACAATATAACCCTAATATTTTGACAAAATTTTCCCGCCTTCCTCGGTAGACTGGTGGTTAACATAGTCGACTTGCACGGTAATATGGTCGAGTTCAAACCCTGGAAGCGACGTGCAATTTCCTTTATCTCAATATTTTTCACGAAATATCATCCTTAAATTTTTCTTTGTTCCTCGTTACCTTTTCCTTCAAAAAATAGATTTATTAAAACTGCATTTTTTTTATTTCAAATATTCTACTAGAATTAAAACTATATTTTAATCAACAGGAGTGACTATTTCCAGTTACCCAATAAAAAAGAGCGCAAGGGGAATATCAGGAGGTATTTACAAAAATTCATGCAAAAGCGGGCGAGGGGTTATTGCGTTCATGTATTTCTAGTATTAATATATTATTCACATGCGCGTAATTAGGTCGTTAATCTATCATTAATTCTTATTGCGTAGGATGTTGGTGGTATGGCCACGATTGTTATTTGAATCATGGCAAAGAAATGAACACTCGCCGAGAGAAACCCATGGCTGAACTATTGGAAGAAACGCGAAGAAACAACGAGTATATTGTTGGACAGGGCTACAACCTTGTCGAGTGTTGGGAGTGTGAGTGGCGACAGATGAAACAAACCAACAAGGATCTCCAAAGATTCATTGCCACCAGACTTCGACGACGCTTGGACCGCCTGAAGACCATGACCAAAGAGACCATCCTAGCTGCCGTCGGGAACGAGAAATTGTTTGGGTGTTTGGAATGCGACATCCATGTTCCAGACCACTTGAAAGAGAGGTTTCAGGAGATGTGCCCCATCTTCAAGAACGTAGAGATCTCTCGAGATGACATTGGTGATTACATGAAGGCCTACGCTGGAGAGAATAAAATCATGAAACAGCCACGACGCAGTTTAATCGGCACTATGGTTGGAAAGAAGATCCTTTTGGCCACACCACTTCTGAAGTGGTACCTCGAACACGGTTTGGAGGTAACTCACATCTACCAGGTGATCGAGTGCACACCCAAGTCGTGTTTCGAATCATTTGGTGACGCTGTGTCGGATGCCCGCCGTGCTGGGGATGTCGACCTTTCCAAAGCCATCATCGCCGACAACATGAAGCTCGTTGGAAACTCTTCCTATGGTAAGACCATCACCAACAAAGAACGCCATCGGCAGGTGAAGTTTTGCGACGAAGACGAAGTCCCAGTCTTAATCAATTCACCTTTAAAGTTGTAAGTAGGATTTTTTGTCTACCAGTATGCAAAACTTCGTATGCTGCAATTTTATTATGATTTTCTAGATAACTATCTCGATAGATCCGATTTTGAGTTCTGCGAAATGGACACAGATAGTGCCTATATTGCAATAAGCAGTGGCAATATTGAAAGCCTAATTAAACAAGATAAGGAATCGGAATATATGGAAGATAAACATAACTGGTTCCCGAGAAGTGATACAGTAGAGT
Source organism: Corallium rubrum (assembly GCA_964035015.1). Taxonomy (NCBI): domain Eukaryota; kingdom Metazoa; phylum Cnidaria; class Anthozoa; order Scleralcyonacea; family Coralliidae; genus Corallium; species Corallium rubrum. The sequence goes on from OZ035998.1 coordinate 22,944,555, forward strand.
ATGCACGTTATGACAAGAGAACGCCGGGATTATTTAAGGTTGAGTGGGAAGGAGATGGGATTGTAAGTTTGTGTAGTAAAACGTATTATTGTTTTGGAAGTAGAAAGGATAAATTTAGTTGTAAAGGTGTAAATAAGAATAATAATGTAATTAACAAAGAGAAATATTTAGATGTTATCTTAACAAAGCGTAGTGGTCAGGGTGTGAATAGGGGATTTCGCATGCTGAATAATGAGATGTGTACATATGTTCAAGTAAAGAACACTTTTAGTTATTTTTATCCAAAACGTAAAGTTTTAGAGGACGGTGTATCAACAATTCCTTTAGATATATAAGTGCATGTGTGTAAATATAATACGGGAAACATTTTGTGTGCTTGTAAATACGAAATTTAATAATATATCTTTTATTAACACTATCTGTTGTCTTATTTTGAAGAAAAATCATTGCCAGGTGTGGGATTCGAACCCACGTCTTCTGGGACTTTAAACCCAGCGCCTTAACCATTCGGCCACCCTCGCACTTACATTTAAAAGTTCCATATTTGCGGTTTATACACAATTGGATAATGGGGTACCATAGGCTCCTGGGGGGATCAGAGAGGGCACATGTTGTATTATTCAAACCGGACTAATTATCAAATAAAAGTCCTTCCGGGTCACATAAGTCCTTAAGAATCTAACGTAATTTAAGTTGTCGCTAAAACTCTAAACGTTTAGTGTACACCATGCCTCGGAAGCGTAAGGACTGCCCCATCTGTGGAAAAAAAAGTTTACTCAAATTGTCCAACCATTTGGCTGACATCCATCAATTGTCCTCAAAAGATAGACAATCTCATTTGATTCGCACTAAAGCTTCTCCTATAGATTTAGAAACTTTGTTAAAAGAATTACACAGCCTAATCCGAAATACTAAGTACACAAAACGGGTACAATGTACGAAGTGGCCAAAATGGCATAAATAAGATTTTACAAACTCGGTCTGTTCAATTTAATTATGTACTCCATACAGTTAACACATCCGTTTGGGCTCATGGTCTCTGGGGGGACCAAGACGGGGAAGACAACCTTTGTGAAAAAATTGTTAGCCAACGCCCAAATCATGATCGACCCTGCTCCAGAAAATATCATGTATTTCTATTCGGAATATCAAGATACATTTGCTGAAATAGAATTAGTCGTGCCTGGTATTCAGTTTGCCCAAGGTATACCCGATTCTATGCTAGATTCCATTAATCCTGAGACGCGAAATTTGTACATTATCGATGATATGATGGGTGAAAAAGATGCCACTATCGCTAAACTCTTCACAAAAAAATCGCACCATGGGAATCTCAGCGTGATTTATATCGTGCAGAATTTGTTTCATCAAAGCAAAGATCACCGTACCATCTCTCTCAACGCTAGTTACTTTGCCCTAACAAAAAAAAATGTTCGTGATGCAAGTCAAGTGACTCATCTTGCTAAGCAGTTGTATCCAGACAACACAAAGTTTTTCACCAAGCCTACCAAATGGCAACCAAAGAGCCGCATTCCTACTTATTTGTCGATCTCACTCCGACCTGTCCCGATGAAATTCGAGTAAGATCCAGAATATTTCCGACAGATACCCATTACGTGTATCAACCCAGGGTATAAAAATAAGTGCTCAATACCTGAGAAAAGCGACATTGAGACATACTGATAATGGTTTATTAAAGGCTATATAGGACGGTGTATTTTGAATATATGTTTAGATTTCATCAAACGAAAGAAACTAGTATTACAAAAAAAACTAGTGTACTGCCACAATCAATCTAAACGCCATAGTACTGGAATGACACCAATCATAAGAATTAAAGTTACTGTTGAATCGTTGAAACATTATCTTCTGTACTATGCTGAAGTTCAATAAAGTATTTACAAATAATGTATATGTATTTCTGATATTCCTCAGATGGGGATATCTTTGAGGGTACCCCGGGGGTACTGGTAGTATCTTTGGGGGTTCCCTGGGAGTGATGGCCGAAAGGGGTAATAATTGCTTAATTACGTGGGTGGGAGACTAACGATCGCTAGTCGAGTTAAAATCATCTGAATGGGGGTTATAGGATAGCAGGACTTGCGTATAACTTTAGTCTTATGACTAAGGATACGAGTTAAAAGTTTAGTCTTAGGTCTATAATTACGGGTTAAACTTTACTTTCAGAACTCTAATTTGTGGGGATTTTATATACGATTTTAATAATAGACGTTCAACTATACAGAGCGGCAAGCATGGTGTAATTAAAAATAGATTACACAAGTTGAAAAACATCAAACATTCATATGAATAGAGCTGCTGATTTAAAAGTCACCCGTGAATGTCGGGTTAAGGATACATGCCAGAACACAAATGCTAATATCGCTTAATTCGCCTATTATGTTGTAACAAACTATCCATCCCTGCGTCGGCATTCGTTTTTCAAAGAACACATGGATATCAGAAAACACTATACGAGAACACTTAGAAAATGTTCTGATTTATATCAGAAAGGCAACTAAGCGCGCGACGATGGAAAACATAGTGGGAATATTAGATATGGATGGCAAGAGCTGCATATATGTAATGAATTATATACATAAACGTGCCTTGGGGTACGAAAGCCTTCCCGATGAGCGATCTTGATCGCATTGTGGCAACCCTCTATACCGACATAAAGATAAACGAACAATCCATGTTGGCATTTAAAGGCGGTCACTTTGAAAGAGATCTTCTGAAAAGACTGGATATTCCATCACTAAACTTGGAAAACTATGGTTGTCCTAAAGCTTCATTTCTTTTTGATGACATGATTTGGTTGGAAACATGTGGCAATCACATCCCTTACAAAAATTCCACATGAACCGGTTCCAAAATCACATGTGATTACATGTGATCACATGTGATTTTGGAACCGGTTCATGTGGAATTTTTGTAAGGGATAACACCAAATGCATACCATCACTGTGCAAAAGCGGAAGTAATGGCTTTCGGAGAGTGGTTGGCGACTAGAAACAGAAAGAACCGGCAGCAAAAAGGAGACACTTATGAATTTTAACTTTGTGTGTTTGTAAATAATTTTTAGCTTTTTTAATAACTTTGTGTGTTTGTAAATAATATTAACTTTTGCGTGCTTGTAAATAGGAAAATTATATGTTTTATTACAACTACCAGTTGTCTTGTTTTGAAGAAAAATAATTGCCAGGTGTGGGATTCGAACCAACGTCTTCTGGGACTTTAAACCCAGCGCCTTAACCATCCGGCCACCCTCGCGCTCACCTTTAAAGATCATGGGGTAACATAGGCTCCTGGGAGATCAGAGAGGGCACATGTTTTGTTATTCAAACGGGACTAATTATCAAATAAAAGTCCTTCCGGGACACATAAGTCCTTGAGAATCTAACGTATTTAGGTGTTGTGTGTGCTGTGACAGATCCAGTAAATGTAAATATTCTTTAAGAGCCACCAAATCATTGAAAGAATACAAACGAAATATTCTCATAATGCCTAAAGATTTAAAATAGGAAGTGTATACTCCAGAAACCCCACACGGGAAAGACACCGTTTGTCAAACATTTGCTTAATTAGAGGGCTAAGCTATGAATATTAACGACATTAGAGTTAGAGCATCTGAAAGGGGGACTAAGGGCGACAAAGCCAACGCTCATTAAAAATTCAATTTAGCTAATAATTATGAATCCTCCAGATTGGGTTTAAGAGGGTGCTTAGGGAGACCAAGAGGGATTTTGGAGTGCGTATAAGGATACTAAAGGATATTTGAGGGTGCTTCGGATTGTTTCGGGTGTATCTTGGTCAATTCTTCCCACAAAGTTTCATTGTAAATAACCTCAAACATTGAAAATAATTTTTCATGTAAACCCTTCATTTCTACGATCTTCCTTCAACAACAAGCAGTAATCGAATAAAGCAACGCGATGTTACACATTCTCTATGGCAACACCAACGCTAATGACTTTCTCGCCTAGACTTGCCCAAGCATTAATACCTCTTCATGCCCCTTATTATCCCCTAAAAAACTCATGATCACCCCATAAATAATTACATATTCTACAGTATATGCAAATCCGGTTATATTTAGGTCATTAGTAACTTTAACGAGTTTTCCCTTTTGTGTTCTGCACGTGCACTCAGGATAAATATGCAAATATCACATTTAGTAACAGAAAGCGTGGCAACGCTTTCAAAATAATAAATCGCTTTGCCTTTATATTTCGACACTTAAAATCGTTCTTTTCCATGACTTCTCGAAGTGATTCCTCATTCTATCTTCCTACGATTTTCTCGCTTATAAACGAGGGTTTGCTTTGAAATCTACAATTATTAGTCATATTAAGATAAAACACAACATTTATACAAGAAAATCATTTATTACTTTCTCTCCAGTAAGAAAAATATCCTAGAATACATTTCATTTCTGGATTCTCCGCATTACTATAAAATTGCCACAGTGTATACAATATAGACTCTGACGTGTTTTCTAAATGTCTCAAGAGCGTCTTTATGACACCTGATCTTTAGTACTCTTGTCGCCTCAATAAACTCGTCCCAAATCAATCGTTTATCGTTTACAAATGCAATGGCATCTTTGCAGTACAATTCCCATCTTTCTTCCTCGGTCATCATGAGGCAATCAAGCTGGCGTTGACTGGGGTGATCAATCTTACAACGACAACAGTTTTCTTTGCATAATTTCTCGATTTCAGTGGCGATGGCGTCTGTGTATATGGTCTCTATCGATGGAAACAGCTTTTGGTATTCGACAACGGACACTTCGTCGACATGTACTTTATTTCCCCAGGCTTCACATTTACGGTTTCTAGATCGTCGAGTATTATTCATGTCTCAGTTCTAAACGGCTTTCAACAAACGTTCCAATCCTTCTCTATAGTCTCAAACGAGTATATAGATTCGTCCAATTGCTGTCAAAGAAAGAAGACGTATTAACTTCTGATTATTCAAATTGTACAATTTTTAAAAAAAAATACAACACATGCATCAATTAAAGTTATAACTAATCACAAACATACCTTACCACTTCCTAAATCACGATTAGACGTCGAAAATAAATCCAAACAAGCGATAGAACAAGAGAACTCCAGAAACCACGAGTGAAACACGGTATGAAAGTAAATGACTGTACGGCAACACAGAGTTTATATCACCCACTTCATAGGTGTTAATTACTTTCGTGCATCACACCGTGCATCACACCGTGCATCACACCGAATATTTAATGAGAACGCCACTCTGAATATTAATGAGAACGCCGCCTGAATATTAATGAGAACGCCGCCTGAATATTAATGAGTGCCGCCTAGCGCCGCCTTAAAAATACGGGTCGATCGGCCCGTAATACTACTATTCTTAGATAAAAATAATCTGCACGAATGTCACAGAAACGGTTTGAAAAGACGCTTAATTAAGACGGGTCAGTTTCAAACGGCACCAGAATTTTCACACGATACCAGAATTTTCACAACAATTGATAAATATCTAAAGCTGGTTTCCCTTTTCTGTACACTTTCTGATACACATATTAAACTATATATCTAGTCCTTTAAACATTTACAACATCCCCAAACAAAAATTATCCACTGAAAGTACTCGAAGCCGAGGAAGAAACGTTCTTGTTCCACATTCTTTTTCCGTCTCGCCGACAAATATAATTATTCGGACCAAAATGTCAACAACAAACCCAATGGGTTACGGATCATACTTTTCGCGTAAAATATGCATCTAAACTATAGATATAGGAATCTAAAATAGTCACGAACAATTGACACAGACCAGTGCAATAACCCAACGTCGAAACAACATTTTGTTTATACACGTTTGTACAACTATCCTTTCAGAGAAGAAACTAGACAGTGGGCAGACTACGAGTCCCATGTAAAGCTGGGGCCTTTTAATGGAAAACAGTTAGATTATGTTGGCATAGGGACAAATTTGGGCAATAATTTCAACATTGTTGCTGCGTAGACAGCACACTAATCTTGACCATGTCTCGTGTCCAGACCTCTTTGCGCACCTATGTATGGTCGACGAAATCTCGATATGTGAAAATTGGCTTACGGATGGATTTCTGTCCAGTTTTATGACGTTTTGTGACGTAGTTGCTGGCAATTTACATCCATACTCCAGAGGGTTATTCGTTTGCACGGAAGTTGTACAGAATTAATGTTCGGAACTTGTCAACGCCACCACGAACATGGCATTTTGTGAACTCGCAACGCCATGAGGTGAGTGACTGTGCCAACAGTGACGAAGTTCGCGAACGATCTGTTCTGCTGTCGCGAATTTCAATTAATTTGAGGAAGGACATATTCTTTCGTCAAGGTATTTGAGGAAGGAGATATTCTTTTGTCAAGGTAAGACAACTAAGATAGTTCTGTGTACTTAATGTTTCTTGTTTGTCCTTAAAGGCTCACTTAAAACGGCAAATATATGGTTGAGCGAGGTAGAAATTTATAAGATATCATCTGCGATTTCTTGCCATCGCTACCATCAATTATCAAATTGCTTTGTTTGTGAATAAAATGTACTTTCTATTTTAGGTGTATATTGTTGTGAGTTCATTGTTTCTCACAGGAGCAAAGAAATTAAAGTGGCATTTGATTCAATGACATACAAAGTAACCGATATTGCCAACATATAAACATTTTTTAACTTTTTGCTAACTACACGAACTTCATTATTAGAAGAAATTTGGTTACCATATTTAACAATCTAACATTCTTTTTAATTCCAGTTTGAACAATATTATTAACCATTGACAGAACAATTAATTGTTGTCTTAATGATTTGTTAGTATAGGTTATATACCGAGAACGCGGGATTATTGACCCGAGGGGCCGAAGGTCCCGAGGGTCAATATATGACTTATATCCCAAGTTCGAGGTATATAACCGATTTATATCACGACTGAGGAGGTTTTCGAACAAGGTTTCGTCAATTTCGAAGAGTTTCGATCAAGATTTTTCGAGTTTTGTCGACAAGTTTTATCCAATTATTTATGCACGGGATATAACCTGTATATACACCGCGGTACATCAAAGAAAACCGACTCAATCGTGATATAATTACATTTACAACCCTTTATAAAACCATTTATGGTTAAAAATGTTAAAATTACGTTCTTGTTAAAAATACAAAGTCAACTTCTGCTTTATTCTATATATGCACAATTAATAAAATACCTTATGTCCTTTATAACTTATATATTACTATTACTATTATATTCCTATATTACAAGTAAATTAAAAATACGGGCATGAATATTTATCATTTATAGACTTAAAGCCAGGGGAATTCCTCAAAATATTACCCCGAGGGATGATATTATATCACCGGAGGGGCTGTAAACGATATATTATACCGAAACAACTTTGAATATATTGATACTCACTGTAGCGTCGAGACATTCTTGATTTGTTTCCGACGCTTCGACACTATGCATACTGCCTTTAAATATTTTGAATGCATTCTTGTTCCTTTTTGGTACTTTTTTAGTCTTTCTTCTCCGACAATCTGTGTATTTTTTCGTCTGAATCTTCACGACTTCTAAATTCGTCGTGTCTTCCCGCCATTGTTTTATACAACTTCGTTAAAGTTCGCGCGCGGACGGCGTGGTACTCACGTGTGTGACACGAAATATATTTCCTGCTGCACCCCCGCCCATCCAGGGGTGAGGGAGGCGTTAGAGTCAGTCCATACAAGAATATGGTCGGCTCACAATCAATAGTTTGGTTGGGCGCTAAATACTATTCTCAAAAACATACTCATAACTTGCAAAATTATGATCGCGTTCTCCTTCGTCCAACACCACAATCATATCAGCCCATGGATTATTTTACGAATTTGCTTTTTGGTATTTAATAATAATCGTAGGGATTCGTAGCCAGGCAGCATTCCCCTTGTGATAATAATTGCTAGTTTTTAACTATAAACTTTAAATGCATTTTGCCAGAATTGTGTTGAGCCAGCATGGTGGTTTCAAATTTCTAAACACGATTTTCTCAGTTGCCTAATTTGGTAATAGTACCTGGACGCCAAACACGCTAGCGCATTCAATATTTGATGTAATGCTTTAAATTTTTGAACGGACCTATGAACGGATCTATGTTGCAAACTTCAAATATATTGCATATGTTATTCATTGTTAAAAAGTTCTTGTTTTGTAGCCTTATGAATAAAAATCAGCTATCTTTTCAAAAAAATAACATTTTTATCGAAAACATTTATAATGTTGTACTTTTTTGAGATTTCAGCATAGATCTCTGTGTGTGTGTGCTTTAGATTAACCTTTGTTTGGTGTTTGTCGACAGTTAGTTCTCATGGAATCTTGTTCCCTGCAAGTGCTATATTTAGCCCACTTCGGGGTTGTTGTTTGGTTACCATGGCAACAACGTATGTCTTACTTAATTTTTTAACATCAGCGAAACATATCCTATATATTTCTGTAAAAATATCTTTAGATATACCATTATTAAAGAAAAATTTTTTTTTGTCCAAGACCACCTTAAGCGGAAACAGACACCTATCTTGGGTCCCAATCAGCAAATTAACCTCTCTTGAGCGGACAAATCCATATCAAAATTAACGTTTTATGTAATAACAGTACCAAAGCAATCGACAGTTGAGATTAACGGAGAAAGGCCAACACTTGGAATTGTGAACTTGTTTAATTAAGTCAGTTGGTGCTGTATTGATTGCTTTACTACAGTAAAACTTACTAGAGTTAAATTATATTAAAACATATATGTATATATATATATTTATAATATAGCTACTAATGGTATATGAGCTATCTTGCAATCTGATTGGCTGCATTACTAACTGTATATCAGCTCATATACAGCGAGTAGTGAAAAACAAAATGGCGGCGTAGTTTTCTTAAACTATTCCAGATGAAACTGGCTGGGTTTTTTCAACGTATAGCTCAGAAAAATTTGAGCTAAGAAGGGGAAACTAACATTTAACACAAAATACACAACCCAAATGCACAATTTACAAAGTTAAGATAGTAAATCCACTTTAAAAACCGTCTTAAGAGTTTACAAAACCCGTTATAAATTTCAGGTTGACAATAATGTTTTGTCAGACAAATTAAAATCCATAAGAATTGAACTAACAACACATATTTATGAGTAAAACCATTTATTATTACTCAGCAAAGTGGTTTTTGAAGTAATAAATCATTATGGATAAGTGTGAAATATTGTTTTTGCCACGAGAACATAAAATCCATATCTTTGAGCTACCGTGTAATGTTCTATTTGTTATCTGGACATTAATTACAATGACACACATGCACGCGATGACGGTAAATTTTGTTTAATATATTAGCTAAAAGTATATAGGTATACAAAACATGCAACACAACAATGCCGGTTTAACCAAGCTTAACCGAATATTAAACTGTATAAAGGTTTTAAAATGTTACTAGCTCTGACTTGATTCATCTCACTCTGATATAATAACTCTTCGTCTTTTTTGACTATGAATCTGCGAAGGTTGTCGCTCGATTACGCCACTTGGAAAAACATTGACAGTTCAAATTTGGCAATTTTGAAAAAGGCTTCCTTTTGGCATTGCAGATAAACCTGGAAAATAACAAGTTGATGTGCTGGTTGTCTCGTCGATTGAGACCGTATGAGCTTGAACTGAATTACTAACAGCTGATACACTTTCAGTGGCAGTATAGCATCAGACAATACAGCAGAAATTTTTTGTTGTTTCTTATCTGACAAAGCTGAGTAGTTATTTATGTCCAGTTATTTGAATGATTTCGTTCGGCGGGATGTCGTTGTCAAGCTTCTGAACCAAATGTGCTTCCTTGTGCTGTGATTCACCAACTTTTTGTCAGTTTCCAACCCGAAATCGTTTACCATCTTCTTCAACATACTTCGCAGTGAATTTACTCCAAGGGGAGAACATTTGTACCATTGTTGTCCATGTTTTGGGGCTTCGATGTTTACAGCTAATTAAAACGGAGACACGTCTGACAACTGACTGAGAACTGTTGACAGGACAACGATCTGGGTTACTTTTGTTCTCGTGCATTTGAGGCTTTTTTGCTCTAAGGTTTCGTAGGTTTTCGCCAGTGCGTGTTTTTGTTTGCATTTCTTTGCTGAGCTCGACAAAGCGAGTTCCCTGTGAATCTCGTCTTAATTGCAAATCGCCCCAACAAAGACCTCGCTGTTCTTTCCCTGGCCTCATACCAAAATAAGTACAGTTATTTAGCCAAAGTATTGAGTACACGATCATAAAACTTAGTGATGTCTTCATCTGACAGCGGCTCAGCAACGTTCGGCCGATTTCCTTTGCCGAGAAATTTCAAAAGTTTCTGTTTCTTTTTCTGGGTGTCTTGGATATCGTAAAATTCTTTGTCATTCAAAACACAGAAACCGTAGTTTTTTTTCGTAGATAACAGTAAATGCTTTGGATAAACGCTCTGATAGACAAGGGCAGGTACTCTTCACCATTTTTCTTTCGTACGGCCAAAACAAATTTCTTTTAAATCGGTTGAAGTTCTCTCGGTGGAATATCATTTATTTCTCTGTTCTCCGTACTGTAGTAACTTGAAACAAATAATTCCTTGAAGATCTTGATATCATATGAAGTTTTTTTTGTTGTATTTTCGTTTTCTTGTTGCTCGCAGAAATTATTAATATCCTCTTCGCCTAATATGTATATTAGCGCCTTTGACGGCTGCTTTATTTTGAGCTCTTCAGTTTTTAGAGTTTTAGCTGTTCTGTCATCGATTTGGTTTGCCCAGGGACTACAATTGTTGTTTATCTTCGCTATGATGTTCCTTTATTCGAGAACATTTTTGTTATCCCTTCAAAGTGTTTGGAAAACGTCTACCTTTACCCGTTCTGCTTCATTGGGCCGTCCACTTTCTAAGCAAGTTTGGAAGAATCTATCAACGCTCAAGATCCTCACTCCTTCGAGGGGTATACGTGGTGGAGTTCGTTCAAGAACCTCAAGGAGCTGGTCTATTCCTTCACTTGTATCCTTACGATCACAAACAGTCTATTCTTTGACAAATAAACCGAAGGGTGCTAACCTTGAGAACTTATTAAATATTCAATGCAAAGTCAGATCGAAGCGTGACTTATGGTAATTTGCATTCGTCTCGATATTTCGTTCCCTCTTTAATGATGTCCAATGTCATGTCACTGGCCCCTAAATTGGATGAGTTACGATGCTTTTTTGAGTCTAACAATCCCGACATTGCCCTAATTACTGAAACATGGCTGAACGACAACATCGACGAGGCGGTAATTGACATCCCAAATTATTCAGTCACTCGTCTCGACCGCCAAAGTGCTAGTCACGGGGAAGTATGTGTTTATCTCAAATCTGACTTAAATTACATTGTTTTGCATGCGTTTACTCATCCAATTATTGATGCTTTGTGGTCAAAGCTTCGCCCTTCAAGGCTTCCTAGAGGTTATAGTTGTTTAATTATCGCTGTAATTTACCATCCTCCATCGGCAAACGACCACCTGCTAGAAGAATATCTTCATGAATCGCTGTCGTCTTTGGAAAGCCAATTCCCCAATTGTGGTTTTGTGATCGGTGGCGACTTCAATCGAATGGATGTTTCTTCAATTCTTAACCATTTTAAACTCAAACAGTTGGTCAAGTTCCCTACAAGAGGTGACCGCATACTCGACTAAATTATCACAAACTTATACGATTATTACCTTAATCCAAATAGAGCACCTCCCTTCGGTTTGTCAGATCATTTCACGGTTGTGGTGAGCCCAGCAACACGCCGTCAGCAATCTCGTGGATTTGCAAAAAAGGTTGTGCCAATACGGAAAAAATCCTCTTCTGGTCTTCGCAGTTTGGAAGCCTATCTAAGTGAGTTTGATTGGATTTCGCTTTTTTCAAACTTTGACGATTCTGTCGATTCTGTTGATGCCCAGCTTGAAGCTCTTGAAACAATTATTAAATTTGGCCTAGATTTATTCCTCCCAACCAAACTGGTTTGTTTTCATCCCAAAGATTTTCCTTGGATTACTCCTGAACTCAAACTATTAATAAAAGATCGTCAGGTTGCCTTGGTGACCGGAAATATGGAACTATTTCGCGAGTTACGAAATAAAGTAAATCGAACCAGAAAAGTTTGTAGGAAATGTTTTTATGATACGAGTATTGATACCATCAAAAAATCTGACCCGAGGCAATGGTGGAAAGAGATCAAACGCTTGTGTCGGCTTCGTAAAACTTCTGCAGTGTTGCAAGTCAATCTTCCGGGTGGTCAAGCAGTTTCCTCATGTGAAGATAAATTACGTCTTGCTAATATTATCAATGCTGCTTTTATTAAGCCTACAGTCCATTCCGAACCTATCGACGCCCGATCTAAACTTAGTGTGGGAGACGACACCATTCGCTTTCAAGTCCATCCAGATGCTGTATACAATAAACTAACAAAAATCAAATCTCATAAGGCTGGAGGTCCTGATGGTATTCCCAATTGGATATGGAATAAATTCCCTTCTATTCTTGCTACTCCTGTTTGCATGGTCCTTAACGCTTCTTATCGCTTAATGAGTGTTCCAAGATCATGGGAAAGCGCAGATGTGTGTCCCATTCCGAAAGTTAAACCAATTGCTGATGTAGACAAAGACTTACGCCAAATATCCTTGACGCCTACTCTGTCGAAGGTCGCGGAAGACTTCGTCCTCGAAAGCTTTATCAAACCAACGGCAATGGATGTCCTTGCAAGCGATCAGTATGGAGCAATTCCAAATTCTTCCTCCACAGAGGCTATCATCAGCATGGTTCATCACATTGCAAGTGAAACTGACGGCGGTTCGGGTTCAACAGTTAGAGTAGTCGTCTGTGATTTCCAAAAAGCCTTTGACCTGGTTGACCACGTTAGACGTCGTCTCACATGCAAAAATCCTGGGGGTTATTATAAGTAACGACCTGAAATGGAATCTTCACGTCGATGATATCATCAAAAAAGCATCCAAGAAATTGTATTTTCTCATCCAACTCAAACGTGCTGGTGTGCACCAAAACGAACTTGTACTTTTCTATTCTGCATGTATTAGGTCATGCATTGAGTATGCTGCCCCTGTTTTTCACTATGCGTTGCCTAAATTTTTATGTAATAATTTGGAACGTGTCCAAAAAAGAGCATGTAAAGTTATTCTTGGTTATGGGAACTACTCTAGTTATGATGAGGCTCAGGTGGAATTGAATTTACCATCTTTAGTGGCGCGACGTGAGTCCCTTTGCCGTAAGATATTTACGAAGACACGAAATGACAAATCACCTAAGTTGTTTGATCTACTTCCGTCCGAAGTTACGCATTCTTACTCCCTGAGGAATCCTAATCTTTTTAATCAAGTTGAATTTAATACTAATAGGTTTGGCAATACCTTTATAATGAAATGTGCCAGACATAAATTGTAGATTTATTGTAATTTTAATTAGAATAAGTTTTATGTGTAAATTTATACGCAATTCAGCCTATGCTGCAAGGTTTTAAATTTTTAATAAATTCAATTCAATTCAATTCATTCATTCGCTTAACTCTACAAACCTTGAACTACCGGTAGCCATTTGAAAACAACAAGAATGAAAAAGGCGGGAATTTGTCGATATGCCACTCGCGAGCGTGAAATACGCCACTGGGCTCCCGGATGTAGTTACATATGGATTCTACGAGTGTTTTAGTCCCCAGATTTTCAACATTGAAAATGGAGGAGGTAGCCTGCGTGCAGACGCTCTTTAGTACTATTGAGCCAATTATATAACATTATCGAGTTTGAATCTATTAGTGGTTGAGAAAAACGGAGTAAGGGAGGTTGCCACAGTGAGTCAAGAACACTACAGTGAGTGAAAATTGTGATTGCATATTATTCTAATAAATACTAAAAAAAACAGTGATTTGTGTGGAGGTTTAACGATTTGCGGAGGCAAATTTTCCCACATGGGCTAAATAGCATATTATTGGGTGCAACCCCCTGATCGGCAGTACTGGCATTCTAGTAAACTGGGTGCAGCCCCAAACTGGCATTCTAGCATACCGCGCAGGGCTTGGCGCGAGAATGCGAGTGGTTATATGAGAGGCACACCACGCGTGGCCGATCATTGCGCCTTTTGACGGCACAGCGAAGACATAGCTGAGTATCAGTAGCGTACAAGAAGTAAAGAAAATTACGAAAATACCATCGATCCCTTTAATCAAAAGCTATTTCCACCGATAAAATCGGTGCGATAGGTGTAGACGGTGGTGGTCAGGTGAAGATTGGAGATCACAACAGGGCATCCTGACCTGAATCCAAGTAATAACAAGCGCCTGGTAAGTAGGTGAACTCCCCGTCTGCACCTAACCAACCATACGGGTAAGTAAAGTGAATGCAGGTGTTAATCTTTGGTGAGCTTGACCTTGTGTCCTTCATCCTTTGCTTTCTTCAATACTGGATACAGGATTTTTCTTTTTTCTGCAATTTCTTTTGGAAATTGGTTACTGATTCCTGTGTTGGTTCCTATGAGCTTGTTCGCCGACCTCTTTACCGATTCCTTGTCCGGACATCGGAGGATTTTGGCCACGATTGGTCTCCGTCGTGGGTTTTCGTACCTAGTTTCCTATTCTGTGGGCTCGTTCGATTGGGATTGCATTGGTCGCATCTTTGATTTCCAGATTGTTTTCCAGGAGGTTGTAAACTTTTGATAAGCAATTTTCAGGGAATTCTTGTTGAGACTCTGGTATGTTGTAGAACGACAAGTTATTTCGCATGGAATGCGTTCGGGTGTCTATAATCTCATGGTTCAGTCGCTCTTTTTCTTCCTCAATTTTAGTTACTTTTGTTTCCAGTTGATTGATTCTTTTGTCTTGTTCCTTTTGTGCAGACTGTGCAGACAGGATTTCAGTTGCTGTATCTTGTTGGTAGGTTAAAGAGTATTTTAGGTCACTGATTTCGCTGTCTGTGGTATTCAGTCTCGCTTCTATGCTGTCAAGTTTGTCGAGTTTTGTTAATTTCTCGTTCATAGATGAGATAACAGCCAATATTTCTTCAAGATTTACTTCATTCGATTCTTGCATTTTCGCCTGTTTTGCACTTCGTTTCATAGGCGTACTTGTCGCAGAATTATTAAGATCTTTTGCGGAGCGTTTAGAAGTCGTTGTTGCCATGCCTGATACCTCATATCAGTTAAATAGTATGACTTAAGCTTAGCACTTCGTCCAAAGCTTGTGGGTATTCATTTATATTACTTGATTCAACTGCTCATCATACTCCTCGTCACTTTCATCCATATCGTTGAAGACAATTCTTATTTTAGCCAACCCGTGAGTTATTCAAAAACTGGTATGAATATTATACATTTGCAACAAGCAAGCCCAATAGTTTATGAATGTCGTTTTACGTATGTCGACAAATAAGCCAAACTTCACTCAGAATCTCCGCGGCAATTTAAAACTGTATTTTTCAATTGTGCCGGGTTCCTTTTAGTCTCGCTGCTTGCCCGAGCACATTCTCAGCACAACATTCCTTTACCATCACTGCTAAATAACGCCAGCCTTGAGCTGAGCGAGCGTTGTTGTGTAATTGTTTAATCGAAAACTAATATTTCGAAAAGTTTAGCCTAGAACTTTACAAATTTACGAAGAATAGTCTTTCGACTATATTCTTTCTGCCCATGCAAACACATGCGCGTGAATGTCAATGTGAAGCGTGTAAGCGTTAGTGAAATATTGACACACGGCGTGCTCAAATTACATTTCTAAAAGTTTGAAAATTATCCACGCACTTCAAAGTAAAAGTATAGCTTAGAACTACACCGAATTTTTGAAGAGTGATATTTCGCTTATTCTCTTTCATCATATGTACATGTAGATAAACGTGCATGAAAATTAGTTTAAGGTGGCTCCACACAGTTTCTCGAAAAATGGAAAAAAACAAGTTTGAGAGTTAATTAAACAATTCGGAAAAAGAATAAAACTAAATGTTATGTATAGTTAAACAGTCTGACAATCAAAAACGGTTACCAAATAAACAGCAACAGTTGTTGCTATGGCAACAATGACTTTTCAAAATGGCTGCCAATTACCCTTCAAACTAATTTAATTCGAAAAAAACTTTGGTGACTCCCAATTTATTTTTTTCATTAAAACTTTTCTTGAAGTATGAGTAATCAATAGGCCGATTTAAAAAAAAATCTGTAGAACGAAATTTTGTAAAAATGAACAAACATGATTTTTCCGGAAAAGAAATTATTCGTTCTACAGATTTTTTTTTTAAAATCGGCCAATTGATTACTCATACTTCAAGAAAAGTTTTAATGAAAAAAAAAATTGGGTGTCACCAAAGTTTTTTTCGAATTAAATTAGTTTCAAGGGTAATTGGCAGCCATTTAGAAACGTCATTGTTGCCATAGCAACAACCGTTGCTATTGATTTGGTAACAGTTTTTGATTGTCAGGCTGTTTAACTATGCATAACATTTAGTTTTATTCTTTTCCGGAATTGTTTAATAACGTATTTTGGACTCTCAAACTGTATTTTCCATTTTTAAAGAAACTGTGCGAGATTAAACACAAACCCGTCGACGGAAATGGGGTGAACAGCTAGAGAGTGACTAGCTAGAGAGTTACTTTAATTAAAGTTAACATTTCGAGTAGTTTAGCTTAGAACTTCACGAAATTTACGAAGAATATATGGTATTTTGATTATGTTCTTGCCGCTCATATAAATATATCTGTGGCGAAATGTAGCACCTTGAGCTCGCGACTATTTTATGTAATATTTCAAATGCTGTTGCTTATAGTTCGGTACAAATATTGCGTACGATATTGTGGCTGTGGATTACAATGAATGAACTTACATGAAATAAAGCTGTGAAACAATCAAATAACGTTAAAAGCGGCTGGCAGGGATACCAGAGGTTCTCGGGCTTCAGTTCCCGGTTTTTAGGAACCAAGCTGTGATTGACTAATCGCTGAGAAAGGAATGTTGTGCACGGGTAAGCAGCCACTCGGGGGGAGGGAGATTTTGTATCTTCCAACAAGTGAACTGCCTTGATTTCACGTTTATATCCAAAACAGTTGTAACCGTGCTCCGGTAGGCTCGACTATTATTAAAAGGACCAGATTTACTATTATTACTATTAGCATTGAGTTAGCATTTGTAGGTGAACGAATTTAAGAAGGTAATGCAACAACATTTGTGCCACATTATTTTTGTTTACACAATTAGAATTGTAAATTTATACAGCAGTTTGCCATATTATGCCATGATGGGGCCTATCCACTGGGCCAATCACTGTCATGTATTCACTATCAAACATCACAACTGTTTAATATAATTTTTTGTGCTATACTAGATATAGGGGCTGTGCTGCGAATTGCTGTATTGCATGTGATGCCATGGCAGCCATGTTGGTAATTGTACAGTACTAACATTAGGTACAAAAGAATATTAAATTGTACTGCACTTTTAACCAACAAACTACCATGATAGCTGCCTTATCTTTGTCCTTTAAGTCTCTTGCCAGTTGGATTCACATACTAGCCACTATTCATAGTTGAGTCCTCCTTCAAAACGTAACCGAGATCCAACTTATAGTCTGACACCAAGATCTTGACCTAGTGGCTCAACAGCAAGACCCGATGGTTTTGTAGACCAAGCTTATATGACCAAAGGCAAGTGATCTGGTTTATGACTAACCTTAAGCTGAAATTAGCTGAACAACATTCAATAGTATTGTTTGTTGTTTCTTGTTAGGGATTTTTCTTGGGTATTCAACTTATATAATGCACAATTTGAAAAACATACATGTAACAATTAAACTGCTAACTGCTAAGCATGTTTGTTTTCAGCAACATAAAATTGATTATTACTGTAGAACAATAGAAAAGAAAAATATGACAATTATTAATTATTACAAGGAAAAATATTTGTCCTGGTCTCAATGTTACTTACCTTAAGAAAGGAAATCTCAGGACCCTACATTAAATGCCTGGGACTGGTCAGTTGAGGCCAAGACTGCATGCTCGAGAGATAGCTAGAACACTGATTTGCAGGCTAATTGTGGAATGACTGATCAATACTGTTCTTTAATTATTGTAAAATATGCACTACATGTATATATTAAAAATCAAATTAAGTAGATGACCCTACCATGTACTGTAGCTGGGTAGCTCATCATATTTTCAAGCAGTTGCTGCAATTAGCTTAAAAGGCTCACATCTCATCACCTATGAAATGCGCATCACATGGTCATGATGGTCCAGGCCCCCTAGCAAGTACTCACACCATTGGTGCTCAATTTTAGCCCTACCCAAATTCTTTATTCCTATGCACTGGCTATACAGTGCATGAACAAAAAGATTGTTTTAAGTACTATATAAAGTTCGCACTGAGGGCCATAGCAGACTGTAATAGTTGGTGGGGTGAGTTATGAACACCAAAGACACATGGGTTTAGAAGACAACCTGGGGTTTACTGAGGTATGTCTCTGGGAATGTAATTTCTTCTTCTTCTAATCAAGAACACAGGATAGCATTTGCTGCCAGGAGTGACTATTTTGTCTCTATTAATTACCTCTTGCATCTCACCCGCATAGGGGATGCTCCTTTTTAGTCTAGTAGCTCATTGTGTGGCTGGTTGATATTCCTGTCGTAATGACAGATCGGTCTGTGCACAATGTGTCACTAAAAACTCACTTTGTGAAATAGGTAAATGCACAGAAGGGTAAATGGGCCTGGGGGCATGTTCCCTGGAAATTTGAATTTTAGAGTCTCTGAAATTCCATTTCCTGCATTTTGAGAAGAGATTTAAGAGTTCTAAAACTTGTGGGGTCTCAAGCCCCTGTAGCCCTCCTCATAGACTTGATTGCAATTGTCATTTGAAATAGCATATTTTATAAATTAAATTAATTATTTTTTATGATTGTATTTTTATATTGATGTATATATTAAGCTTTTCCCATTCCCCTGTGACAAGTAAAAATGTTTAGCCTTAATAAGACTTGAAAATCTGGTGATGCCATTATTAAAAGAGTTAAAAGTTACGCATTCCTGTTCCTCCAGCATATATGGCCACATTGGCCATGGGGGTGCATGCAGCTGAGCTCCAGGCTGAAAACTGCCTATAAAGTAATGAGATTCTGACTATTATTGTACTCAATTCGTTGTAATTTTTTTAGCTGGATTTGATGATTCATGATGTTTCTGGTTGGCTTGACAGGGGGAATAGCAAGTGGAAAAAGCACTGTCTCATCTATGTTCAGGAACCTGAACTGTGAAATTATTGATGCTGATGAGATAGCTAGACAAGGTTAGTGTACTGTCAATCAATACACTACACTACACTACAATGTACCACTGTACAGATTGTGTCATTAATTTAGGAAAATTATTAAGCATTGGATTCCTAGAATGGACCAAACCGACCCTTTGTTATATTAAATAAATATTAATATAATTATACTCTCATGTCTAATCTATGTAAGTAAATCATATGTTTCATAGTAAAATCGTTGCAATTTCTAATTCATGTAATGGGCCAGAATTAGTGTTGGCCAGCTTGGACAAATAGCACAGTAGATGTACATGCATGTCTGAATGTGCCTATGTTTTTAACGTTTACAAGTGGTTCAACCTGGGCAACCTGCATGGAAACAAATAGTTAGAACATTTGGTAAAGACATTCTCCTTCCAAGTGGCAAAATCGACAGACCTAAACTGGGCAAAATTATCTTTTCCGATCCTGGAAAGAGGAAAGTTCTCAACAGCTGCACCCATCCTGCCATCCACAAAGTGATGCTGTGGAAAGTTGTAAAGCTATTTTTGCAAGGTAATGATAATACACCATCTCTTGTGACCCTCAGGAATTATGCATGCATGCAGCATAGAATAGATAATGCCAGGGGAACTGAATAGGCAACTTAAAACAATGTTACAAAACCGGAAACGATGTTTGCACAACTTGCTATCGGTAATTATACACTTATTAGGGGCTAATGCACCTAATGGGTGAAATTAAACAATAGTGTAATATCACTTAAGTTCAGCAGTGTCTGATTTTAGCCATATGAGTGGGTTTAGTCAAAATCGTGGTTCAATGGTTTACTGTCATGGCAAATTCAAAGTGATCCTAAAACATTGTTGCAGTTGACATTCTCAGGGGCTCAGCCTGACTATTATTCATTTCATCAACTGAAATTTGTTGGAGACATCCTGTTTTGAATAGGATTAGTTTGTGTTCTTTTTTTATTAACAACCTATAAAAAATGTGATTAATAGTACAGTATACAGAGGAGCCTTGCTATAGCGTGCATCATTATAATGCACAACTCGGTATAATGCGGTTGATCCTTGGACCACAAAAATATTTTACTTTTCCTGGTTTGTCAATTGAGACTTACCTGTATAATAATGTTTACCTACCCTACTAAAGCCCACCACAGACCAGAAAATTCCACAATATTAGTGACAGAATTGATGACTATCAATTGGGTAATATGATGCTGAATTTACAGAAGTTTCTATTACGCTCCCTGGGGACAATTTGATCTTGACAGCTGACGATTGCTTATATCATCCTGAATTGCAATCATTATGAGATAAAATGACAATGCAGCAGTGTGATTATTGCAAAAAATGAAAACCACGCTCAAAAATCTTATTTCAATTTCATTTTGTTAACTGAGTGGGAAGAGTACTGGGAACAAAATTTGGCTGTACCATACCTTTCAATAACGCGCTTCATCTATAATGTGGTCACCACTAAGGACCCCAACCACCACATTATAGTGAGGCTCCACTGTATTACTCCTCTGGTATTACTCTTTCAGGTCCAGCTCAAAAACCAGTCACAGCAGGTGGTCTCACTAATTTGTGAATTAACATGGCATAAATCAACTTTACCTCTACTGTTCAAGTTTTAGGTTGTCTGGTCTTGTTGGACAACCAATTTTGCAAATTATGCTAATTTATGCTAATTATAAAATATTCTTATAATCTATAATAAAATGGCAACTATTAAGACAGTAAATTATTTTACCAACACACTTTGTATTAATAAAATTAAGCAGTATTTCACAAATTCAAATTGAAAAAATCAAGGCAATAAAATAAAAGGCAAATATTATATTGCTATTTGAAGACAGCCCACTGTCATGACCCCCCATGGTGCGCCACAGTAGGCGAGCGCGTGGTTTTCACTTATTTTGGAAATTTACAAATTAAAACAGAATTTCTGCCACAACATAAGACCATAATACATCATTAAGATCGTTTGTAAGTCAGCTATTCAGATTTCGGGTTATTTTGCATGACATTTACTCCTGTTTGCCATTTACAACGCTGCCAAGTTTGGCAGAATTTTGTAATTTTTGTGCGATATTTAATATGGCAGAAATGGTTTTCGTCAAAGTTTAGCAAATTATTGCTAATCTACGAAATAATTACAACAGACAAATGCTTATACTTACTTTAGGAGTTGTTAGAGTCTAAATTTTCATTGGTTTGGCTTATATTTCGGTGGACAAATCACAAATCCATGTTCTTCTCCCTTGAGCGTGCGAAATATCGCCGAAAATTTGTAAAGATCTCATTATAAAAAGGGATCATTCAGGATCATTTTAAGTCCAAGACAGGGCCGATGTCGAAAAAGCGGGGAGCGGGAGGGGGGGGGGGGGGGGGGGGGGCAGGGGAGCCTTTTCCCCCCTTTTTTGTTGGGGCCCAGAATATCCCAACCACACCACACACACACACACACACACACACACACACACACACACACACACACACACACACACACTTTTTAACGACGCCAGTAATAGACAAGGCCAGTAATAAAGTTATGATTAACAAAATCAACAAGAAAACAATTTTTTACATACCATACATTTTATACATTGAATTATGTTTTCAAATGTACAAGAGGTACATTTGAAAACATAATTCAATGTATAAAACGTATGGTATGTATAAAAATTGTTTTCTTAAGATTTTGTAACCCTATTGTAAGCCTGACCCAACACAATACACTAACACTACCTAACCCACAACTTTGAAAAAAGATATAATAAAGAAATTTGAATGCAGATATTCAATATGTCCGGAAAAATGTTGTCTTCTGAGTATTTTATGACGTTTTTGGACCTTTAGAATTCCGTAAATCCTTGTCCTAAAATGCTGGAAATGGCATTTCAGACTCTGGATTTCAAAATTTCACCGGGGAGCATGTCCCCGGACCCCCTAAAAATTTTGCCCCCCCCCCCCCCCCCCCCCGCGCTCCGACGCCCCTGGTCCAAGAGGGATAATTTTCAAAGCAGAAAGTTGTGGTCCAACGAGGAACTGAAATGTAGTTTCAAACAAATATTTGCATCCTACAACAAATTAACTCAAAGAATGTATATATTTCGAATGATTATAGTGGGACAGTGAACTCGGGTGGAGAATAATATATATAGTATTGTGAATATGAAAAGCAGAAAGTTGTGGTCCAACGAGGAACTGAACTGTAGCTTCAAACAAATATTTGCATCCTACAACAAATTAACCCAAATAATGTATATATTTCGAATGATTATAGTGGGACAGTGAACTCCGGTGGAGAATAATATATATAGTA
Source organism: Corallium rubrum (assembly GCA_964035015.1). Lineage (NCBI taxonomy): Eukaryota > Metazoa > Cnidaria > Anthozoa > Scleralcyonacea > Coralliidae > Corallium > Corallium rubrum. The sequence continues at coordinate 22,967,182 of OZ035998.1, forward strand.
TTGTGAATATGCACGAAGAGGTTTCTTTTATATGGGCGCAAAAATATTTAATGAATTGCCACTTGATTTAAGAACAACGGTAAATGGCATATCAGTTTAAGCTACAGCTTAAACAATTTTTCGTTTAATGTCACTTTTTTTTTCTTCCTTTTTGGGATTTAGTTTTTAAATTTTAGTAATTACTAGACGTATTAATATTTTCTGTAATTTATATCTTATACAGGACAAACATTGATAACAGCAATCTTGTTTTGAAGTTCTCTATCCTATTAAAATATTCGTAATCAATAAATAAAATAAATAACTAAAGTTATTGTATTCAAAAAGCTTATTATTTACAAGTCATCAACACGAACTGTAAAAGTAAATGACAATATTAATATGATATAGATTACAATGACAATGATATAAAACATTTTGTGCGTAAACATTAAACAAGAGTAATTGCTTTAAACATGTAGAAACAGCAATTAAACTTAATATTTTGAGGACCCCGTTATTGGAGCTAGCCTCTAATCTCTGCCATTTTCTGACGAATCCAATCAAATAAAAAAATCGAATTATATTTTTCATGAATCACGACACAATATTAACGTCGTCTATTTTTTTAGTTGATGGCAAAAACTGAGAGATTATTCAGTCTCTGAGATTTATCAGCAATAATTTGTTGAGGGCCATCATTCAAAAGTAACTTGAGTTCTTTAGCTCGTTTATTTCGGTGTCAGAAATAGACGACATGCATTTTAGGAAACTGCGAAACCAACACTGAAGTTTGTATAACTCGTTATCTTCTCCGCTATCTTTCCAATGAGGAGAAGTTGGCATATACCAGTTGTTTTTATGCTAGCAAATGTTGTAGTTTTATAACAAGTGATAGAGTCTTTATCAGTTGTAGCTTTTTCTAAGGAGTTATTACAGACTATGCATGATGAAGTTTTTTTGCCATGTCAATTCCAATACATGTAATGGCAGTGATGAGGTTGTCTTGTATTTCTCGCAATGCCAAGTTGGATGTCATGAATTTCAAACAGTAATGTCAATCCATTGGTTTCAATGAACTTGGTATCATGAAAAAACCACACTTTAATCACGTTCGGGATGTGTTAACTCGTGGCAGTGTGTATCTTGTTAATGGTGTTCTCCCATAACGGAAGCGTCGTTGACTCTGACTAGTCTGCTTTCAGTCTTGATTATTACTTGGTTTTGAAGTCCACTGTCTCATATATGCTTGTTGTAGGCAATCCATCATCATCATCATCATCATCATCATCATCATCTTCATCATCATCATCATCATCATCATTATTATTCATCATTATTCGCCAAATAATAATAATAATAATAATAATATATAATAATAATAATAATAATAATAATAATAATAATAATATATATATATATAATCAAAATAGTGTAATAAAAGTAGCGTGCTGCGTAGGCAGTGTAGAAATAACAATCGAAATATAGTAAGGTTAGATATACTGCCGAAACGCCGAAACAAAGAACGTAGGAGTCTAACGTTTCGAGCGAAGGCCCTTCGTCAGAGAGAAGGGTAAAGAGTGTAAACAAACAACGAGCTTATATACGAAAGGTAATCATGTGACCAAAAATAAGCCAATCAGATAAAAATGACAATAACAAACTGATAATGAGATGTGAAAAATTAGCTAGTCAAATCAAAATAACAATAACAAATCGATAATGAGATGCGAAAGACATTTGCTATTCATACCATCGATGAGCAAGGAGGGGGTGTAAAAAGAATGCCCCAAAAGGGCTTCCAACTTCAATAAAGAGGAACTTCTAGCTTTTCAATCATTGCGTTGTCGGAATGACGTTGTCATCAAACCTGCGGACAAAGGTGGTGCCGTTGTTGTCTGGAGATCTGACTTGTATATGTATGTATGTATGTATGTGTATATATATATATATATATATATATATATATATATATATATATATATATATATATATATATATATATATATATATATATATATATATATATATATATAATATGGTGAGTATAATTATATATTAAAGATTACGAGTGTTCAAAAAAATAATAAAATTTAAATAAAAAAGTAAGACCAAATGGCTGAAGTAAATAAGGAAAATTATATGGCAGAGAAGAAGGGAGTAACTAACGTCTTTAAAATTAAAAAAATATATGCTCACCTGATAATATTGTAACTTTGGAAACTGAAATAAGTAAATAAATAAATACTGTAAATAAATAAATAAATAACAATAATATAAAAATAATTAATTGTAAAAGTGTCGTCTCTGTTGTATTCAAAATTATTTGGAGCTACATGTGTAGCGTTTATGCGCTGTAAAATATACGCACTATGCATAAACTTCCAATGACCGTACAGTAGTACAAGAGTACAGTACATGCAATTATTCGCTAAAACAATTAATTAATGCACAAATTGATTTGTGATCAGAAAAATAGGTTTCTAACACGTGACTTTTAGTTTGTGATTCTGGTAAATTTGTACAAATATGATCTATAGCAGTTTGGTTTTCAGTAGTATATTTGGATATTAGTTGTCTTGTAATTGTTTTCATTAACAAATAGATTATATAGAGGTCTTCTACTACATTCATCGAGTCGATTAATGTTAAAATCACCAATAACAATATTGAACTGAGAAGTTGAAAAGGTGAGTACCTCATTTAAAGCATGACACAATTGCTGTACTGGAATTTCAGGTGAGCGATATATACACCTATTATCGTTAATGTCGAAGAATCCTTGCTTTCATAATAGTTTTTCATAATAATTTCAATACCATTAATATTATGAGCACGTGGATAGCCACGGATAAAATCAACCCTACTGAACACTGCTGTACCTCCACATGGAATGACCTGCCGGAATCAGTTAGATCCTCAACGTCCATATCTTCATTTAAGACTGCTTTATACAAATACCACCTAGCACTGAAAACAACTTTCGACCAAGAAATATAATGTTTAAACCTGGAAAGCTGTGTGCCCTAAATGTTCTATGGTCAGAAACTTAACTACATTTAGGCAATGCTGTTATTAGCAACCTCGTCCCCAGGGCGTGTTGCCACAGGGCAACAGGCCCTGGGGACGAGGTTGTGTTATTAGGACATTACGGACAATTATTGTTTTTTGGGTTTTTTATTATTCAATTATTTTTGCGTTAAGATTATTTGGGCATCAACCCTGTTTGGAGTAACGATCTGTTCTTGATGTTGCGAACTGCTTTGTTAATGTCATTATTATTTATATTATTACCATTATTGTTAACTATAATTATGATTGTCAATTATTATTAATGTATTTTTGCGCTTCACAACGAAAACTGTATAAGTGAATAAATAAATAAATAAATAAATAAATAAATAAATTCCGGGAGTTTACTCTGCGCATGCGTAGAAGGATGTCACTCCACCACCAATAAGAACGAAGATCGGTCCACCACGATGAACATAGCATACTCCCCAACAATATTGTGCTCCCGAAAAGACTTCCTGCGCCGGTACTCCAACAGCTACGGTGTCGGCAATTCCACTCTTCTTGTCTACCCAGAATTCCAAGGTGTGTTCTGTGCACGCGCGCAACAGGCGTCTCTCCGCGATGACAAAACGGAGATCCGCCGCGGTGCGCGTCACACACCTCCCCTGGCGACCAGGAGCAAAGGCCGGCTAAATGCATCTGGTGTTCGGTATACGTACATACATACATACTTTATTAACATTCCCAAAACGGGCTTTTCAATGACAAATTACAATATTATTATCATATTAAAAACTAAATAACTATTTAAATCTTAATATAACGAAACTTACTAACATCTACAGTGTAAAATACATATCCTATTAAAAACTGGGAATTAATTACATAATTTTAATAATTCTAATTTTAAAATATTTTTAAAATCATTTAAATCAGAAATGCATTTTAAAGGTTCGTCTAAGGCATTCCATAGTTTAGTCACTCTATATTTGAATGTTCTCTGGCCGGCTGCTGTATGATACTTTTGAATATGTAGGTCATTGTTATTTCTGATAACACGGTTATGAATTTGGCTTCTTCTGGTAAAATTATTACATAAATATAAGGGAGCTAGATCATTCATGCATTTAAATGCTAAGATAGTATCTCTATATTGCAAATATAGTTTAATGGGTAGCCAACCCAGCTCCTTCAATGCCGGAGTTATGTGGTCGTATTTGCGACTTCCTGTAATAAGTCTAGCCGCAAAGTTTTGAATTAATTGAATTTTCTTAATGTTTTCTACAGATGAATTTGACCATACTGATGAGCAATATTTAATTTTACTCATTAGTAAAGTATCGATGATGGCGGTTAGTGTCTTTTGGTCAAAGATATGTTTTACACTACTTATTTGACCTAATTTGGATATACATGATGATGACAAATGTTGTATATGTTCGTTATACGTTAGGTTAGAATCAAGTATTAATCCCAAATCTTTGACCATGCACCTGGACAGGTTTAAATCTTCCTCCAAGAAAATTGATACTAGGTTATGTCTCTATAATTGTTGAAGCAATTGTCTTGTTCCAACTAGAAGCATTTTTGTTTTGTCTGGATTTGTCAGTAGACTATTATTACAATACCATTCAAAAACTTTACGCAGATCATCCCCTATATGCGAACATACTGAAATCTATCTGATAGATATAACTCTTGAACCATTTATGGACTGCCGGAGATGCGCCTAAATGTAAAATCCTTTGAAGAAGAATGTCATGTTGAACACTGTCGAAAGCTTTCGACATATCAAGTGAAACCATAATGGATACTTGTTTTTTGTCCATAGCTTCCAAGAAGGTGTCTGTTTCTGCAATATTAACTGTTTCAGTGGAATGCTTTTTACGATTGCCTCTTTGATGACTTGATAATAACTTGTGTTTAGTACGATATAATGTAAACTGGTTCAAAAAAACTTTGTCGCAGATTTTGGAAAGAACAGCTAATAATGACAAAGGTCGATTGTTAGATGCAACTTCGTGGTCGCCTTCCTTGTGTAATGGTATAACTTCCGCTAATTTCCAAATCGAAGGATTACTTAGATGTGGTCAGAGAACAGTTAATGATATCTGTCAGAGGGTGTAAAATAATATCGAGGGAATCTTTCACACATTGAATGCACTGTCAATTTCAAGGAGTCAATTTAACTCCAAACGGATCGAGTTATTCTGAACCTAATTTAGGTTCAAAATAACTCCTTTTGGAGTTAAATTAACTCCTTGAAATTAACAGTGTGCCTATTTTGTCTGGTCCAGGAGCTTGTTAGATGGGATCTTCAAAATTATTTTCCGGATTTCGTCAGGGGTGACCACTCTAAATTCAAACATTTCTTCAGGTACTCTGCAGTTCCTAGGTGGCGCAGGTGGTATTATAGAAATCCCGTAATCTTCTGCTAGTGGCCTAACTTTGTCTGCTGTTGTCTTTCCCACAGAAGTAAAATAGGTGTTAAATTCCTCGGCTACTATGATAGATTCTTTCCGATAACAAGCTTTAGAAGCTTCTTTGGCTGGTATGCATTGTCTGATCACCTTCCATGTAGATCTTGTGTTTCCTTTATAATTTTGAATTTGTGTACGGACGTGATTTGTTTCTGCTTTTCTTAAATTAGTCTTAACGGTGTTCCTCAGGTGTTTATATTTTTCCCAATCTGCCATATTATGCGTTGATCTACAAATCTTTAACATTTGATCTCTGGTATTCATAAGCTGTTTTATATCTTTGTTGATGAAAGGGTGTGACCTGCCTTTCAATTTAATGCACTTTATTAGCGCGCGGTTACTTAGTGTATGGTTAAAAAAAACGGTTAAAAAGGTCTAGTTTTTCATCCACATCCTCATCAAAGGATATACGGCCGAGAGCATGCAGGGTTCCCGCAGGGCTTTGCTCTGCGACTAGTATCTTTCCACCGGTTCACGTATCTTTCGTATCTTTATATCGTACCACCACGGCCCCCGATCCACCAGGGTGAACTCCTCCTCCGATGTCTTCGGATCACTTCCTGAAAAGATGTAAGAAAGGCGAGGCACAACCAGTGCGGGAAAACGATACTGTTGATCAAAGTGCCTCTCGCCTCAGGTATACTTAGGCTATTTGATATTTCGAGACCGCGACTAGTTTCTTCAATATCTAAACAACAGTCATCATACATGACGATTTCGAATGATTATTGTGGGACAGTGAACTTGGGTGGACAAAACTGTGTTACTCCGAGTGACGAACCATACCGGACAAGTAGAGAAAACTCTGCTTGGCCGGGCTGGGATTCGAACCCGCTACCTTATGTTTACTAGTTCGATGCTCTACCAACTGAGCTACAAGGTCAAGTTAGGAGCTGAAGAAACATATGGATAAAACGAATAGTCTATAGTATGCATGTTGAGTAGGTTACACAAATGATATAGGAATCGAAAGTAATGGTGTCCACGTACAGATAGATGGATATATAGGTTTATTAAAAACACCACAGAGTATAAAACTGAATTGTTTTTATTTATTTGGTTTTCGTATCAATATATACGAAATCAATATCAAAAGTGTTCTGAAGAGAAGCAAAGTATCTTTCTTTTAAATATTTTTCAAAAACTCATTAATAATTCATGAGGAAAACACAAAAGAGAATCATGACCGTATCGTATCTTTATATGTGATAAAGATTTCTCCTGATTTACATAAACTTTAGCTTTGATTTTCTCGGCTTAGACAAGGTTATTTTTCAAACCAACTCCGCCAATCAACTTACCAAGTGGTTCGTTTTTGAAGCCGTATAATAAACTCGCAATTTGTGTTTTATCAGATATAAAAACACTCGGCTTCGCCTCGTGTCTTTATATCTGATAAAACACTCCTGCTCGTTTATTATACAGTACTTTAAAGTTGTCGTAAATGTTTATTTCTTTTGTTTGGTCAGAGAGATTGTTCCACACCCTGGATGATCTTATAAAAAACTGTTTTGGAAATGTTTGGTCCGAGTTTTTGGTATTCTAAAATTTCGTTCATTTGTATTTTCTATTTAAACAGCCATGTAGAAAGAGTAAGTCCTTGATTCCATGCCAGTATACGAGAGCGGAAGATGTTTGGTTTTTAATAACGTTCTTTATAAGGTAGAGTAAATCTCGGTGTACCAAGAATATAAGAGGCAACCCGCCTTTGCATGCCTTCGATGAACCTCGTGTGGTTGATGGATTGACCAGACCGTGTTTCGCTCGCGTAGTTAGAGCAATCTTTTGGAATTAGCACTAAATGAATTCGTGTTCCTCTTCAGTAGTCCCAGCATTCTTTGTGCTCAGCCGACGTTGCTTGTTTGTGACTTCCACTTGAGGTCAGACGTAACCAATACTCCCAGGTCGTTCTGAGTTGATGTCGATTTTAGAACATAGCTACCTAGCTTATATTCAAAGCATACCGGGTTTCTTCTTCTGGTGATGGTAAGTGATTCGCATTTGAGCTCACTAAATTTCAGTCGCCATTGTTGACTCCAGTCATGAAGAAGGTTCAGGTCGGCTTGTAGAGACATGGCATCATATATCTGTAGTATGGTGGATAGTTCTGTAGCATTTTGTGTCGTCTGTGTAGACGGTAAGTGAACTGTTCACAGACATTACCGTTGGTAACTCATTTACATAAATCATGAATAATAGCGGACCCAAGATTGATCCTTGAGGTACTCCGGATAAGACAGGAAGGGCACTGGAAATTTTCCGTCGACTACAGTGCTCTGATTTGACAAGTAGTCCGAAAACCAAATAGCAAGATTTCCACCGATACCATATAGGCCCGTATAGTTTGTCAATGAGCAGCTTGCGATTAACGCTGTCAAAATATTTGCTGAAGTCGAGATATATTACGTCCGCTTGAAATCCCTTATCGAGTTCAGAACCATTAATGTCATGTAAGAAGCAGAGGAGCAGTGTGACGGTTGATCGGCCTTTTAAGAAACCATGTTGAGCATCATTTATCTTAACATGCGGATTTGCGTTCAAAATGCACACAGCGCTCATTAGAGATGATGCAAAGAAGAGATACAGGACCGTAGTTCGACACAAGTTCTTTATCTCCTTTTTGTGCACAGGAACGACGTGAGCACTGGGATGGTAAGCGACCAGCTTAAGAGATCTGTTAAACAAACAACATAACGAAGGAGCAATTTCAAAGGCACATTCCTTGAGTATTCTTGCAGGAATATCATGCGGACCATGCGCTTTGTTCGGATCAAGTTGGAACATCTTCGATGGTTAAGACAATATCCTCCAAGAGATTCAGAATTGTGGTTTGCATTGAAGTCTGGAATTGACAAATCATCGGAGGAGGCAGTAAAGGACGAAAATAAGTAGTCGTTAAAAACTTGAGCTTTATCTTTTGGGTTCTGGTATTGCGAATTATTACGTTTTGCTGCATTAAGTAAGACCAAAATCGTTTTGGATTATCTTTTAATGACTCAGTAACAGAATCAACATATTTCTTGTGTTCTTTCTTGATAGCGGATTTTACCAGACAACGGAGAGCACGATACTTTTCCCAGATAAAGTTGTTGGCATTTCTGAAGATGTAATATTTCACCATTAATCCATGACCATGAAGGATTATTGACGTTTCTGAGCTATCTTAGGGACATGCTGTTCCACCGTGGTAATAAGATCGTACCAACACTGCCAGTCAACGTCGATGTCATCGTTTCCTATGTTCTTAATCTGTCAAAGTCATCTTTCTTGTAACAGTAAGCAAAACGGTTTGTTTTGGTTGGTATTTAGGCTTGACCAGGTATTTAGACTTGTTAAGGTTTATATCAGTTTAAAATTCTATAATGTTACAGCAGAAACAACTAACAATGTCTTAAACAATTTACATTTTACTAATTAAATAAAGAACTCAAATATAAATCTAGATAGATCTACATGTAGGATATTTTTACTGCAGCTGTAATATGTCGCATCTCACTGTGTCAGTTTGGGAACTCCTGAAAACATTCGTCAAAGTAGCCGCTTTGATGTGAATCATATATATTTTGTATTTGTTTGTTGCTGCTTTTTATTCCTCGTGTATAGAAAATAGTGAGCTGTATCGTACGCTAAGGAGTAGAATTAATACCAATTATGTATAAACGTTGAATAAGAACTGATCATACAAGCGAGAATTTATGGTAATTCATTTCTGCTCCAAAGCGGCCAGAGGCAACTTTAATTGGCGTCGGTAAATCCGTAAATTATTGCTCTGATCGGAAGGCCTGAGCCCTGTAAGATAAAGGGCGTATTTTTCATGCGGCCATCTGTGAACCATTAAGCACGGCTTGCATTAAGTTCGACAGAGCCATTCAATACGACGAGCTCGTCATACACATGCAACTATATACGGCGTTGATGCTGACGGCGAAGTATTCATGCGCCAAATAAAATACAAACATTAATCTAAAAAATATGATATCATCTTATCTAAAATATGATAGTACATTTCCTACCATAATTCATGCTGATAACATCGTTTCCAGGCCTACGACTCGAGAACTTGTACTAAAAGTTCGACTTATTAAATACGCAAAAAATACGCCGTATAACTCAACCGGAACAATTTCGTAATTTGGGTCGACCCTAATAGTATTTAATATTTTATACGGCGCATGAAAAATACGCCGTTTAGCCTTAGCCAACAGGTCGAAAGCTCAGCAATAAGTAATAAACGTACGTGGTGTTACCTCAAATTCTCGCTTGTATTACTATTTGTCACCTTGCAAACTTTCAAAGATTAAAGGATAAGTTGGTCTGGTTCTTTTCTAGGTTATCGGTTTGTTATTTTGGACATTCCGTTGCTGTTTGAGTCTGGTCTGATTGCCCCATTCATGCATAAGATCATTGTGGTGAATTGGTAAGACAATTGCTTATTATAAATCAAAATATGTTGGTCGGTTGGAAGATTTGAGTTTAAGCCCTTTCCGCGATGCTAAAACGGACGGTTCGACAGTTGATGATCTGACGCAAGTGCCGACTACTGACCTATATCAGTAACTGGACTCCGGGGGCGGGTCCTCCATACATTTTTATTGCAAAAAATGTCCCCATTTGTCCCCATTTTTATTGCAAAAAATGTCCCCAATAGGGGAGTTCAAGGTTTTTCCGCCATATTGCAAGGGGTGCAAAACCATTGGGGCGAGCACGTGGCCATACCTATTTATCCTTGATAAAATCACGGCGAAACTCGCGAAGCAAGAAGGATATCGCTTCGATTTTTGTCGAATTCGTCTTTAATCGTTGTTTGTATCACTTTCCTGTGAGCTGGTATGTTCGTTCTTTGATTTTAGACTATTATCGCTGATAACCAACGCGTAGAAACGCTATAATACGAAAGTTTCCTCAACTGAGGGGTGGCTGCGCCATTGTGGCAGTCGACACGGGGCGCGGCAGTTTGTTGATTTCAGCAGAGACAAAACGCCTTGTACTGCGATAACAACAAACGCAGTCCAGAATGTTGGGTGAAGCGGTATTATCTAAAAATGTTGGTTCTTAATAAGCGGCCAAATCACCAGATTTCAGCAGAAACTTGGCGTATTTCCGCTTGTTTATCAGGTCAAATTTCCCAAATAAAATTGCTTCGTTCTTCAAAATAATTACACGTTTAATTCGAAAAAAATACAATCAATATATACGATTCTATCTTCATACTTAATAGTTAGGCTTAAACTGTATTTAACTATATTTTGCCCTGTATATGCCAGTTAATAATTACGTGTGCATATTAGAAGTAAACACGCGTAACCCGAAACGTATCCCTTTCCTGCGAGAAGGATATATACACAATACACTTCGTTTGATAACGAGAAAGAGGATATTTCAGACTTCAGATGATGAAGATGAACCTCTGGTTACTTACGTTACTATACGCTGGAAGTTCGAGTGATTTACAAGAGAGTTGGTGCTAAAGTTTTACATTTCGTTGCCAAAATCGTCACTCCTCAGTTGAGGAAACTTTCGTATTATAGCGTTTCTACGCGTTGGTTGTCAGCGATAATGGTCTAAAATCAAAGAACGAACATACCAGCCCACAGAAAAGCGATCCAAACGACGATTAAAGACGAATTCGACAAAAACCGAAGCGATATACTTCTTGCTTCGCGAGTTTCGCCATGATTTTAACAAGGATAAATAGGCATGGCCGCGCGCTCGCCCCAATGGTTTTGCACCCCTTGCAATATGGCGAAAAAACCCTTGAACTCCCCTATTGTCCGGCGCCAACTTGTTATGTCTTTCGATGGCTTAAAGTAGACCGAAGTGTTGGCGACTCACGCCGCTAACTCGTTTGGCGTAAAGAAAGGCTTTCAAAGAAACGTTTACGCGACACAGAAATTAACTTTTTTTCTAAAGTACAAACTTCAAAGACGCCAGCTGAAATTCATGTAAATTTTGGTGTCGCCACACACAGGTTCCGTGGAAAACTCCACGCAAGCTCTTTTTTCGCCGTGTTTGTTATCGAAAGAAGCAAGCTTGAAACGGACACTAGTTAAACCGACCAAATCCATGAAGATGAAATGTTTGAATGCGAAGATAGATACATGGTAACATGCATTTCCCCCTCAGGAAAAGGCAAATATTAGATGAATAAGTAATACGAGGAAAATTATTGACCTAGAGGTCGCGTAACATGCGCATGCCCTCAAAACGTTTAGCCCCAAAAAATATTACTCAATGCAATCTCTCAACTACACACGTAAAAACGCGCAGCTGTTCCATCCCTGCAGGCAAATTGTTACAGGGTTGTTCAACAGGCTGTCACCGTGATGTGTTCGCACTGGTTGTCCCAGTTTGCATGTCTGTAACACGTTGTTGACAACTTGTAACAAGGTTGATGGCTCCAACAGACTGGTGACAAGTTGTTCCAACAACCTGTTAACCGCTCTGCAATCAACAAGTTGTTAACAGATTGATGCTAACAAAGTTGTAGCGGCTTGTTGAACGAACAGCGTTGTTACAACCTGTTAACAGCCTTGCTACCAGCCTGTTACCACAACATCCTGTTGACAAGCTGTGAGATTTTTACGTGTATACCAGTGGAATACATGAACGGTATTTTGACTCAACTGTCTAGCTAAGAAATTATGCAATTTAGAGTGGATAACCAAGATGAAATTTTTGTGTGAAGATCTACTATTACGTTGTTTCACTTCCCGCTAATTTTTAGCTGACACCAGCGTAAATCGAATTTGAGGGGTTGCCAATTTTTGCGCTTTTCCGAAATTTATACACAACAGGAAATTCTCCTCTTAAAGTCTTCACATATGAGATTGGCACCCGTAAAGTGCTATAAGACGAAAATTAAGTTTTATTTGAGAGGAAACTCAAAATGACAGAGTATACCATTTTTTGTTTCCTTGCTTCGTTTTAGTTCTGTTTATTTGATATGCAAAGTAAACCTTTTGACGTCACATGTGCATCATTATACAGTCAATAATCGGGAAAGGTTTATATCGTTGCTATTATCAAACCGACTTAATTTGAAGGAAGCATATGGGTGTGTTTTCTCACAACAACAAACATGTAGCTAGATTTTCAAGTGATTGTGTTTGATAATAGCAAAGATATATGACCTTCTCCGATCGCTACAGTAAAAACCCGCTAACAAGTACCTACATTTTACCAAATCAGCCTGGGATAGATTCTTATATTCTTAAATATTCGTATATATATATAAATTCATAATTTCAGCCTGAGGTTCTTAATAGTTGTAGGTTCTTGATAGTTGTAGGTTCTTGTTAGCGGCTTTTTACTGTATTATGCACGTGCGACATCAATCTTTAATTTGATATCAAAGAAACTGAAATATCTCAAAAACGAAACGAGGAAGCAAAAAAAAAAAACTACAAAAGATGTTACTCTGTCACTTTAAGTGTTCTTTGAAATAAAACACATTGAATTTTCGTTTCGTGCATGGGCACTTTAAAAACATGGTATGAAACTCTTGCGTTTCCCCCTCTCGTTTGAAGCGATCCAGACATCCAACTCCAGAGACTGATTGAAAGGAATGGTTACACGGAGGAGGAGGCACGAGAGAGGATCTGTGCCCAGATGGGCTTGAACAAGAAATGCCAGTGGGCCACACACGTCGTAAACAACTCTGGAACAGAAACCGAAACACTTCAACAAGTGGAGAAGATTCACAAGGAACTGACAATTTCACGTGCCTACCTGTACGCAAGATTTGCAATAGGGGTTATTGTTTGTGGACTGACAGCGTTGGGTTATTGGTTCAGTCATTGGATTTGGCAATAATAAAAGCAATACGGTGAATCGGACAACAATACACGCCTTGTGTGCGAAGAAAACAATTTTAATATAAGATCAGCTTGTACAGTGTTTATTAAATTCAAAGCAGCTGGCGAGGTCTCATTTGATGAATGTGATGAATGTACCAGTGCTTTAATCGAAATCGAAAATGTTGACGATTTTTTATTTGGCATTGAATAACAGACATAAATTCTCAATTGTGGAAGTTATATATCATACACGAGGAGGAGTGTTTCATCAGGAGTGTATGATATAGCTTCTCAAACAGATCCAGTATTTTAAGAGAAAATCGAGGCGAAAGTAGGCTTAATTTATGTAATTTCTTCCTCCGATATCAAAACCTACGTCTCGGTACTGATTTCCTTTGTTTTCTGTTCATGATTTATTAATGAATTTGAGAAATGTTATATTAAATAAGAGTTAATTACCGAGGAGGTAACTAAGCGTAGAGGAGGTAACTTACCGAGACCCGAAGGGCCGAGGTAACTATAACTTTAGCTTAGTTACCGACTTCGAGGTAATTAACTGATTTAGTTTATTCATGATACAGACGATATTTGTCGTTATTTACCAAAGAAATAGTATTCTGGACGTAGTTTTGAAGCGATATAGACCACTTTCATAATAGCGACTAATTTGAATATTCTTTTATGTGCATCTTAATAAGCCTTTCTGGCCTCGTTTGTGTGTCTGCAATTCAAAAGAATATTTGCTTCATAACGCGGCCAGAAAGGCTCATTTAGATGCATGCACATAAAAGAATATTTAAAGTGAAGGCCTTTATGAAAGTGGTCTATAGTAGGTCATTTAATATGCAAGGTCAATAACCTATATATTAACCGCGGCACATGACCCCACATCAAAGATAATTTATGCATGAATAATGACGGCAATCGCATCATTTGTACTGATCGCCTCTTGGCTGCCCAGCATGGCGCTAGCCCTTATTTCTGTATTAACATATATTTCAGCGCCATTGGCGGGAAACGCACACAATAATCTCGTAACACTATTCGGCGTGTGTTACAAGATGTCGTGACTGTATATGCCAATTCGGATAAGGCACGTGCATGGAAATGTAATGCTAATTGGGTGTTTACTTCATATATAAACCCATGCTTTGGGCGTTCTGATTTTTTTGGTAGTTTCTTGTCGAGAAGCCCGTAATAAATTGTTGTTAGTTTCTTATATGTGTCTATGTTCTCACACGAAGACCCACGAAACATGGTGGCAGGTGTGTAATCATTTATACCGAGCCTACAAATGTCTACAGAAAGTGAGGGAATGCTTCTTCGTCCATGACGGTGGCACATTCGTTTGACATTCAGAGCAGTTTGCCTCTGCCTCCTCGCTTGGAGTTAAGCGGAAATGTTGCCGAATGCTGGAAGAAGTGGAAGCAGAGATGGGAATCGTTCGAAATCGCCTCTCGTTTAGTAAACCAAGAGAATAAATATCGCGTCGCAACCTTCATTACGTGTAGGAGATGATACTATTGAAATCTACAATGCTCTGCCGTTCGAGCAAGAAGAGGATAAGCAAAATAAATATGTCGAAGGTGTTAGAGTTAATGGAGAGACATTGTATTGGTCAGACGAATGTTATATATGAGCGATACTGTTTTCACAACAGGGATCAAGAGTCTGGTGAGTCGTTTGACAGTGAACTCACAGCATTAAAAGCCCTCGCTAATAAAACGTGTAACTTCGGAGCTCTTACCGATGAACTCATTCGTGACCGCATTGTTTGTGGAATACGAGATGTTGGTACCAGGAAGAAACTTCTGCAAGAAGCTAAACTAAGTATGCGAAGATGTCTGGATGTGTGTCGTTCAGCAGAAACCATGGAAACTCAAGTAAAGGCGATGAGTGGTAAAGATGATATCCATTCACTCAAACACAAGCCTGATGATCAAAAACCAAAGCGTGGTACCATGGTCGAATGCAAGTATTGTGGGCGGAAACATGAGAAATCCAGTGGTAAGTGCTGGGAAAAAGGGCAACAAGTGCGGCAAGGAGAATCATTTTGCGGCTACGAGGACGTTTTCACTGGTGAAGGAGAATTTCAAAAGGAACTCCACCTGGAAGAAGACGAGACTATTAGTCCAGTGAGACAGCCTATACGGAGAATTCCAGTAGCAATGAAGCCTAAGTTAAAGGAAGAGCTGATCCGACTACAGCAACTTAGATTTATAAAGCCTGTTGATACTCCGATGGATTGGGTGTCAAGCCTGCTGCTGGTGAAGAAGCCTTGTATTGACCCGAAGCCGCTCAACAAGGCATTAAAGCGAAGTCACTACCCTCTGCCAGTTATCGACGACCTTCTGCCTGAGCTATCAAAGGCAAAGATCTTCAGCGTCTGTGACATCAAAAACGGATTCTGGCGCGTTCGTTTAGATGATGAATCGAGCTATCTTACCACGTTTGGTACACCATTTGGCAGGTACCGCTGGCTCAAAATGCCTTTTGGCATCTCTCCGGCGCCGGAGTATTTTCAGCATTGGTTGGATCAAGCCATAGAAGGTCTTCCTGGTGTGCGGAGCCGATGATATCCTTATCTGTGGCGAAGGAAACACTATGGAAGATGCAGTGCAAGACCATGACAAGAAACTCCTGGCACTTTTGGACAGGTGTAGGAAGAATGGATTAAAGCTAAACAAAGACAAGGTCAAGTTGAAGATGACAGACATTCCGTATTTGGCCATCTGCTGACCCAAGGTGGTTTGAAACCAGATCCTTCAAAAGTGGAAGCAGTTCGCAAGATGACCAGACCTACCGATGTTAAGGGGATACAGCGGTTGATTGGACTTGTGAATTATTTGACAAGATTCCTCGATAAGTTGGCAGATATGTGAACCCCTGCGACAGCTGACACGCAAGGATACCGAATGGCAATGGAATGAGATACATGAAGACGCCTTTGCAAAGATCAATGAAGCGATTACCGGAGCTCCAGTGTTGAGATAGTTTGATCGCTCGGCATAAACGACCTTACAATGTGATGCCTCTGATTACAGAATGGTCAGCCAGTATAGCGTATGCTTTGCGTCATTGACGAATGCTGAGGGCAATTACGCTCAGATTGCGAAAGAACTATTGGCAATCGTCTTCGGAGCTGAGAAGTTCAATCAATATACCTATGGGCGTAAAGTGGGCGTAGAAAGTGATCATAAGCCATTGGAATCAATTTATAAGAAGTCTTTGGTAGCTGCACCCAAGAGATTACAACGAATGTTACTTCGCCTTCAAAAGTATGACTTGGACATTCGTTTCAAGCCTGACAATCTATATGTATCTGGCCGATACGCTGTCTAGAGCATTCCTGACTAACAACGAGTCAAACGTGGAAGTCTTAACCATAGAGAAGGAGCTTGAAGAGATCCAAATGGTTGATTTTCTGCCTGTCCAAAAAGCTCGTCTTGAAGAAATTCGGGAAGAGAATCAAAGAGACGGTGTCATGCAAGCTGTCGAAATGGTGATCTTTAACGGATGGCCTAAGAAAAAGAAGGATCTTTCAAGAGAAGTGACCCCTTATTACCAAGTTCGTGACCAGTTGGCAGTCCAGAATGGAATTGTCTTCTACGGGAACCGATGTGTCATTCCTAGAGCCCTCAGAGCAAATGTTTTGGCAAGAATACACAGGTCACACATTGGCGTAGAAGGGTGCTTAAGGCGAGCTAGAGAAAGCGTTTACTGGCCTGGGATGAATGCAGCTGCGAAAGAATACATCAGTCGGTGCGAAACGTGCCGAACCTGTGAGATCGCCCAACAGAAGGAAACGCTGCATGTGTTCACATGAAATACCTGCCAGACCGTGGTCCAAAGTTGCAACCGACCTTTTCGAATTAAACAAGCATTGTCTCGTGACGGTACGTAAAATATATTACTACTATTACTTATTTATATTACATTATCGCCATGAAAACTTTCAAAGAATTAACTATTGGGAAGTTGACCAAATGGAGTCCAACACAAAATCCAAAGCAGTCGTCAACAAGCTGAAATAGCAGGTTTGCGATACATGGCATTCCGGACACATTGTTCTCGGACAATGGCCCGCAATTCGACTCTGCCGAGTTTGAGAAATTTGCAGATGAGTGGGAGTTCAAACATGTCACCTCCAGTCCAGGACATGCGCAGTCAAATGGAATGGTGGAGGTGGAGAGTGCTGTAAAGATTGTGAAAAGGCTTGTTAAGAAAGCAGAGATGGCTGGTACAGATCCTTGGCTTGTGATTCTAGACTATAGGAATACGCCCAGTGAATGAATGACGAGCAGCCTGGTACAACGACTAATGAGCAGTCGAACTAGAACACTGCTACCATCAGATAACGAACTGCTTCGACCAAAAGTTGCAGTGGGCGTACGCGAAGAGAAAGAGAAGATGAAGTCCAAGCAAGCGTTTTACTATAATGCAAATGCTCGAGACCAACCACCTTTAAACGGGCAGAATTTCAAAACGTTATTTTTTCTGTACAAAAAGAGGATGTTACGAGATGCCGTGACTGTATATGTCAATTCGGATAAGGCACGTGCATGGAAATGTAATGCTAATTAGGTGTTTACTTCTATAAGCCCATGCTTTGGGCGTTCTGGTTTGTTTTTTTGTAGTTTCTTGTCAAGAAGCCCGTAATAAATTGTTGTTAGTTTCTTATATGTGTCTATATTCTCACACGAAGACCCACGAAACAGCGTGCTTATCTTTTCGAATTCTTGGATTAATCGATTTGTTTACGTCTTCACAAATTCAGAGTTTCAAAAAGCTATTAAAGAGATCTTCTGTGCGTTTTCCTTCATCAACAGAAGCCAGCAAGGAACATAATTATGAAGAGCGACGACTATTGACTATTTATTCATCATCATAGCCGCACCAAACCAAGTTCATAATATAGGTCAGCCCTGTATCTCTTGAAAATATGTCTGGTTAGGTGAGTGGTCTGCTTCCTCTGGTTCGATATGGAAGTCCCCAAAGCAGAATATCTGAGATGAACTTGTGCTAGTCTACTAATAATTGCTGCTAACTACTCCCGACTGGTAAAGAGAGGCAGACTTTAAGTGTCTCACCCTGACTGCAGCCGCTGCCAGTGTTGCGCATTTGTTGGTTATCCAGTGTTTTGCTGCAAATCAGTATACCTTTCATCTCAATACCCTACCTGAGTAATAATTAGAACTTAGACGTTAAATTGTTCTTTAGCTTGTTTCCCAGTGGATGCAATGCAGTGCAGTCTGGTACGGTACGGTACGGTACGGTACGGTACGGTACGGTACGGTACGGGACGGGACGGGACGGTACGGGACGGGACAGTACAGGACATCACAGTAGGCAGGGCAGTGCAGCGCAGCGCAGTACAGCACAGTATCAAACACGGCAATACCAACTTATACGCTTTGCGTTTTACTTAATGACTATGCATTGAACGTTTATGGACCAAGTGTTCTCTTTATTGGATGAACATTGATGCTGATATGCTTGTATATATCTGTAAATGAACTTTCAAGAATTAATTAATGTTTCTGCATACATATCATATGACTGCTTGTCTTGAAAAGAACGTCTGTTCGTTAAAGTGCGTATCTCATGGTTGGGGACTTTGAATATTTGTAATCTTTAGATTGTTCTGAGAAAAATTGTAATATATCTTGTCAGACGAAAATTTCATCTTCATGGGCTTTTTCGCTGTTAAAGGTTCCGGAAGTGATGTCAAAGCAGGGATTTAGAAATAGGGTTTAATATACACATATTCCAGCTTTGACGTCAAAATGACATCACTTCCGGAACCTTTAACAGCGAAAAAGCCCATGAAGATGAAATTTTCGTCTGACAAGATATATTACAATTTTTCTCAGAACAATCTAAAGATTACAAATATTCAAAGTCCCCAACCATGAGATAGGCACTTTAAAATGATTCCTCTACTACTATATTGAATGTCAGCTAGCGAAAATGATTCCTTTTTTGTTGGTAGTGAACTACAAAAGTGTACTAAGGATATGCCTTCAAAGAGGACTATTATCATTCATCATAGTCCCTAGAATTATATTGTCTGGAGACGCGGCGAACATCAAAGCGGTTAACAATGAGCTACAATTTAGGTTGAGGGTGGCAAATAAGGTGCACAATCTTTTGTTTTACGTTCATTAATATTTATAAAGCAACGCTGCTATTGGTTGATTGCTTCGTTATACCAAAAATACAATGTGTTCAGCAAGCGTTAAGGTGAAATAAGGTGCACAAACGTGAACAAAAACCTAGAACAAAAACTTTGGCCGTGTTTCCAGACAATTTATTTCTAGGGACTATGCATTCATAATAGTCTTCTTTCATATGATAGTCTATATGTGAAATGAAAACAATCATTTGAAATCAATGTACGAAACGGGTTTCATTTACACAAATTTTACGTGTAAAAGCTTGAACCAAGCACAATAATTAGGAAGTATATCAAATGTTCTGGGTCTACATATAAAATTAACATTTCATCTAAAAATATCGTTCATATACGTTCAATATGCTCAATTTCTTGCAGTTTTTATATAAAATTAAATGAAAAATTATTGCGACACAAACGTGTCGCACAAATAATATGGAGGTCTAGATCTAGTGTGAGATGGAGTTTGCTACTGCGCAATAGATTTGCACAATTTTGCGGGAATGGCGTCCAATCAAAGGACGAGTTCGAGTGTGACTTAGTTCTCTTCGTGATGGAACTCGCACTGGATCTAAACCTCCCTAATAACTCCTGGATTACAAACTATGCTGGAGTTGACGTGGAACGTTTTCGTTGATCGTCCTGTATTGGTGAAATTTTTTCGTATCCAATGTCGTGAGAGCCATATAATACGTAGTGTTGAATCATAAACAAGATGTCGAATAGAATAGAGATAAATCCCAAACCAAATTTCGTCAGGTCTCCAAAGATTGACTCCCAACTGTCTACAAAAAAATGAAATTCCATCGAGAAATGTTATTGTTAAAAAGAGAATTTTTTTCTATGTCATGTGAATTTTCGGTTAAAAACGCTCAAAGCACTAGACTAGAACTTCTTGGCGTACCACTCGACACCTCATTTTAGCATTATTGTATAGCTTATAGAATCAACAAACTTTTTATGAACATTTCCGAGTTGTTCTCAAAGACAGAAATAATTTAATAATTATGAAGGTATAGGTAGCTACAAAATGTTGAGTCCGTTATAGTCACAGTAATCATTGCAAAATTTATTCGTGTTCGAACAACATTTTCTTTTGGGCGTACCACTCAAAATCTCTTTATTTTATCGTTATAGCGTACCTCATATAGTCAGCAAATCGTTTAATATTTAAAACATGAGCAGTGTTTTAGATCTGATAAAACACGTACTACAAATGTTTTAAATAGATTTAAATAGCTTCAAAAACGACCCATTTGGTAAGTTCATTGGCGTTAAGTCAGTTTGAAAAACAACGTTGTCCAAGCCGAGAAAATCAAAGCTAAAATTTATGTAAATCAGGAGGTTTCTTTATCAGATACAAAACCACGGACATGGTACTGATTTCCTTTGTGTTTTCCTCACGAATTATTGAGTTTTTGAAGTATATGTATGAATGTAGATAGGATCAGTAATGAGTAATGAGTAATGATTGAGTAATGATTTATTTAACGTCGTAAACACAGGCATGGCGAGAAATGGTGGACATAGAGAGGTGGAGCTAAAGCCCTATTAAACTAGTACCTATGTCGTGCGGTCGTCACAGTTCCGCGGTTCAGAAGAAAAGAGAACAAATAATTTATGCAATGTTGGATGAAATCTTCATTCGATGATCAGAAAATACTGAAGCTTTGAGATTGGAAACCGCAACAACGACAAATACAGGCTAGAAATGAAGAATATCATCGAAAAGACGGATCTTTATAGTAGCCGAATCAGATCGAAACTTGTACGGAAATAGTATACCTCTGTTCGATTTTCGATTACGTGACTCAGCAAGGTTGGTACAATTTGCGTATTCGCCATATTGGCTTATGTTAGACTTGTGCTCAAAATAGTATATCAAAAACCGCAACGGATTTAATATCTGTGGCATATCGCTCATGATATTTATATCGCAGATGTGTTGCACTATACGATTCAGATTGAAACATTTGAAATAATTTAAAAATTGACACTGCTACGACGATTGTTTCACTCATCCTCTATGTAAGTCCTATTAATCTTGCAGAACTTTTCCAGTATGGGCATGCATTACGCGCATGCGTGACCATTATTTCTCGCCATGATGTGGTCGCCCAATCATCCGAGCCAGAGGCTCATGTTAAAAGTGCACGACATAAACTAAGACCTAAGTGTTGATTTTACGGAGGGAGGAAAACCGCAGAACCCTGCGAAAAACCCTCGAAGCACAGGAGAGACCAACTAAACTCTACTCACATGAAGTTCAAGTTCGAGAACGGAGCTATTCCCAGACGGTCACCCATCCAAGTACTAACCCCGTCCAACTGGGCTTAACTACAGCGGTGAGAGGCAGCGCCCTAACAGCACACGCCACCCGTATAGGAGTGGTTTTGACTGCATGTATCACGAATTCGCCTCCTAGTACCCTCGTTCATCTTTTACTTACCACTTGGTTGGGTAGGTTCGAGCTGTAGACCGGGGGAGGGGGCTGAACACGATTAGTGGTATTTGAATTCAGGTTAAAAGACGCAACATCTTCAACTGACAACCGCACCCGGAATAGGTCGCACCTCAGTCGCACCAATATGTATACTGGTTAAAAACTTAAGAAGACTTACTATTTGAGCCATTCATTGAAAGGATGCTCGTAGGGATAATAGGGGTAGGCGAGGACGCCAGGCGCTGGCTTCCTTGCGTGTCCCCGTTATCCCTCACAAGCGTCGAAAAACATCTGGCACCCAGGGTAAATGTGCGTCCGAACGCTTCTCAAAATAGCCAACTCTAAAACATTCAACAGACGTTTGGTGGACGTTCGTCAAAATTTAGATGTGTCAGACTTCTTTCGATGGCGATTGAGTTTAAATTTCGATACTTTTTATCATTCCTATCGCGAGGTGACGTGAAGGAGCGGATAACCTGATGAAACACCCCTCCTCGTGTATGATAAATTAGTATAGGTAATCGAATGAGGCCGAGGAAAATTAAGGTTTAATTTCACGAGTGTTTTCAAAATTTTACAAAATTGCCTGAGTCGCGAAGCGACGAGGGTAATTTGTAAGATTTTGAAAACACGAGTAAAATTAAACCTTAACTTTACGAGAACTCACGCGATTAGGTGTTAATAATATAGCGGGAAAAATTATTCAAGAGCTATATTATGTCCAGAAAATGTCGAAGTACATGTACCTTATCACGGTCGGTGCTCGGCAACATCCCAATTTCCCTCGCTCTATCGCTGTGCCTGTAGTTTTCTTTTTGTAAACACAGGCAAAAGTTCGTAAATTTTCTAGTGTATTCATTTTCACTAATAGTTTACACTCCTTCAATAGTTTAAATTAGTTCAAAGTAAACAAAAAAGCATTTTCAGACCGCAAAACATTGCAAATTTGTTGAAAAAAGGTCACTCCTCTGAGGTTCACTGTTGCTAAGTAACAAAGCGACCAATCACATGCAAGTACTGCTGATCAAGGAACTAATCAAATGCAAGTCATTTTGCCCTGAATTACAAAAAAATGCCCTCTTCATTAGCCAATCATATTCGAGTAATTTTGCCCTCTATATTATTACTTACCATTATTGTATGCCAATATGATCATCTGAATTATACTGAAAGATCCACCTGTAAAATCCAGTAACACATTTCCTATGCTCCACCCCAATGTACTTTTCCTCCGAAAATTCATATAAGCCTATAAAGAAGAGAGGAATAAAAGTACACGAGTACGATAACATTTACATGTCAGAAAAACATACGATTCGCTATTGCCGTTGTGTATATAGAAGGGCCCTTCTATATCCGATCCTCTACTATCCGCAGGCTGGGCGCATCGGCTCTTAGATTGTCGACAAACAGCCAAACTGAAAAAAGCCTAAAAATTAATACGATAAAGACCGAAAACGATGCCGACCAAAATGTAACTGAAAGAAGAAGGATGTGTCCTGAAACACTTCAAAGCCGGTAAAGAATTTTGCTCTGGTGTATTCTACATAACTCCAGAGGGAACGATGAAGAAATTTTGAAACAAACGGCTTTTTCGATCATGAAGAGAACTGAAGGATGCCTTGTCACATTTATGTCAACAAAAAAAGTAAGAAACCGCGAACGAGAAAAACAATCTGAAAAGAGTAGACTGAATTGGCAGTGTTTGTGGCGACAAAAGCAGAAGAAAGTTTAACGGTAGGAGATTCGTATTTACCAGTTTAGCTGAGTTAAAACGGAAGAAATCTTGAAAATTAAAATTAATATAAATAATATATTGTTTAGAGTTGTGTTTGAACGCTGGGACGTTGACATTGTGTCTTTTCTTGGTTCATCTCGTTGTTTGTTTTTTAATACTGACTTTGCCTGTTCTTTCGGTGTGTCAATACATGACTACTGATGAACCTTGCTAACTAATTTACTGGGATGTTTTCTGATCTGTGTGGCATTTAATACAACAAAAAACAGAAATTAGGAGGGGGGGTTGGGGCGAGGTGGGGGGGGGGGGGGGGGGTAGTGCGGTTAAAAAATGCATATAAAGCGGGTGAGGGGTTGTTGCGTTCATGTATTTCTAGTTAAGGTGATGGAAGTAATTACGTGCCAACTTATGAGAAAATTACTGTGTTGTCTTTTATTCTTGATATTTTAACGTAGTGTTCTTTTTAAATAACTTTATTTGGAACTACATACTAAATACTAATAATCAGCAAGACATGGCTTCTACCATACGGGGGAGTTATATACAACAAATACCCCCAATTTATTAGATCAAGTGATTTACCGGGCGGAAACCGTAATCGCAAAATGAATATAAGAGCCCAGCTCAAAATTTTAAAATGTTAAAATGCAATGACTTTTGACTTGATTGTTAATATAAATTATTGTTAATATTGAATTGTAATTTCGTCAGGACTCTTAGTGATAACAGTAAACTTTGTAATTACTGATAAGATATCCTGAATAAAAATGTATTCCATTCCATTCCATTCCATTCCATTCCATTCCAACAGAAAATGAAGAAATTAAATGGGTCATTCCAGAAAACATCCACACCTCCCCCACGGAGGAAATGTGAAGTTGACCCCCTCAGGGGCGGATCCAGGATTTTTCGTACGTTAGTCAAAAATTTCGTTTGTGAACATTCGGGGGGGGGGGGGGGTTATGGAAATTTTTCCGCGGGGGGGGTATGACTAGTTATTAATATCCCCACACTAGATCTTTTTCGGGATTTTCGATAAATAAGACGTGAGGTGCAAAAATGACTGTTTCGCCCAATATCAGGGCTCATCAGCATGCCTAGAAAACACATAATACCACACGGCAAGCTTGTGATTCCAACATGGACAGCCTTTGGAAGGCCGAAAAGAGCAAACTGGTTTTAAATCAATTTATTTAAATCAATTATCAAATCACAATTTATCACATCTGAACTAGAGATCGTATTACACCAAGCCATGTCAACAAGACAAGACACTGACACAGTCCATATACATTATGTGGATAATAGATATCCAAATCAAAATCTTAAACTAATATCAGGAGACAAAAAGCATAAACAAAATGCCTACACTACAGTATATATTGGTTCGGCTGGGTTCGCGGTATATAAGTGAAATATTTAATATTAATAAACTTTTGACCGCAGCCGTAATATGCTAATTTCATAAACGATCACGCCAACCGGTCATGGCGCACAGATTGTTCGGTTAATACAAGTCCAAAACTATTATAATAAGAGTCAAATTTAGTTAAAATAGAATATATTTACATTATGGCTGTACAAGACTTGTTTTTCCTTTCTCGAACATACTTCGGGATGAAAGATTCGGCACCAAAATTTCTACTGATCGGCAGAAGCTCGTGTTGTTGATAGCACTCAACAGCTCTTCAACGGAACTCAGTTCGGCAAAGCGTCGATTCGCTTCATCAGATCAGCGTAAACATCTTGAAGATATGGCCGATCGTTTCTCTCAAACGCGGACTGCACAGTCTCGTAAATACTACAAGACATTGCAGTATATTCGCTATTTCGCTTTTATATTTCTGTGGTACTTGAAATTGAACCTTGGGGTACAAGCTGCGATCAGAAGGCTGATGCATATGATCGATCAAAAAATGTAGCCAATGAGAATTCAGATATTTTTTGAATTAGCCAATCGGATAGCTTGTATACGAGCCCCTGATCCACAAACCGATCAGAACTCCCCACAGATCGATCAAAAAGCAAATTGGCCAATCGGATGGCTGGAATCAGACTACAGAGCGATCAAAACTCACGCGCAAGACGGCTGTTCTGTGACTTGATATATTATATCGAAGGCCTTGCCGCTGTATGAAACTTGATAACTGGACTACAAATTTTGAATATTAATGTCTTTGCTATGGACCGCAGTTTGAATTAATTTAATTAATTAACTGCGCAATTTTTACCTTAGTCGCGTGATCGGTTTGACTACCCCTAGATCCGCCCCTGGACCCCCTCCCCCCTTCGGACGTCCTAGTACATTTTACTATTATCAGAAGTAGATTTATCCCCTCCCCTCCCCTCCCCGGATGGCACAAATTTCCTCTGTGGGGGAGGTATGGATCTTTTTCTGGAATGACCCAATAAATAAACTACATGCAAGTAGATAACCCAAACGGGAAAGGTGCGAACGGGTCTATTAGCCCATGCGAGGCACCCCCTCTATATACAGCAACTAAGCTCTATGACAAGGACAGTCACGTACAAGACACCAAGGGCATGGCATGTCTATATCAAAAACTGAAAGTAGTAATGAAGAATATGTTTGACGAAGAAAGTTCTTGAAAGTAGATATTGTCTAGAAGCTACTATACATAGGCGGAGCTGGTTTGCACACTGTGTTCCATAGATTAACAATCTGGTTAAAATAGGAGCCTTTGAAAGAGCTTGTTTGACATAAAGGAACTTTAAGTTTAAGACTAGGATTTAAACTAAGGTTTTTTAACTAGGTTGCGCACCCCTGTGCTATATAAACACGGGCAGTCATTTTCTGATTCTTAAGCACTAACCTGTGGTATGTACTTTATTAGAGTGACAGCAATTTTAATATAGGAGAAGTAATAGACATATCGTAGCCAGGACAACTTGTCAGAAAAAATTGTTACCATCAATGTAATGAAGGCGAAGAGGCAGGCGATGGATACTAAAACCTTACACAGAAACGAGATGCGTTGCTCTCCTCTCTAAACAACAAGAAAATGATTAACTGAAAATCTATAGATAGAAAAGTAAATAGTTTCACGATATCTGCTCTCGTACTCGGGAAATGACATTCTCGTATTTTATGCCGGCATTTTGAGTTTGAATAACGGCTGGGCTCAACTGTGATGTACAGCACAATTTTCTAATGAATTTTTAACGTAATATCATCAATTTGGACCCGACTTTGACGTCATGGCGTCAAAATTGAAAAGAATGATATCCCATTGTACATCAATATTGAGTTGTTCTACAAACTCAAAATGACGGTATAAAATACGATAACGATAACGTCATTTCTCAAGTACGATAGCAAATATCGTGAAAATATTAACATCTTCAAACATTATATTGTAGGAACGTAATATTTTGTTTAAAGTGGCAGTACGATCGAATTTTCACTTTGCATTTTTTTAGCCAAAATAATATGGTCCTAATATGACTTACCATGTATTTAAAAACGATTTTAGAAAATGTTTTCTATCAGAATTCAAGCATCTTTTACGAGCACCTGGCTTGATTTCGAAATTTTTGGGAGCCTGCAATTTATTAATAGCGGTAGCTCGTTGTGACGTCATCTACTCAACACTCTGCAAGAAGATTCATATATCCTATACGTACATAGTTAAACGCGTCTTCCCGACTTGTTCTACGTTTTTACATGTAATAGTTTCTTGAAAAGAAATACAAAATTATGCCACCATCTCCTTGTGTTGCTCAAGGGTGTAGTAACTGCGCTGATCGTAATGCTGGCACTTCGCTTCACCAGAATCCCAAAACTAAAAAGCGTCTTGTTTGAGTTTATGTAATATTTAAAACACGAGCAAGAGTGTTTTAGGTAGCGCCTAAATGGGCTCGCGCATTACGCCCACCAAGCCTGGAACTACTAACTTACTTCATATATGAAACATTGAAAAATTGTAATAGACGTCAATAAAATGGCATGAAGAGTAAAGAACACATCGTTGACTTCTACGGGATCGACGTCGTCGTTTGGATGCTTCGCTTTATATTCTGACTACAAAAGATACAAAATACAATAATAATAATAATAATAATAATAATAATAATAATAATAATAATAATAATAATGATGAGAAGAAGAAGAAGAAGAAGAAGAAGAAGAAGAAGAAGAAGAAGAAGAAGAAGAAGAAGAAGAAGAAGAAGAAGAAGAAGAAGAAGAAGAAGAAGAAGAAGAAGAAGAAGAAGAAGAAGAAGAAGAAGAAGAAGAAGAAGAAGAAGAAGAAGAAGAAGAAGAAGAAGAAGAAGAAGAAGAAAGGCAAAATACTTTATTGTACCCCATTAAAAAAAAAACAATTACAAATTTTAAAGTGTGTTTTACATAGTTTAGGTACTGACTACCTGTAATAACCATAAACATCAGCCAGTCAAATAGTCACAACACTGGTAATTTTAGAAATTTCACTGAGATGGCAGGTATTCACACATACGCAAAACACAAATACAGACAGAGAAAATAACTACTACACACCACCAGGAGATTTATTTACTTTGGTTTACATATATATACATAATATTTAACAATTAGTCACCGAAGTCGAGGTGACTATCGGTGAATATTTACCGAGCCGCGAAGCGGCGAGGTAAATACACCGATAGTCACCGAGACTGAGGTGACTAATTGTTTTAGTATAATTTCAGAGGTTGATAAAAAACCAATAACGTTGAAACAAAAACTTTTAATTAAACAACGGCTTTCATTTTAACAGTGGTGATTCTGTTTATTCACAAACGATGTTAGCAAGCCACAGTCTTTGTCAGTAAATAATTTCAAAAAAAGAGTGAACAACATCCTGCTTTGGAATTGAACTTGTACATACATTCAAATATATGCTAAAAAGACTTTTATTCTGGTGTTTTGGATCGTGTGTTACGGCTTTTTTGCACTTAATTCATGTTCAATATGTTCTTCACTCATGACGATCAGTTTTCGAAAACATCACTACGACCAAAACCTAGCCAAAACATACAAAAAATACGAAGAATTATAGAAAATATACTTCCTTACCTTTATAAAGTTTTGTTTTTACGATATTTGATATGTACAACATCTCAGTGATAAATAATTTCAGTATTATGCTCTTTTGTTTGTCTCAAAAAGTACAAACCCCATTTTGAAAAAAAAATCAACAGTTCAATGAATCGACAAATTCTAAAATCTCATACTTCAAAATGACAACTCCGAGGGGGAGACTGAAACGAGTAAAGTCAGTACAGTGTTGAATAAGTACCAGTCTGTTTTCCAAAACTACTTTTGAAGAACAATTTCTTGTGATGCAATAGTCACCGCGCTGGGCGGTGACTATTACCTCAGATTCACCGCTGAGCGGACCAATCAGAAAGCTGGAAAGCCGCTTTTCCACTATGAAATTATACTAAATATATATATATATATATATATATATATATATATATATATATATATATATATATATATATATATATATATATTATAATAGTAATAATAATAATAATAATAATAATAATATTAATATTAATAATAATAATAATAATAATAATAATAGTAATGATGATGATGATGATGATGATGATGATAATAATAATAATAATAATAATAAATAATAAATAATAAATAATAAATAATAAATAATAAATAAATAATAAATAATAAATAATAAATAATAAATAATAGTGCATGTGGTACGTTTGCGAGCTTGGTGTAATGCAACCGTATATATATATATATATATATATATATATATATATATATATATATATATATATAATAATTATAATAGTAATAATAATAATAATAATATTAATAATAATAATAATAATAATAATAGTAATGATGATGATGATGATGATGATGATGATGATGATGATGATGATGATAATAATAATAAATAATAAATAATAAATAATAAATAATAAATAATAAATAATAAATAATAAATAATAAATAATAAATAATAAATAATAAATAATAAATAATAAATAATAAATAATAAATAATAAATAATAGTGCATGTGGTACGTTTGCGAGCTTGGTGTAATGTAACCAAGATTTGGTGGACGTTCGTCCAGCTCAATTACTCAGAAACGATTTCTGAGCCTCAGAGAGGGTTCGAACCTGCAACCTTCTAATGACCAGTTAGACGCTCTAACCATTGATCCGCTGAGGCTCAGACGGAGAGTGGATAAATTTGCAACCTTAGCTCTCCAGCCTCGTGCAGAGACTCAATGGTTAGAGCGTCTAACTGGTCATTAGAAGGTTGTAGGTTGGAACACTGTCTGGGGCTTAGAAATCTTTTCTGAGTAATTGAGCTTGACGAACGCCACCAAACATCTGTTATTTTAGATTTATGATCAAAGCTTGTGGACAATTTGCTCTATCGATAGGTTTTTTCTTTTACCAAGTGAGTTTATGAGACAAGAATATAAGAGGTATTTATACACAATTTTATCCCGCTAAGTGGCTTTTAAAACGTGAACTGATCAAACCTTTTCGCCGTGTTTTAGTGAGCACAAATGGCGGTGTTATTCCACGAGTTAGGAATTTGTTGAATTTGCTTTATTTTTGTTTACACTTCCCACAGTTAAAGCCCTTATGCATGCCTACTTGTTATAATACAATGTTTATTTTAACCTTATTTAAATTATTTTTAATTTATTAAACCTACTTAATTTATAAATACGACAAAAGTGCTTTTAATAGATTTCCATGCAGGATACTCTGATTCTACATGGTCTTGATTGGGGATTTTATATATTTAGGATATTTGAAACCTTCTGAGAAGACTTGTAATATATCTTCCTTTTCTAAAATTTCATCTTCATGGATTTTAGTTCACTGTTAAAGTGACTGAAGTGACGTCTACGCAGGAATCTGTAAAGTGTTTTTGTTATACAGACAAATTCCTGCTTAGACGCCCGTCAACATTAACAGCAAAAAAGCCCATGAAGATGAAATTTTAGAAAAGGAAGATATATTATAAATCTCAGAAGGTTTCAAATATCCTAAATATGTAAAATCCCCAATCATGATTTAAGTCAGATGCACAATCCCCAACCCACGCCCCAACCATAATCTTAACCCTAATCTTAAAATGACAATTTTAGGTAAATTGGGAGAAACAGGAAACGCTGTCGCTAATCGCATTGTTATAAGAATTTATACAACCACCAAAGAAAAACAAACAATCTGATTGGCTAAGAACTATGCGTTATTAAAGTACACATGCACAGCTGGCGTAACGAAGTCGCAAAAACATTTTGTTTTATGAAAATTTGATCAAATTACACGTTTGAAGATGCAACTTGGTACAAAATAAAGTGCATTTCAACTGTCTGAGGATTATACATATCACTCAGTGATGAGAGACACGGCCATCAAGTCGTCCGACGACAGTGACATATTAAAATTATCGACATAAATACGGTCATTCAATACCTTCGTGTGCGCTATCTACTCCACAGCTTCAGAAATGTTCTGATACAATTTCCATTCCTCTTCATGGAAATACTGTTCAGCCATACAAATCCAGGAGATATCAGCCATTGTCAACAATATTTCCAAACACAGAACATCTATAATTTCGCTGGTTAATAGTACGCGTGCTTCTTGGCCTTCTCCAACGATAAATAAATGCTTACCCAGTTGAATTTGCAGCACACGAAGCGTCCAAATATACATAGGACAGCAAGATGCCGTCCAGAAGAACTAATCTGTTTGTTCAACGATAAATATTTTGGCTAGGCTAGGAATGCCGACGAAGACACGAAGTTTGAATAAACTTTCAATTTGTCATGATCATGATTTGCACTAGAAATACATGAACGCAACAACCCCTCGCCCATTTTATATGCATTTTTTAACCCCCCCCCCCCCCCCCCCCTCCCATAATTTCTGTTTTTGTTGTATTAATGACACACAGATCATCTTTAAATTTTATATGTATTTTTGAAACACACACCCCCTGATTAAAATATTAAAGCCCTCCTGATATGCATTTATAGGGTGACTAACTGTTTACTTTCAGATTTCTGATTTGAAAATTGAACATACAAAAGCAAAACTTAGGTTTCATTAATTGAACTATAGCTGTAAAACATATATTCATTGTTTATAGGTTTCCAAGGGAATTATTTTTAGCAAGTCTTTAAATGGCTTCCCTCTGCTGTTCTGCATACATGTTTTACAAAGGCAGAATTAAAAGTTAACAGCTCCAAAACTACATTTATAATATAAAGTCTGAGATAAAAACAATTCAGTAGAATCGGATTCCAGAAAGAAATATTAAACAGACAACGTTTCTGGCGAAAATTTGGAAATACTGCCTAGAAAATCGGCAAAGTCGGCCCATGAGTATTATAAATAATAAGAAGTGCATATACACAGTCAATGAAAACACCACGTCCAGATAAGTTTTACAAGTTTTTAAAAAGGTAAGCACGAATATAAGTGGAGCTGTATATCATTTAGGTTTAAGCGAAAACATGAAAACAACACAATGTATTAAAGTAATTAAACTTTATATAATAGATGCTAGATTAAGTTTAACGGACGAGTGACTATAAAAGGGCTTTTACTTAAACGTATTGCCGGTCTTGGAACTTAATACAATGAATCCAATCAGCAAAATAAATATACAAATCCCCTACCTGAGTTACCACAAACACTGCCAATTCAGATCGACTTTTTGTTCACCATACAGCGTTTAGTATCTTCAGGTTTTCTGGTTTCTCTTCAAGATATATTAAACCGCCGTTTGTTGTTTTAGTAGAGCGGGCTCCATTTCGTTTCTTTCGTTTCGCAACATATAGCCATAGATTTAGTTTAAAATTTTGTAGTGCTTCGTTGTCAGTCACCAGTACCCAACAATTCTTACCGCATGACACCCTACGACGTATATATACATATATATATATATAAACAGCTTCCAGATTTTCGTCTGCCTTGCTTTTTCTACACGCATGTAAAATGAACTCCACGCGTGTCGAGATTAGCACCCTCACCGGGCTCCGGGCCTTCGGCCCGTCGCCCGGCTCGGGGATAAATTATACGTGACGTAACCGGAAGCTGAAAAAATAGCCAATCAGGACAGCCTTATTTCTTCTGTCGCCCAATCAGATTGCTTTATTTGTATAGATCACCTATGACGTAATTAAACCTGAATTGAAAATTTTACCTCCTTTTCAATAGCCCTGCCAGTTCGACGATTCAAAAAATATCAAACATTTCTTATTAAAATAATAAAATTTGATGTATAAAACAAATAGATGACATTTTTCCGTGCGTGTGTACTGTAATAACGCACAGAAGACGTCACAGAGTGTAAAGAACAACAGTCACGCCACTCGACTGCGTCTCATGGAGTACTTTTTTGTTCTTTACACGCTGTGACGTCATCTGTGCGTTATGACAGTACACACGCACGGAAAAAAGTCATCTATTTGTTAAATGATACATTATCGCTTTCGTTCTTAACTTTACTATGTTAGACTCTGGTAACATAGGCATTGATTTGTCTCAAAAATGATGACGTCATTTTTCAAGTATGATAGTAGATCGCAAATCTATTAACATTTTCAATCACTCAATTCAAACGAAAAGGGATTTTATCTAAATTCATTTTTTGACTAAAGTTCCCCTTTAAAACGAACAAGAATTGCGTTAGTGTGGCAACAAGTGCATTGTTATTTACCTTTATTTTAGGAATCCAAAACATGCCAACGTTGAATACGCCATATGCAACAAAACCAAGAATATTATAACACAGGAAGTCGAAATTCAGGCCGGTCACACTGTAATTGAAATTTAACAGGTATTGATACCTTTATACCTACTAATGCTTTAAAAACTTAATTTGATAAAGAAAGTTAGTATAAATCGTATTTTGCAAGCTGTATCAACAGTAAAGTTATTAAACAATAGAACAAAGCTATGAACAAGAATGGTGGAACACAGAGCAACGGAAATAGAACTATAGCCAAACCCCCAAAAACACATGTCAAGATTTCCGCTCAGAACCTCTCTCCTCCGCAGCTGAGGCTTTACGTGGATACTGAGGTCAAACATGAAGTAGCGACGATGATAAGAGGGAAAGCCGTTGCCGGGAGGAACGTGGGCGCAAGGAAAGAAGAGAAATCTGTCGAAAAAGTGATAAATTGGTGGAAAAGTGGAGTTTTTTAAAGAACGAGCACAAACTTTTCAATGAAGGTGTATATAAGAAAACCTTAAAACCGTAATTTACTATGGTGATCTTTGCGTGAATTAAACTGCGTTAAATGATTTATGGGGGGTTTTCGGGGGGAGGCAGTAAAATGAATCTGATGTCAATATGAAAGCATGAAGGAAGAGAATGCAAATACTAGATTTATTGAACGTATGATTTGATAACCTGTCGATCGAAGGTTAGTCACCAACCGTTTGTTTTATACAACTATACAAATGCTATTGCATTTGGTCTCAGCTAGTTATGATTTCTAGGTAACTTGTTCTATTAAAATTCTTATACTATAGATTGTTGTTGATGTAGTCAGGTTTTTCTACTTAGGCATTCCCTCCCCCGGTTTGTTGTAACGTTGGCCGTGACTTCTGGCAGAGGCTAACTGCGTCATTATTTTTGGATTTTTTCCCCCCTTCTGCCCACGTTCCTCACGCCAGCGGCTTTCCCTCTCAGCACAGCAGGTACTTCATGTTAGACCTCAGTATCCAGGCAAAGCATCTGCGGAAGAGAGAGGCTCAGAACATTGACGAACCCGTCTGCATTCCTAATTAGGCCTTTGGAATTCACACCGTGAGATAAGTAAAATATGATGATGTATTTCCTCAAAAAAGCACCTGGGCGCCTATTTTAAATTTTGGGCAAAGAAGGTGGTCGCCTAATTGAGGGAGGGCACTTAACTCTTTCCTGTCCGAACTGATCATTCTGGCTAACGCCAGACGATTTGGAGAAGCACCTCTGGAGAAGCTCTCGGACAGGAATGAGTTAGTCGAGGAGGACGCTTATTAAATATTTCCATTGAACCAATTCAACTAAACATTTATTTCTAACAAAAGTGTTTGTAATAATGACAAAACAACAGTAGCAAGAGGGAGGGTAGGAGCCGAGCGAAGCAAGAATAAGGATGCGACCTAAGGAAAAGGTAAAACAAAAACAAGCGTATGAGCACGAACGGGGAAAAAACATGAGTAAAAGTGTAGAAAAAAAGAGTAGAAGCATGAGTAAAAATGGCGACGAGGAAAAGCGCAGTAATAGCAGCATAAATTATTTGTTCAAATACCTTTTCCTTGACCAATTTACGTATACCTTAACATAAGAATTAAGCACAGACTTAAATTACACACATTACATATTAGTATAAACACACAGGTGATTATAGAAAATCGCGCGCGCTGATTGGTCGAGTTACTTTGGATTAATTCTCGATAATCACCTACAGCGTTTATCCAAAATGGTCGCCAGCCAAGTTGTCAATGCGACAGACGAGGAAATTAACAATTTTAAAGAAAATGTTGTTCCTAAAAGTACGAAAATGTGTATTTATACTAAAACAATTATTCGCCGAAGGCGAGGTGAATATCGGTGAATAATAACCTCGACTTCGTCTCGGTTATTATTCACCGATATTCACCTCGCCTTCGGCGAATAATTGTTAAATGGTATATTAAAGATGTTCAATTCAGGTATACTTAATTCAACGTTATTAGATTGCATTTTGAAATGATCAGTTCTCAATTACTTCAATAACTCCTTACTGTATAAAGAAACACCCTAATTCAATTCATCAAATATTTTGATTAAAACTATATATGTAAAGTTTCCAAGCCTTTTTAAATTTGTCGTATACAATTTCACTGTTTTGGCGTTCCGGTACTTATACGCGAAAACGTTTGTATTATATGTAAATTTGCTGCCAATTTTGTCTCAACAGGAATTGGATAATTTTGTCTCAACAGAAATTGGATCTCATGGTTTATTTTATCATTTCTTTACCAGTAATATCGGGTCTTAGCTTGTCACACAATTCCGTGAAATGTTCCCTGTTCATTCTATTAAAACAAAGCGGTTCTGCACTCCCTCGCATTCGTGATTTAAACATTACTGTTCACCATGCTCGACACCCTTCGTCGCTCCGTGGGATTCTAAACACATTTTAAGTCGTTCTTGAACCATTAGCCACTTGACTATGTATTCTTATTTGCTATTAATGATGTTGTGTACTTGTGTTAACAACCAGGGATATATCATGCAGTTAAAGACCCAATCTCACAAAAGACAAGACATTTCGTTGCCATCTTGAATCTAGCGTGCTTCAAGATTTTGACGTAGTTTTGACCGGTTCACACGAGAATAAAATTAAGCAAAACGATTACCTGAGATACCGTTTGCAGCAATAAAAACGTTTTCGTCAATTGCGTCGTTTTCGTCCGTTTTCGTGTGAACCCGCCGTGAAAACGATGGTTTTTAACGCGTTTCAAAAGAAAACGCTCGGAAACGCCGCGTGTGCAGTGCACATAGCCCTATAGCTTTCATTTTCAGCCCGCAATCACGTTATACTGTTGGCCAATTGAGATACTTTTGCATAGGGTTTTGCTGGTCAGTTCGCGGCCTACAACAAATTTTCTTGGACATTTTTCTCGCAAGTCTCTTTGATTGAAATTTTGACAAAATATTTTAATCATGGAAGCCTTCATATTTTTCAATTTTTAATGAAAAGTGCGGTGTGGAAATTTCTTGTTTTAAGAACAAATTACACCATGGATTTTGAATAATAATTGACAGCAACGGGAGATCATTCAGCTCAATTAATATACGAAATAGAAAAGATGGACTAGCTTAGTTTAAGGTTTAAGTTACAGTATATTTAATGTCTATTTTAAAGAGACAATGTCAAGACTCAGGAAGTCCTAAATGGTGGTCTCCGGGTTTCCCGTACCTGATATTAACGTCAATTAATCACAAGCCTGAGCCCGAAATGGCCTTAACTTTGAACCTTTGTCGTTTAAAGATACGCTGCAAATACTGGGTCGTTTGGAAACAAATCAGTCGTTTTCATATGCCATGTTCTGCGAACGTCGTTTTTCCGCAAGATACGATTTAGTTTATTGCGGTGCCCTGACGAGTAGCCGCTGAGCCGCTCACGTCAGGTAGCTTTATATTTATGGTGTTACATTTTGTGGAATCCGTACCCTAGCCCGCGGAATCGTACGCCACGGACACAGAAACGTGAGTCCTGGGAACAATAATACAAGCAACGGCATGTCCCAAAAAACCAAAGCATTCCGCCATCCCTCAAGTAAATACATTGTTTACATTAGTTCAAACGTGCTTATCATGCATGATATTGTGATAAATCTGCGTTTAATTTGATTGCGAGTTCGTTCGTTCTTCATTGCCCCTTTAAAATAGACATTAAATATACAATCTTTAAATCGCAAGGCCGAAACGCAATTTCACGTTTTCGAAATCTAGAACCCAGTCTCTGGAGGCTTGACATCGCCCCTTTAAGACCATTAAGAAGCTGTCCTCATGTCGGTCGCCGTGGCAACAGTTTTGTAAATAGAGTGTGCTAATAATATTTATAAATGTTTAAAGCTCGTGGTGAAAGCATTATAGTGTTTTGCGAGTAATGCACATTAAATGTTACAATGTGTACCTGTGGGTAAAATGAGACAGACCAGGCGACAAAATACGTCCAACCAATCACCATGTTGATTACCACAAGTGTATAGGAATGGACCACATGTACTTTGACTTTAAAAGTGTGAAGACTGGTTTGTTTGAAGCAATAAAAATAAGAAAGAAATGGGTTATATGTACAACACAAACATTAATAATTTTTTGGGGTTTGTTTTTTCTCGAGTTTAGGTTTGATAAAAAGCATTTTTTATCACGCGAGCCCTAATGCGGCAAAGATCATGTTATCAGCACATTTTTAGTAGATTTCAGAGATTTCCTTCAATTTTGCTCTCGTTTCCACTGCCACCCATATGACATATATCCGTCAGCAGTAGAGGTGTGCGAATCCGATCCGTGTGGAGTTTCACTACCAGCCTCAAACATATCCGTCAGCAGTAGAGGTTTTGCGAATCCGATGCGTGTGGATCCGATCCGATCGGATTTTGTTCTTTTCTTCTCGGATCGTATCGGATTTGCTTCCTTTTTCTCGGATCGGATCGGATCAGTGGCGTGGTGCCAAGTTTCAGGCTGGGGTGGCCAGATTAGCTTTGCCCCCCCCCCCCCCCCCCCCCCGCAAAAAATAATGAAAAAATACATCACTGTATTTGATAAATGATCACGTTTTTTGTTTTAAAATAATTCAAGCAGCAATTCATAATATTACAACAAACAACGGGTTCTCTAGCTCAAAGGCGACGCCAGTGCGAGCGAGGGGGGTCCGGGGGCCTGCTACCCCAGAGAATTTTGAAATCTAGAGTCTCTGATATGTCATTTCCTGCATTTTGGAGAGAGATTTTACTGATTCTGAAGATTATAAAACTTCATAGAAAACAGAAAAGATTACAGATTTCAGATCTTTATATCCCACCATTGAAGACCTATAGCTATACAAAGAAATAAGTTTATTTTGTTAAGTTTTGGTGCCCCTGCTAGTTTTGGCGCCACTTCTGCAACCCAGCTGGGGAGGCCTTGCCCGCCCCCGGCCCCCCTGCCACCACGCCACTGGATAGGATTTTGTACTTCGTTTTTGCCGCACAATTAACAAATTCACTAGTTGTATGCACATGCATTGCACGATAAT
The DNA here is from genome assembly GCA_964035015.1 of Corallium rubrum. Classification (NCBI taxonomy): domain Eukaryota; kingdom Metazoa; phylum Cnidaria; class Anthozoa; order Scleralcyonacea; family Coralliidae; genus Corallium; species Corallium rubrum. Next base: position 23,005,583 of record OZ035998.1, read on the forward strand.
ATTAAGGTTATTATTGTATAAGATTATTACTGTATATTAGTTTCTTAAATTTATAATTTGTTCATTGGTTTTCTTTTTGGAAAGTTCGGGCAACTATTGCCACATATATCCGGTGTTTTAACTTTTTCAGATCGGATCGGATTTGAGCGGCTGTTTTCGGATCGGACTACGATTTTATGGCTTCGGATCGGATTCGGATTGACAGTTTAGGTAAACCCTTGGATCATAAGGGGTCAATCCGATCCGACGCACACCTCCAGTCAGCAGTTCTTCATAGAAACCTCATGTAAGTGTCCTGGCGCATGTTGCTTCGCGCACGTCAAACGCAACCAATTTACGCCATCCTGGTAAATTCCACCACCGGAGAAGGGGGATTAATAAAGCGGTGGTTAATAAAGCTTTTACGGTGCTGAAAAGCCAATACTTATAAGTAATAAAGACTCCTTTTGATCGTTAATGTTTAAAAAAAAAGAGTAAAAACGTACTTGCTAATGTTGATTGGTGCCGTGGTGTTAAAAACAATGAAGCACTCTCCAGCATTGTGGCCAACCACGTCAATGACAGCAGTGGTTTGGCTAGCAGAGAAATTTGCCTTAACAAAAAAAGCATATTGTTCAGTTCAAAATGCTGTTAGACTGTACAAAAGTGACTTCAGCAACAAAAATAGAAAGCCTAGGTGGTGTGTGTAAATATATGCTGATGCAGTATATTAATGAAAGGCACAGTGTCACTGGGACGCAAACTTGAAGCAACTTGGGTAATTAGATCGCCGTTGTTATTCGGAAAAACGGAATTGTTTACATGCATCGGCAAACGCTTTATGCACTATTGTACTTCATACTTCATATAAGACCAATATAGATGATCTCGGTTTATCCAAAATTATGCATTGTCGTAATTTTAAATTTCAATACTCGCAAATCGAGATTTAAAAGTACCTCTAACCGTACAATAAAAATAGCTTTCAGAGTGGTTCTACATTGCATAACTTCATTGCGTCTGAAATGTATGTACATTTTAACAAACGTTAGGCAGCTATCACTGATCAGTAGCCGAGTGTACGCCTAAGCAGGCGTCTTGTTTAATATGATATGTTGGTGCGTTATTCGTTAACGAAATTAAGCAACTCTTTGCAATTCAGCCACCGAGTGCAAGTAAGGATGATTACTCCCCAGTCCATTCCTGTCCTTTGTCCATTATATGTAGACTATAGAGCTCACTAGTTCTAACTCGTAACAGTTCGACAGTATTGCACAGTATGTAAATATCGATAACGCATTGGTTACAAGAAAAGTGTAGTGTTATTGCAGCCATGGCTGCGCTTGCCAAAAACTAGCCTCCCCCGCAGTAGTTCTTAGGGAGGCGGTAAACCCGCTCCCACTAACGCCTGCTTGTTGGAGAGCAATATTCTGTTTTGTAATATAGATGCGAATGTTTTGCTAGTCAAGAGAATATACAGTGTCGTATTTTCCATATCCTCACTAGTGAAGATATCGATGACGTCATTAACAATTTTACGTCTTTTTGCATTGAATCTATATAATAAAAAGAAAATTACACTCTGACTTGAAGATATGAATTTGATATTTTACTCATTCGCTACGCTCATTCGTAAAATATTTGTTTTTACCACTCGAAGATAAAATCCATATCTCCGCACCACCGTGTAATATCCTCTATCTAAGCGATGGACGAATCAAATTTAACTTTCTAGAATCGGGAAAGCTGACCTTCACCTTGGCAGACCGTCTACCCATGACAATTAAAAATAATCTGGTGTAAATAAATTCGTCTAACTCGAACGACAACAACGAACGCAACGTAAAGTGTTAATTCACAGTGTGGATGAACCTTTCATGTGTCGCTTGTCGAAACGTCTCAGATGGCACGACCGAATAAAATTGTCTGGCATGCTGTAGCCCCCGAATAAGGACAACGCGACGTGCGAGTTATCAAAGATCAGAGATACGCCAGTTTCCAGATATTAGAAGTCTGAGTGAGAACAAAAAGATTGGAAAGAAATTTGGGATCACTGAACTGGTTAAGGTCTAAGCAAGATACTGTCGCCAAGCTGCCAGGCGATGGTAACAACGAACCAAGGAATACATTTTAACGAATTAAACTCATTAATCGAGATAACCCCCTTGGATTTCAATAGATTAAAGAGATAAACCTGCATGCCTTTCTCTTCTCTTAACCTATTGATGGCTGACCCAGCCAAAAACGGTTATTTTATTATTTTGCTCTGTCTAAGGCTAGACGATTTTACTCAATAGGTGAATATACTGTTATATAATTTGATCAATATACTCACATTACATTGAACAGTTGCAACATTGGGGTTTTCACTCTCTACATTTACTGAAACATTTTTATTGTCCTGTTTGCTGTAAAAACAAAATGTTTACACAACTTATTAATGCCAGAGTTAAAAAAAAACTAGACGCAGGCCTACAGGGAAGAACGAACGAACGAACGAACGAACGAACGAACGAACGAACGAACGAACGAACGAACGAACGAACGAACGAACGAACGAACGAACGAACGAACGAACGAACGAACGAACGAACGAACGAACGAACGAACGAACGAACGAACGAACGAACGAACGAACGAACGAACGAACGAACGAACGAACGAACGAACGAACGAACGAACGAACGAACGAACGAACGTTGTCGGCGTGTACGAGAAAATTCCGGCGGCCCGGTCCGTACTGTCGAGATCGTGATCTAATATTTTCCCGTACAGTCCTCGTTGTCGGTTAATAATCTCTTATTATGAATCCGACATGTTACTTTTTAAGTTACGTTGAAATTTAACTTTTAAACCGAGCTGCGTTGAAAATATATTTGTTGACTACATGTATTATTGTGAAGTTGGACATATTTTCTTACCTCCGCCCAGTTAGAGTGAGTGAAAATGATGTTTTTGATCCAATCTCCACTTTGTCTGGTTTACTTGTCACTTTCAACTCAATTCCTGATAAAAAAAGACAGGAAAGAATAATTTCAATAATTGCAAGAATATTTGTAACTAGCATGAGCGCTCAGTTATTGTCACATTCTCAGTTTTCACTATTGTTTTTATGTTCAAAACATTCGATATACACCCCTTTTCTGCTGCGCCTTGTTCAGGCGGTCAGTCAGGCAGGCAGTCGCTTCTCAACGGCTTGACTAGAGGCTTGAGTTTCGCAGTTTGTCCCATTGGTTTCAACTTTACTCCAAAAACAAAATTGTATTATAAAGCGGAACTTCGCTATAACGCGGTAGTTGGGGTGCATTATTGGGAATTGCCAGGTACTACAGAATCTTGTCCCAGTACTCTTCCCACCCGATTCTAGTGCAATATTGGCAGTATCCAATCTTGCTCTCAGTATAGTCTTCCGCCGAGGCACTTTACGTTGGATTCCGCATGAGGCCTGACAATTCAAATCATGTCTGTGATATACAGTATATAATCAACAATCAACATGCATTTTTTTGTTATACTACTCATCTTGCAATACTACAATCCTGGACAAAATCGTTGGGGCACTTTGCCGATTTTGACGATTGTCGCAGTGTCCCAAGCACTTTTGTCCACGATTGTAGCTACTTAGTGAATAATAACAGACTATCGAGTTAGCACAGTAAACTTTGTAACATAAACGTAAACCTCTGCGATAGAGAGAGGCTGCTGATGGTGTCGTCTTCACTCGTTTGAGAAGAAAACCGCTTCATTGTGATCAATGTTGCGTTCACAAGTTCTTCTGACAACGATTCACCAGGTACTTGCGCCAAGCTAGATATATGAAATATCTGTGTCGAATCTATCGAATCTATCGTCAGGAGCTATTGTAGCATTCTTGCTCTACTCTGGTCAATTTCCAGTTGTGTGAAGCAATCAAATTCGCTGTCTTTGTCATCGCTGTCAGCTCCTCTCGTATAATGCTGGGAAAGCTAGATCAATGAGTACCTCCCAACAGTTTACAAAGCATCCCGTCGCTACTTCCTTCCAGACTTCGTCGCAGAGGTGAATGCCCATCTTGATATTCAATTTTTTATGCTAGTCACTGTCAATCATAGAGCTGAAAAGATTTCGTCGGTAATTGCGTTTAAAATTCGCAAAATTATATCCCTGGTCGAGGGAGTGGATTTTCGAAGTTGTGTTTTTTGGTAAATACCTCCATCTTGCCGTCTTGTGTTGTCAGGTTCTCGTCGGTGAATGGGCAGCGCAGTTGTCACCTTCTCTAGTTTTTGGCTTCGGAGATGGCGACGTACCTCTAGCACGAAATCTCAGTGAAACGAATTCTCAAATATGGAAGACGTCATCCAGGCCTTTTTCTTGTGGCGCGTAAGAAGACAAGGCCAGTATTTTGAGGTTCACATGATAAAATCAATTTGTCGGCGAGACGGAAAGGAATGTGGAACGTTTCTTCTTCGGCTTCGAGTACTTTCAGTGGATAATTTTTGTTTGGGGATGTCGCAAATGTTTAGAAGACTAGATATATAGTTTAATATGTGTGTCAGAAAGTGTACAGAAGAGGGAAACCAGCTTTAGATATTTATCAGTTGTTGTGAAAATTCTGGTACCGTGTGAAAATTCTGGTGCCGTCTGAAACTGACCCGTCTTAATTTATACGGCTTCTGGCCGGTTTGGAAAGCGTCTTTTCAAACCGTTTCTGTGAATGTTACTGACACTCTGCCGTTCATTTTGACAGTAACTTTGCTCAGGAAAAACACTTTAATATTTTTTAATATTTTTTTGAGTATTTGATTAACTTTAGTATATTTAATATAATTCCATGAATTTTGTGTTATTTAAGTTCATATAATGACGTCACAAATCCAATATGGCGGAATCCAAGATGACCGAACAATGACGTCATACAGTGACGCCATCAATTTAATATTTAAAGTTCCGGATGCTCATAGGATACTTCAGATAATGACTAAAAATAGAAAATAGAACAATAAAGCTTGATTAATGAATATAACATTTACCTTCTTATCACAACAACTAGTAATTGATAAACCAAAAAATAAACCGATGGATGACAGTTAAAATCTTGTCAGCTATGAAAAATAGGGACAGGTTACTCCAACAAGCAATTAAGATTTCTGGGAAACAGAACAAACATTCTGAAGAATGGAAGTCGTACCGCAAAGCACGAAACGGCGTGGTTTGGGAAATAAACAGAAGTAAAAGAGAGCTTTATCGATAATCAATTGAACAATGCAAAGGTGAACCAAAAAAGATGTGGCGTTCCATCAATGGTATTTTGAAACGTGATTGTAAATCCACTACTCCTACATCGATCACACTTAATGGTTCCGAGATCAAAGACTCTCGCGACATTGCAGTTGCCTTTTGTGCCTATTTCTCCACTATAACATCTAAATTTCTTCCAAAAGCAAAGCAGATGTTTAATCAGCCTAACTTTGGGGAACTCAATGAGTTCATCAAAGCTAGACTGCCTGACCAACCCCAATTTTCTATTCCAGAAATTACGGACAATGAAGTCTTCAGTCATCTGAACAAACTTCAATCTAATGTTGCCAGCGGGATTGACAATCTTTCATCAACACTTATCAAATCGCAGCACCTGTTATAACTCCATGCATTACAAGGATAATTAATATGAGTATTTCTACGTCTACTGTACCAACACAATGGAAGCGTGCTAGAGTTACCCCTGTCTTTAAAGGAGGTGAACCTGCGGATCTGAATTGCTATCGGCCTATTTCTATTTTACCTATACTGTCTAAAGTGCTTGAAAGACACGTTTACGACACGTTCTACAAGTTTCTGACAAGTTATAATCTGCCATCCCACCACCAGTCAGGTTTTCGTAAACACCATTCATGCCAGTCGATGTTAATTAAATTAACTGACAATCTACTCGAGAACATAGACAATGGAAAGATATCAGGACTAACAATGATTGATATGCGGAAAGCTTTCGATCTTGTTGATCATTCTATCCTTTTAGTGAAGTTAAATCTATATGGTCTGGAAACCAATACTATCTCGTGGTTTCATTCGTATCTCAGCAACAGAGAGATCCAAGTACAACTTGATGGGCAAATTTCAAACAAAGCTAAAATCACCTCTGGTGTTCCACAATGTTCAATATTGGGTCCACTCTTATTTGTATTATATATGATCGATCTACCTTTACATCTCAACATAACTGACATTGAACTGTATGCTGATGACTCAACCCAATACGTGCCTGGAGAAAGTGTGGATGAAGTTCAAGAAAAACTCTCTCGTGAACTCGTCCCCATTGTAAAGTGGAGTGAAGACAACAAAATGGTTGTCAACCAAAGTAAAACCAAAGCAATAGTTATTGCATCTTCTAGGAACATCTCAAAAGTTTCAAAACTTTCAATCAACCTCAATGGCTCTTGTATTGAATCCGTCACACAAGAACGTTTACTTGGAATTAATTTCGATCAATCTCTAAACTGGACACATCATGTAGATATTCTTTGCAAAAAGACATCACAACGCCTTGGAATTTTTAGAAGAATAAGACACCATCTCCCACTACCAGCTCGTCTTGCTTACTGTAACTGTTTAGTGCTTTCTCTAATGGATTATTCATGTGTTGTTTGGGGTAATACGTCAAAACAGAATCTGGATCGACTCCATCGTTTGCAGAAAAGAGCAGCAAGATTAATTCTAGGTGCTGAAACTAAACACCCGTCTCTTCCTCTGTTCTTGCAATTAGGCTGGTTACCTATCCATCAGCGAATGAAGTTTTTTAGATGTTTGCTGGTTTATAAAGCATTAAACAATTTAACTCCTTCTTATATTACTAGTTAATCTAATGCAACCTTTTTCTCATATCCATAATATAATATGATCTCAAAATAATAAACTTATTTTACCAAAAGCAAAATCATTAGCTGGAAAACGCTGTTTTAAATTTTTAGCAGTAGTTGAATGGAACTCACTCGATGATGATATCAGAAATGCTCCTTCTGAAATGACATTTCGAGCTAGGTACTTGAAGAAGGCATTTACTGACATGAACAACCACCTACAGGACAACTAATACTTTTTATTAAATTTTACTTATATGGCATTTTTTATTATTTTACACAACGAAGAACGCTAACTTAATTGTATATATACTTAATTAATATGTAGTCTTAATATCTTAACTGTATCCTTAGTGTGTAATAATTGAATGTAGTAATGTATGATAGACGTGTAAATAGTAAAACTCTAATTATATCTTAATCTTGTTATAGGGCCTAGATGAAAATTACGTGTAATTCTAGTTACCCTGGTTAAATAAAGTGTTATTATTATTGTTATTAAACCTAATTTTTTATGTTTTATAGTTTTATCTTCTGTCTACTGTCTCTACATGTACTGTAGCTACAGTAAGAATAAAACAAATTCAATTGATTTGAGTGTTTTTCATGTCTATTATTTGGCTGTATTTCACTTTGTTGTATTTTTAGGTATGATATCACCAATGAGTCAATGACATAATAGATATGTAACAACTGGGGTGACACCAATACCAATAGCATACCAAGTTTCAATTTGGTAGCATAAATAGTAGCCCCCAAAAAGCCCCCCCCCCCCCCCAAAAAAAAAAAGCCCAGTCTAGATAGGTTTAATGAATGGAACAATCAATCTGCTTGGTCATGGCTAGTGGTTGCTGATTTTTGTGGTTGTGTGCCCATCGTGGCACATCATTAGCTACTCTAACGGACCCCCCCCCCCCCCCGGTATGGTGAGTACTAATTCTTGTTGTAGATCTTTATTTTATTTTATTTTATTTTATTTTATTTTTCTTAATTTATTTTATTTTATTTTATTTTATTTTATTTTATTTTATTTTATTAACTTCACCATATGTAACATACATAGAAATAAACATATAAATAACAGCAGGTTTAACAATGGCAGGGGAACCACAACAGCATTAGCCAATTACTGTGGGCCTTAAACATACAAAGGATATAGAGAGGTAACTATGAACAATAAAATTACAGCACATTATATTAGTATTACATAATTACATACTACAAGAAATTGGGTCAGTGAGACTCCGAACAGAGTTGTATTTGAGACAAATTGTTTTAAACATCCAAGGGTCTTCACAGTTATAAGAAGTTACCAACGATAAAGAATAATACTTAAGCATAACTGATTTAAATAAAGAAAGAGTATCTGTGTTAAGGTCAAGTTTGTCTGCAAGAGAGTTCCAAATTCGACAAGTTCTGATGACGTAGGATTTTTGATAGGTAGTTGTTTTACATTTACAAATGATGAATTTGTAGTTGTGTTGCCATTAGAGGATCTAGTTGGTCTGGATGTATGGATAACTGGAAGAATGGAAGATTTTAAACTGATTAATCCATGTGTTATTTTGTAAAAGAAAACCCATGTCTAAGTACTCATGCCAATAACAAAGTGGAAAGAGCGACGAATACTGCATCCTATTATTGTAGTATAGATTGGGATGGAGGAGGCTCCATTGATTCTGGGGTTGTGTGCTGTGCTGGCAGATGTTGCTTCGTGGCTCATTCCTGGCAGGGTAGGCAACCTCGTTCTCATGCAGGTTAGCAAAGTTCTGACTCCATCCCCTCCTATCCACACAACACCAATGTACTTATCGTCATTGCTGTGCTCTGGGATGGGTGCTTGTACAGTATTGTCAAGTTGTGAGTCATAATCTCCACGTCTCTTGTATAGATATCTCACGATTGATACGATGAACACCATGACTAATTAAACAAAACAATACATGGATGTTTGGAAATATGAAATTATTTCTCGTGTTGAACAGGATATTTCACTCATTCACTTTGCTCACTTGTGAGATGCTGGTCAACACTCGAAATAAATTTCATATTCTCACACATCCATGTAATTATTCTTTCTATAAAATCTGAATTAAGGACACTACTAGTACTGTAAAACACTTTAGGGTGATTGTTGGTTTTCCTGATTAAAGATTATTAAATATTTTTATGTATCACTTTCTTGCAACTGATTCAACAGAAATTAGTGAATATTATTTACTTGACACACATGAATAATGAAAAAAAATAATCATTGACTCTTGAAAATTTAGGTGATCGTTTACAAACCCAGTCTGATACCTTAATTCCATAGGCCTTGGAGCCTTTTGGGTTTGTGACAGGGATATGTAGCCAGGATTTTGAAAGGGGGGAAGCCAAAATCAAAATAAATTTTTAGGGGGTCCAGGGGCATGCTCCCGTGGGAAATTTTGAAATCGAGAGTCACTACAATGCCATTTCCTGGCTTTTGGAGGAAGATTTTACACACTCTAAAGGTTAAAAAACATCATAAAATACTCAAAACATGCAAACGTCACATAGATACTCAAAATGCATACACTCAGTAGATTGAATACACTGCTTACAGTTTATTTCCTGACACAATTCATATCGCATCAGTTTTGTAGTTACTGTACATGTCTGTTGTTCTATATCAAAAGGGGGGAGTCACAGCTACCCCCAGCTACATCCCTGGTTCTCTGCCTTTAGTAGCAAGGTGGCTATATATTACATATCGTTCAATCAAATGCCTACATTAGCGTCACATGCCAGCCCAATATTTTACAATGTAGGACAACTACATATTGGGCAGCAACCTTTGGACAGGTGCACAAGGTATATTTACTTGTCAATTGCATGATTATTAATTTTGTTCAATATAATAATCCTATTGGATTCATATTTGCCGATGTGAAAAATGTTTAAGTCTCAAATTTTAATATTAGGTTTGGCCTTCAGTCTCACCCAATAGGAAAGTTTCCTTTGTGTTATTAAAAGTCAATACTTCTGACCAAGAAGTAACTTCCCTAAGTTACTTCTCGGTCTGAAGTAATGACTTTAACACAAAGGAAACTTTCCTGTCCGTTCCCATCCTGCGGAAGATTTTCCGGAGTGGAAACTAGCCTTTAGTCTGGTTAGAAACATAGACAAGAGGAAATACAGTATTTCGCAATCAAACATCACTCAAACATCAACAGTTTATACGTTCCAGCCACTCTGAAATAAGCAGAAACAATTAAACGTTCACTTACCCCATGAAATACTTGCTAAGAGTTCAAAGATTATAAAAAAATAAATGATGAAACCTCTCATTTTCCCGTAAAAATGTAAAATTTAGTGCCACAATTTGCCAGTCACAAGACACACAAAGTGTTGTCACTTGAGTGAAAGTACTTGGTGTGGTATGGCTTATGGCGTTTTGGCCAAAAAAACGATATCACTCCTCCCTTCTCCTCCCTCGGGCTGACCAGTAATTTATTAGCTACGCATGCGTAGAACGAATATCTTGCGTGAACGCACGTGGACTGCGAACTGCCCATAGAAATAATATACCTAGAATGCGGGCTCCTATCTCCTGTCAGTCAAAAACATTGAACTCTAAGTAAACTGGAACGATAACTCGATGGCGTATCACTCGAGAGCTTGCGAGACAAAAGAAAATGTCGCTTCGCGCGACATTTTTCGCCCAGTGGAAAACCGCCTTAAGTAAACTGGAACGATAACTCGATGGCGTATCATGAAGCCAAAAATGGCGGACATGGGGGCCGCCATGCACGTCAATCCCAGTCCCTTTTACTGTATAACCGAGAGAAAATGAAGCTGAATTTGGTGAACTGTGTTGCAAAAACAGCTTGAAATCAAACAAAAACTGAACTTGTTAACCACTTTTAGGCTTAAATCAAATTCCAATATACCGTAGAGTAGGTGAACACTGATATGACGAGTAAAAACAAGGAAAACAGTAAAAATATAAGCTCTCAAATGAAAGTCAACAATACGCAACCAAAATTGCCATTGGTTTGGACAAATATAAAGAAAATACATATGAAACCCAGGTTTAAAATGAAGAGGTTGTTTATAAAAACAGTTGGGTTTTAAATTTTTACATTTTCAGTAGGAAAAAAACAACAAAATGCACTTTACCGTGTGTTATTACAGCTCTGGAATTACTCTTCGTATCAAAAAATGTCAGATTTAGCATTTCCACAACTGAAACTTGAGTTAAAGCTATAATTTAACATTATCTTATTACTAATTCTTGGCAAGACAACCTTCAAACGTTTGAGATAACAAAGAAAAATAAGAGAAACCTGTATTTTCCGTACGAGTTTCGGACTCGAATTTTGCTTTTGTTCGGCAGATATTTCGTCATTCAATCCATTTTCGTGTGTAGAAATTGTTCAGGTACAAGGCCAATAAACCCAATACATACTATATCGTCTTCGTTATCATCTATAAAAAAACTTTAGGTCTAAAAAATGGTCGTTTTTTTGCAGCGAGTTTTCAGTTTTTCATTGTACGTGCCGCTCATAGGTTCTGTTGGCAGACGTGCAATGGCGACCCCCAGCGGCCGGAAGTTTGACTTCACCCAATCATAGGGCCTTTCTTATGGGATTAGCGTTCCAGTTTATTTGGAGTTCAATGGTCAAAAATTTGTCGCCACAAAATGGCGGATTTATACGGGCAAAAGGAACTCGCCCTAGGACTTTTTTTTACACGGCCGCGGTTGGTAACCGGTGTGGAGTGGACGATGGATGTATTTTAGAACTGAATTTCTTTGTTTTTTACGCCGGCGAATTTACTGGACTGGTGAATTTAACGATAAAGGCATGTGAAGTGCAATATCCTTCGCAAAAACATTTCGAACATCAAACTCTGGATGTAGAAATGGCAACGATAGCGGCCTTTTAAAACGAATGGTTTTTGTGTTTTTACTGTTTCATTATATTTGAATGATTCTCACTTGCCAATCTGTATGTGATTTATACTGAGTGTGAAAAATTAATCCAGGAGAGAGTAAGTGTTTTGTTCTTTTTTATCCAATCTAATAAGGGGTTTCTAGCTTGTGATTTTTGAAATATAAAATATGTTTATGCACCTGTCATACTTTTTATACATCAGTCTTTTCGACATCTATTTATATTGACATTTTAAATCCGTGTTTTTCTTAAGATTTTCTCCTAGTTTCCATTAACGTCTTTGATTATTTTCTTTTCTTTCAAACGACCTTTGATGCAGCCACAATTTCTGAGTTTCAAGTTTAGCATGAGCCTATCTTTTTGTTGCTTTTCGTATTGTGGTGAATTGATCGAAATATAATTTTGAACTTATAGTTTTTAGTACGTTTAATAAAGCAAGTGTCTTGCAAATTGTTTTATTTTATGCTAATGTTTATGTGGTTGATTTGTTGTCATGCATGTATCCAATTTATCCCTATGAAACGTCCTCCAATTCTTTATCTTGAATTTTTGAGAGGCGATCATTGTTGTATACTTATCCCACCCTTTGCAAAATTCAAAATGGCGGAGCTATAAGGGCAAAATAAAATTTAATTTGGACACCTGTCACGTGACAGAGCACGCATTCTAGGTCTATTATTTCTATGGAACTGCCCCATGAAAGTGGCCGATTTTCTATGCCATTTCAAAAATCAAAAAATCACCAAAAAAATTAAAAAATCATGAAAAAAATCACATGTACATGATTTTTTGATCATGTACACTTTTTGTCTTTTGCAGGAGTGATTTGCCCCTCGTTTTGAACGAGCCATAGTTAAAAATTTAGCCCTTTGCCACCCAAATTTTGTTTTAAACTATGCATGGTTCTTTGCTCCATCGACTGAAATAAATGACAACGTCCGGAAAAATTGAAAACGATCTGAATCTTGTGCACTTTCGCCTGTCCATAGGAAATTGCGAGAACAGTCGGCTTAGGAAACGTGCTTGAATTACCGTATATTGTTTGTTAATCGTCTAAATTGAAACTTGACAACTGCCTACAGGTTCTTGCAGTATGACTAAAACCAGTCTGTTATGCACGCTTGCGGCCAAATATTTTTGAGTTCTCAGACAAAGACAAATCATGCATTGTCAATTAATTTCACGCAGAGCGTCAAAAGTAATATATCTCTCTTCGACACGTACAGTTTCATAGCAAAGCCTATAAGATCCTTTATTCCCTATATATTCTAAGAGCAGACATGCAGAAATGGTCAGAAATACGTCAGTAACGTGGAGCATGTATACACATGGTATACACTCACAGCATACAGAAGTGTTATGCACCGTCTGTGAAGTGCGAAATAATATATATGTACTTGAAAGGCCGTTGTAATCAAAGCTGTTGCGAATAGAACACGCTGACAGATTCGTGGAGTGTCGTTTATAATTATTTTCGACAAATTCTGAATCAGAAATGGCTTATAATATCATCGGCAGAGAACCAAAGTAACAATGATAAACTTGATATATTGCGGCAGTTAGATGCCAGTTTCCCGCATGAAAACAAAAACACAAGCGCGCAATGCATTAGCTGGACACTCACCTTTAAGAATCAATTGCATTTCCGAAGCCAAGGCGAACAGTAAAGTTTGCCCATTTTCGGTACACAATTTTGTCAGCTATAAAAAGCGACGAAAGCCAATAAACTTAAATTTTCGCCTATTCCACCAATTTATTTTTTTTCTATCAAAGTATGCCCTCGATCCTAATTATTAACATGGTACCAGTGTCTGAGTTTTAAAAAGTCGTAAACACTCTGCAGATTTTACGCTTTGAATTCGAGTCACTTGGAGCCGCCATTTTGGATTTGGGACTTTCGCTTGTGGCATGTTCGAACTGACAAACTCACACCGCAACTATGAACACAGAAACGGTAGAAATAATTTTGGCACTCATATACATGATTGCATATTTATTCCTTCCACATGATGTAGCTGGTTTGTAGATTTTGCCTTAAATGCTTTGACCACAACTGTGCACATGCTGTTAGAAGTGGAAGATTTGCATGAAGTTGGAGTGGGCACCTATGTGTGTGTACTGTTGTATAATCATCTATTATTAAAATTAACAACCATTCATTTTTGTATGCATCCTCCAGTAAGGCTTCAAGGTTTTGTTTATGATTTTCGGCAAGGGAATTTAAAGAATTGGTAACTGATCATCTCTTGCAACAACTATTTCCTAGTAACTGATTTTCTGTGTCAACCCCTTCCTTCTTGATTTAAATGACTGCTGTGAAGGTATAGCCCATGATCAACCTGCAGAGACAATGACATAGTTTATAAATAATAGATACTGTTCTTTTCTTGTTTAAGTTTATTCGCTGCTTGGAATGACGAGATGCTGTAACAGCAGCAAGAATGGTATCAAACAGTGTTGGTGCACCAGCAGACACACACATTAGTCTAACCTGCTCAGGGTCATATACTGGACTTTTTTTTTCATGATAAACTCCTTATAGATGAAATTCTTTATTATTGTTAATTCTTCTCTTATATCAAATCTAGTTAATTAAATTAAATTAAAAATGTAATTGGTAAATAACTACGAATCAAGTATATTATTTTTCAGGCGTGGATTATAAATTAAGTGCCATATTTTTTCTATTAAGCCACTAGGCCAGAGGTTTAAAAGGGTTTAATAATTCTAGGCCATCAAGTGTGTGTGGAAGGGGGGTGGGTTCAGGGTTCAAAATAACGGTCAGTCACCGGTCAATGACCGGCCAAATTTTTAATGTGACCGATCAAATTTGTATAGACCACTTTTATTATGGCTACCGTTTTAAATATTCTTTTATGTGCATCTAAATAGCCTTTCTGGCCTCGTTATGAAGCAAAGATTTTTTTGAATTACAAACACACAAACGAGGCCAGAAAGGCTTATTAAGACGCACATAAAAGAATATTCAAATTAGTCACTATTATGAAAGTGCCGGTCATTTTGACCAGTCTTTCATGTGAACTTGCAATTAATTCTATTACTTCCCTTTGAATTAGGAACTTAAAATGATTGTTGTTGTGCTGTTGTTGACCCGTTTTGTAATGTCTGATATACAGGGTGTATCAAAAAAACCTGAACCTTTAGAAAACAGCCTATTGTAGTAGTTTGAAAGCCTTAAGCACTTCGCTGAACCCACAGATGCGTAAAACACACGGTCTTATACACCTGGGAAATTAAGATAACTTGAAGTGTATGCATGGTGAAAGTATTTAAAAGCTTTTTCTCTTCCTGTTTAGCTTATGTGCTGATTAATTTATAACGCAGCGCTTTTAGGGCTTTCAAACTACTACAATAGATTGTTTTCTAAGGGTTCAGTTTTTTTTTATACACACTGTATATTGAAGTGAACTATGCATGCATTTCCTTTTTATGACAAATTGACGTTCTTATCAGTACTAGCTTATATATAGCGTGTGTTGTGCTGTGTTTGTTTGTTTGTTTTTGTTTGTTTGTTTTTGTTGGGGTTTGTGTTGGGTTTGTTTTTTTCTGGGGGGGGGGGGGGAGGAGTCGTGAAATTTGACCGATCCAAAATCGCCTTTGACGACCGGCGTAACATGAAACGTTATTTTGAGCCCTGGGTTGGCTCAATTAAGAAGGGGGTTATTTAACTACCAAAATCTAAAGGCAACTGTAACTGATTTTCTATTAACAGAGTTGTAACCAGGAGATATATGTTTTTACTTGAGGAGAAGGGTTTATTTTTACTCTTCATTAAGTTAAAGGCTTAAAAATGTAACCCTGTTCCCTTTAAAGTTATTTAGTATACAGTATATGGGTGTAGCTCAATTAAGGGAGGGACAAAGAGCTCCTTGGAACTCTGAAAAAAAAATAAAGAGCAGAAGCTTCCTTCTCGCGGCCGAACCACAGGCAGCCCAAACGCACACCCTCTTGAGCGCGAGCAGTGTTGTGTTCCTTTTGTGTTTACTTTCTGTACTTTCAAGAGAAATCCTTTGGGACCAGGGTATAGAAATTCGAAATAAATTTAGATTCACAGAGAATATTCAAGTTTAGACATAGAAATATTTCAGACGGCCCTCACTTGAAGCTCCGTAAAATCCACAAAAACCACTCGATCTCGCTAAAATTGTCATCAGTACATTCGTCAAGAACTTGGCTTTCAGTTCATTGCTCTTTCGACCCGAACGTTCATCTTCGCAGCTCGAGAAACGTTCCTACAAATTGAGGTGACACCGGCTGTTCGTATATACGCATACGGTTGGAGCTTTTGTGAAGCCAAAGCTGGTTTGTAGACAAACGTTGCGTTTCAGTTGAGCTGCATAGAAGATGAAAGAACAATGAACCAAAAGCCGAGTTCTTTACGAATTCGAATTGAATATACTACTTCTACGGTAATTTTCGCGAGATCGAGCGGTTTTTGTGTAAAAAGTCAACAGCTCAAAAATTACATTTATAATAGTCCGAGATAAAAACAATTCGGTAGAATCGGATTCTAGAAAGAAGTATTAAACAGACAACGTTTCAGTCAAAAATTTGAAAATACAGCCAAAAAATCGCCAAAGCTCATGAGTATTTAATGATAAAAGGTGCATGCAATGCTAATGAAAAACATCACGTCCACATAAAGTGTAAGGTGGTGTTTTAAGTTAGCTTTAGTTAAGGTGATTTATGCTTCGGACGAGCAAAGGGAAAGCACGAAAACGTGAAGCTGTATATTGTTTAGGTTAAGGGAAACTTAAAAACAACAAGAATCCTACCAACTATAACATGATTTGACCACGGACTCACGGAGTCACCACAAATGCTGCAATTCAGATGGAGTTTTTGTTTACCATATGGCGTATGGTTTCTTCAAGTTCTCTGGTTTCTCTTCAAGATATATTAAACGGGTTGTTTGTATCCTTCTTTTCGTCGTGCTCCATTTCGTTTCATTTAAATAAACGAAAGCAAAATACTATTTGTTTGAGAGTTTACAGCTTTCTTCGTCGCTAGTCACCAGTGTCCAACTATTCTTACCGCCTGACACCGTACCACACATTATATAAATAAATAAATAAATAAATAAATAAATAAATAAATAAATAAATAAATAAATAGATAAGTAAATAAATAAATAAATAAATAAATGAATAAATAAACTATTTCCCAGATTTCGTCTCCCTCACTTTCTCTACACGCATGTAAAGTGGACTACACGCATGTCGAGATTAGCACCCTCACCGGGCTCCGGGCCTTTGGCCCTAGGCCCTGGCTCGGGGAAAATTAACATAATTCATTGCAAAATTAATGTAATTCACATTTTAAAGAACACATGCATCTATCCATATATCTATCTTAATCGAAAACACACTATAACGCCTGACTAAAACACCAAAAACAGTGAAGTTACAAAGTGAAGTTCACGAGTTCAAGTTTACGTTAATACTAGTAATATTATATTGTTTTTTCTTATCTTCTGTTTACCCTTCGCCTTCGCAGGCCTTTTTCTCCTCCACCTCGACAGGGGCAACACACATTCTTTTTGACTTTGTCGAATTCCCGTACGAAACATTCTTCTGCAGTTCTTCGCTCGTTCTCTTTAAGCTCGCACAGCTAGAATCCAGTGACCTAAAACGAGTGACATCAGTGACTTATAAGTCAGTCTAGGATAAAATCAAACAAATTATCAAAACCACTGATTTTAGACAGATTCGACTGAAACTAACATATACCTATACCTAATCCATGAAACAAAACCATGAACAGTTCAAATAATATAACATTTTATGAAGTATGATCGACATCATAACTAACCTGTCTTTTCACATATAACACTTTCGCGTTGTATAATCTCGTTCGCCGACATGTGTAGTGTATGAGAGACGTTTTAAAGCAACGGATAGACGTATCATGTAGCGCAATTTTTTCTCTGTTCGTTCGCCACGCTTCGAAAGCTCCCACCGCCCATTCGTCTTTGTACCGTGTAGCGTCGAACTCATTCCTGTATTTCAACATTGTCTAACAAGCGATTAATGCCAAGATAAACGAAGTTTGAGTGTAAACAGTTCTTTGTCACTGCCCTTCATAGCTTATTCCTTCTTATCACTGCAGAGAAAACGAATGCAAAATAAAATAGCATTGTGAAGCGCATGCAAGCATGCTTGCCCGAACGCATGCATGCAATAACTAAATAATACTAAATAAAAGAAATAATTCCCATACAGTCAAAACAGAACAAATTGCTTTCTTTTCAAAATCAAACTCTCAGTTGTATAAGTTTTTAATCAGTGTGTATAAAAACAAACCGGAACACTTAGGAAATGAATTAGAATATATTCTTTTAAAACAACCTATTGTAGTAGTTTGAAAGCCCTAAAAGCGCTGCGTTATAAATTAATCAGCACATAAGTTAAACAGGAAGAGAAAAAGCGTTTAAATACTTTCAGTAAGACCATGTTTTTGCGCATCCGTGGCTCAGAGGTGTTTAGGGCTTTCAAACTACTACAATAAGTTGTTTGAACAGAATACTAATTCATTTTCTAAGGTTCCTTTTTTTTATATACAAGAAAACATCCTGAAAACAAAAGAATATGGTCTGATGAGCATATAAACAAGTTAAAAGCCACGGGATCGGTTTTTATCAACTGCAAAGACCTCGCGCTTCGCGCTCGGTCTTCGCAGTTGAATAAAAACCTCTCCCTAGGCTTTTAACCTATATGTAAACACTTTTGTAAAACTGGAAAAGTTCAAGTAGGTATTTTTCGAAGGTTTTTAACTCATAGTTACCACAAGGGAAAGGTCTTATACTAATAACAAGCGAGAAAAGTAAATTTTGGTAGGCTTTTTATGATAGAAGGATGGGGACGATTTAGCTTGGTCGCAGGCTCTTCGTAAGCCGTTAAGGGCCGATTGTTTTTGAATCAGAAAACGGATTGTTTAACCCCAAGAGGAAATTAAAGAAAAAATCGTATTCTATCTGAATATGCACGTTTCAAGCTAAAAAATAAAAAATTTGCGTGCACGTACAGCTTTTATAGAAGGTGTGTTTGTTCCATAATATTTTGTTGACTTTCGATCGCAGCGGAAGTCCACACGAAATTCAAGTAATCTGATTGGTGGTTGACACGATGTAAACAAACGCCCTCATTGGCTCAAAACAATATCTGTCCTTGTTGAACTGGAAAGGAAACTCAAAATGATGTTACAAAACCGGAAACGATGTTTGTACAACTTGCTATTGTAATTATACACTTATAAGCAGTTAATGCACCGTACGGGTGGTCTCACATGACCAGGCCAGGATCAGCTATTGCTGGAAATTAAACAATAGTGTAATATCACTTAAGTTCAGTATTGTCTGATGTTAGCCATGTGGGATCACCCGTTAGCTCCTTATAAGTGCAAACATCGTTTTGTGGATGCAAACATAAGTGCAAACATTGTTTCCATTCGTAAGTTTACAATGATATAATATACCTAAAGGTTGGCAAGTAAATTCACTAGTTCAATTCACTCCTTAAATAAATGTCAATACTATTGGCAAACGTTAACTTAAATCAATAAAAAACCGCAAAAAAACCACGTCTATAAACACAAATAATCGTACTAAATAGTACTCACGAACGTTGTTGCTTAATTAAAACTGTTGTGAAACACCATAGTCAATCGAGATATGGTTTGGAAACTCAGCTAAATCTTTGGTCTATCTTTTTGTTCGCCTTTATGCATTTTTGTGCACATTGCACGACCACTGAAAACATTGTGTTTTAGTATAAAGAACGAATTGTCCAATAGCAACGTTTCAGTTCAATCACTTAACCATGCTATTTAAATACAAATAAACGTAAAACAAAGGATGTGCATGGTGTAAGGTACGGTTCAACATAAAATCACAGCTCATTATAAGCGATTTGACGTTTGCCGAGTTTCCAGACCAAGTGAAAACAAACAGGGTTTTGCCGAAAAAATTGCCGTACCTATAATTGAATAACAAGAAAATTGTCTCTGCAGTGATAAATTTGATGCGATAGCCTCCCCTGGTTGGTCAAATTTACCATGCAGAGATAATTTTCTTGTTTTTCAATTGACCAATGACATGCCTTATATTTTCTCACGAGTGATAATTATAACGTCAAACAGGATTTTTGCACTACGCATAGGTATTTTCGACGAAACCCTGTTTGTTTTCACGAATTTCTGATGTTTCACAACAGTGTTAAGCAACAAACGTTCGCGACAAGTTAGTACGATTATTTTTGTTTATAGAAGTGTCGTTTTTTATTGAATTACGTTAACATTTGCGAATAGTATTGACATTTATTTTGTTCAAGTGGTGAGTTGAACTAGCGAATGTACTTGCCAATTTAATCTTTAGGTATATTATATAATACGACAGACCGTACATGATAATACTATAGTCGCGTCATGACTTATAAGGAGAATGGTAACGAGTTGAGATAATGAAACTTCCGATCTAAACAAAGGAGATTTGTGTTTTCTGCATTCATGCTTTATTGTTAAATTAATTGTTTATTGGGCTGCCCATGGTAAAGTGGCATCTGACAATGGATTTTTTTCACTGACATGATGGGTGGCCCCATTGGGGTGGTGAAACAATACGAAATATTTGAATAAGAATAGAGTTAAATTATATTCCCATAAGATTAATATTGTGCACCAACTACGGCCGCTGTGACGTCAGATGAAAACCAAGAATTGTTTTATGGTTATTTCATGATCAACTCCCCCGCTCTTAAGCCTTCAAGGTACACGGCACCGGCACTATAGCCGGCAGTGGCCGGTGAACTCTATAACAGACTCCGGTCAATTACTAGACGAAAAAGTGAGGCAAAAAATGGCGGACATGGGGAATTTTTGGACGTCAGTTTCAGGCCCTACGCGGTCAACTTGGATGTCAGTCTTAGTTTTTTTTCTCGAGGCCGAACCACGAACGGCAGGTGTCACCACAGCTTGTATGAACGTTTCTCGAGCTGCGACGTTGAACGTTTGGGTCGAAAGAGCAATGAACCGAAAGTCAAGTTCCTAACAAATGTATACTGATGGCAATTTTGACGAGATCGAGCGGTTTTTGTGGATTTTATGGAACATCGTATAAGGGCCATCCGAAATATTAAAGAGCTTAACCAAATACAACGCGAACGTCAAGGTCAACGTCCTTAACAAAGGTGCTGTTACACGATGCGATTTTTATTGCAACTTGAAACAAATCACTGAATGTTGTAAGTTGCAAAAAAAGCGCACCGTGTAACACCCCCAGCAACTTGCGATTTTGTCATTTTTGCCGTGTTGCAATTTTCAAGAAAAGTTGGATGGGTTCTACTTTTTGTTGCAACTTACAACAAAAATTGCAAGTTGCTGAACGTGTAACACCCTTCCTGAAACTTGCGATTTTTTTTCAATATATAAATTTGTTGCAAGTTGCAAGAAAAATCGCATCGCGTAACAGCACCTTAATACAATAGAATTTTCCTCACACAACAAAGAAGATGAATAATTTTTAGTCCCAATTGCAAATGTAATATATTAACGCCGTTCCCGTTCAACATACAATTGCAACGATCCTAGTAGTCGAATTTGACTTCAAAAATTGCAACGAAATCCTTTTAGAAGTGGCTCTATAATTAAGGATTTGGATGTCTAAAAACATACTTTAAGTATTCAATACTATTCAGATCTACGTACTAGTAAATGATTCGTGGCTTCTACTAGATACTGAACTTTACATTGCCATCGTCGTCATAGTTTGCTTAAGTTCCGTGTTCCCTATAAAAGTCATCAGGTTTTAATATAAAGCGGTTAATTGACCATGAGTGAGTGGGACTCGCCGAAATATATAGTTCAAACTCGCCTCGGAAAGTCACAAGCATCAACAAATGCAAAGCAGAAACAAAATAAGAACAACATACGCAGCCCCCCCCCCCCCCCCCCCCCCAAAGCAAATGATAACATTGCTTGTGGTTCGGCCGCGAGAAAAAAGACCAAGACTGACATCCAAGATGACCACGTAGGGGCCTAGAACTGACGTCCAAAAATTCCCCATTGCCGCCATATTTTGCCGCACTTTTTTATTGGCAGTCAGCCTTCCAGGTATATATAGAGTTCACTGGCAGTGACTTCAAAATATTTATTGCTGACCATATAAAGGATGAGTTTATACAGTATAGAGATGATCAAGTGGGTGATATCGTAACATTAACCCCTTGAGTGGTAGGACGATAATGAAGCACTTTAGTATTTTCCTCTAGTTAGCGCTATACAATTTTACTCTTCATGATAAAAAACCTACAGGATTCTCTCTTCAGAGGTTCTGTCGGAGATCTGCTGCAGTAGCCTGCTAACACTAACAAAGTAGCGCAGGAATATTTCACCGGCATGCATATTTAACACTTAAACCCACTGATCTCATGTGATTAACAATGCACATCCTGGGGGTAACGCCGTGAACTCCATTTTTCTCCAGTGAGAGAAACTCGTGGGATTGCACTTGTAACTCCTGTAATCTGTGTAACTCCAGCAATCCTAATTAAATTATAAGCTTTGTATATTTCTAACTTCTATAGAATCATTATAATTACCCTTTCCATTCTAGAGAATTAAATGCAAAACTTGTTATATAGTCTGTGGATTAATTTTTCGTCTAAGAAAGCCGGGAAAGAACCTATTTCATTATTTGAAAACTAGAAATTTGTTAATAACTTTAAAGCCGAATGTCTCGGATCTGTCCTTAAGGAAAGTAGTTATCACCTGTGGTTTTAACCACCTAGCTATAAATCCGCGTCAAAAATTGTGCCACCAAAGATTCAGCCTCAATAAGGCATTTTAATCCCCTAAGTCGATATCTAGAACTGTTAGAACATTAGTCCTATAGAACTCAACCCGGAAAATTGGGAAGCTGTTTATGATACAAGTAAGGTTGCTGCCTTTGAAACTTCAGTTTTTGAAAAGTTTTAATAAAATTATCGAATTCGCCATTGACTCCTGTACCCTAAAGCGCGTGCATTCGTATATTCATCCAAACGATAAAGAGTGCTGGATGAAGCCACACATTAAGAGTCACATCAGAGTTGAGACAAAAGACCTTTGTCAGAGGCGATGAAGATAACTGGACATATCAACAACTGTGTTCTAAAGTTGCAAGATTGATTTCGGGCGCTAAGAGAAGGTATTATGAGAGTAAAGTCATTTGCTCACGTGAGTTTCTTGGGTTGTTTTAAAATTGTGTTTTTTCCTCCTATAAACTTTAATTATTTCTTTCGCTTATCTTGATGCCTTCTTGTTACAAAGTGTGTTGAATTTCTTAGTCCGTCTTCCACCAATCGGCGCCAATCAATTTATTCCATCATCATTTGCTATAAAACTTTCCAGTGCATGACTATTCACTTCTAGTAATAACATTTTTGTCTTATAGATCGGTAGATTACTGATTTTGTAATTTATACTCGCTAAACGTCTTCCGGGTGTACTAAAAGCCTGAATAGCATGTATGTATAATTATATTACAGAACTCGATTGAAAGCCAAGGTTAGATTTTTAAACCAATATTTTTAATGTGGGTAGAGGAAAAACCAATATATAACTGATTAAAAGTAAATTGGATGTTTTGTAAGCTGAGGTTGCTCGTTCCTCGTGATGATCCTAAGTGTCTACTCGACACATGCTCAGAAAAAGGACCGTGATTCTCAAACCTACAGTCAATCATGATACACAGGAAATGAATTCAAGGCAACTTACTTTGCTAGTGTTTTAAATTTTTGTTATACAATAACAACCTTTGATAATCGCGTATCAAAAGCTTCCTTCTTTCTTTTCAGTATTCATTCTGCTGTCCTTATTTACAAGAAGTGGGTTTAAGAGTCCGGTTTCTTGAAACGCTACTGAAAACATTGTTCAAGTGTTAAACAAAAGTGGCATTAGTATATCGCCATTCTAACGCACTGTTGTCGACTTCGCTTTGACTTTGCAAAATATATATGGTCACACGCATGTGAATCATACACTGCATGTAGATTTCGTGAATCATCAAAATGCCACATGGAAAATATAGTCACATGCAGTCGGAGTTAAAGTTTAAGCTTTTTTGGCTGATAGCTTTACTACAAATCAGAATAAATACAGTGTAAGTCATCGCGGCAATGAAATCAGTAGAGTATATAAAACATGGAAGATGCTAGCTATGAGTACACTTGAAGCTCAGAAGTCAGCCATATTTTATTCATACTTGAATATATCAGATAATCCAAATTTTCATCAACACTCACGTTTTAGGCATCCAATCTGATCTAAACTTAGAAACTGGCCAAAATATAACACAAAAGTAGATTTTGCGTGGGCAAGAATATTATGTTATTCTGTTATTGCAGAGCTCTGCACGAATATAGTCAATGTTTACGGCATTTTCCCACCTTTTCACTTTGCCTTGTTGGCAGCCATTACTGCAAAGGACCTTACTAGCGAAAGTTTTAACCTCTGTTGAAAACCGAAGCGAACTAGTATATGACTGCCGGCGCGCTCAAATGTTTCAATCGTTACAGAGACATAGGACTAAATATAATTGGTTTTTCTTGGTTCGAGCACTCCCACTTTCAAATCGTATATCTACAGAATAACTGACTATGCCAATGAGCATGTTTTAGCGTGGCGACAGTGTATTTCCGAATGACGAATCAGGATATGCTAAATTTGATTGTTATGCACAGTTATCATAATCAATAAAAATAATGGTCGCTTCCTCGAGAGTCACATATATCACAAAGAGCAATGAACTCCTCATGCACCGAGCATGTTTTAAGATCATCTCAATGACCCAGTTGGGGAAAAATCGTTCTACGTCAGTTATGCCTTACTTCCGTCCCACGGTTTGTTTTTCAAGTTTTCGGTGCTCTTAGCCGTATTAATAATGTACGGAAGTTACACTGCATTTTTTATACATTTTTTCAATTTATCGCATAAATCCCAGCTTTGTTTTTTGCTGATATCTGTAACGGCCTTATAATAAAACTGCCGGATATATATATATATATATATATATATATATATATATATATATATATATAATACATACATTAAATGATTCAATCGTATAAGCAATGGAACACGAAGTTTAATTCTTATATATGTATGGCCCATACGGTTGCACCTGCCAGTGTATATAGATATATATACAATGTAGAGTGATACAATAACAATGAACATGCATGAAAAGAGCTGCAAGAAATAAAAATAAATTATGATATAATACACACAGAATAAAACTTGAGCAGCATCTTTAAACCTTTAGTTTCTTTTTAGAGCTTTAAAGCATTTATCAAATTTGCCACGCAAAATATTATAAATTATATTGGAACTCTGTATCAGCGAATTCAAATGATTTTCAAGTCCATACGCATTGAAAACGTATATGACGTGCACTTCAGTATTTTGTTAGAAATATAATTTATATTTATATGCAATCTTCTTTTTTTCCTTTTTGTTGGAAATTGAATATTTTTAGGCACCTCAGAGGGGCGTGCTAGAATCAAAGCGGTGAGTTCTTTTTTTTTTTAATTCATAAGTATGTAGGAAGAACGCGAACGTTGTTTGAATGCGATTTTTGTATCCTTCCCATCAAAGCGACGCTAAAACCTAGAGCCACAGGCCATTATCTTCATCGCGATCTCCCATCGCTAATCATAGGGGCGAGTGTGAGAAAGTAACAAGTGCTACAAAATTATCAGTTGATGTATCTCGAAATCTTCATTACTAAAACAAAAGTTGTCGCTCTATATTTACCTAAACTGCTTTCAAAAAATCATTTAGCAGGCACGTCCAGACAAAGGAGAAAGCTAAAGAGAACAATATCTACAAATAGGAGGTAAGTTCCTAAACTCTTCTTATTCGTGTTTCTTTCATAATTCGTCCGTGATATAAGACATATATAACAATGTCTATATACTGAACTACGGCTGAGACGCTGAACAGATTCCGTGCATGTTTCCTAATCACATTACTGACATAGTACTTGTCGGATCATTCATTTTTTGAACTAATAAAATGTAAAGTTTGGAAATATTGTTTCACTCTCGATTAGAGTACGTATGAAAGTAAAATAAGTTTATCTGCTTTTAAGAAATTAGAATGTGAATTCTTTTTTATTTGAAAATTGAAACTGACTCTCTAAATCGAAAAACATTAACAATACTTTTCAAAAGTAAACGGAAATGTTATGTCATTTTGTTGAACTGTAAAGTGTCTGTACCAATTATTCGTTCTGTACATGCTGTCGCGCATTCCAAGACAGACTAGATGAAACACCGCCCCGCCATGAGTCTCTCGAGTGAGTAGTTAGAGTGTGTTTACGATTTTATAAATGTTGGTCTAATATTAAACAGGGTAAGAGGGTTTTAAAGCGCACTATTCAAGTTGCGGTTAACAATAATTTACATCTTTGTTTTGTTTTGTCTACCTTCCCATAGATGCCCATACATAGCTATTGTTGCCCATACCAGCCAAAAAACTCAGAAAATAAAGAATAAAACAGATTTCAAAGAAAATTATCTTGTCAAACCCATATTTGAGTTGTAGTTAAACAAGACACAAGAAAAATGAGTTGGTGTGACAATAACTTCGTAATAAGATCAAGATGTTACCAGGGATGTAGTGGAGGGGGGCTCAGGGGGGCTGAGCCCCCCTTGTTAAAATTCCATGTCAATTTGGGGGGGCTGAGCCCCCCTTTATAATTTTTTGCAGATTGCATAATCTTAATCATGTTTGAAAGTTCTGTGAAATTTATGTACAGATATTCAGTCATTTTCAACAAGAATGATTTCAGTAATCTCTACTTAGTCCTATCCTATCATTATTAAAGTTGTTATCAAATGACTTGTCCAGGGATATTCCCAATATTTTGCCTTTTACAAACACTGTTACAGAATTTACTGGTAAAAAAACTAAAAAAAGGCATTTTCCAACTTAACATTTTTTCACCCCTCCCCCCCCCCCCCCCCATATTCAGGACACTGTGTCGGAGAGTCCCCCTTGTTAAAGTTTTAGGACTACACCACTGGATGTTACTTATTTTTTGTGTCTTAATTATTTCTCTACACCTCAAATCTTGGGTTTTGATTTTCTTCGGCCGGAGTCTGCTTTATTCTTTATACAGTATATCGGATAGTGATCGGTTAGTGATAGCTTTACAGTAGATAAATCCTTCATGCAGTTTAAAATAAATGCTAGCCTGCTTTTATATATATTACAGAAAACCATCATTCACCAAATTTTGAAAACATGCAGCCAGTCGGGATAAAAACTTTTAAAAACTTTATTCAAGCATAGAGTAAAGTATTTAAATGTTTCTCCCTGACTGGTTTATTTATATATTTATATTTCGGGCGCATCAATAGAATATATTTTCCTGCATTACGACACCTAATATATCGATAAAAATATTTGTCTTTCAAACCCAAATCAATTACATATAGGTTTAAAACAAAAAGGAACTTTGAATGGTTTCCGCATACCAAATTTATCCAATTACTTGTACCAAAACTGTATAGATATTGATGGCATTTATGCAATCCATGTATCTTGCTTGGAAGACGTGAGTTCTATATGGATACCTTGTTGTGACCAATTGAATAAACAGAATATTTATATGAATAAAAAGAATAATATATTAATATATAGAAAAGCCCTAAGGAATATTAAGACTAAGAGAAATAGAAGACAGCTGAAAATTACGTGATAAAGAATCAAGATGAATTAATAAGGTCTCGTAAATTAGAAGGTCAATACGTTTCTGTGCGAGTTTCAGCGATATATCTATTATATAAACCATATAAATTGATTCGTAACCATATTCGGTGACAAAAACTTCAGATTAAATTTACAGTAGCGTATACTAAACTTTTAAAAAGTGAAAGGTGGCCTGTATTGTATCTGCATAAGTTTAGACTAATTTAAATACTATTAATATTTTATGTTTAATAAATAATGCAGCGTATCGCAAATAACCTAAGTCCTATTATTCACAAAATCTAGTTTACTGACATCGATCGTTAGTTTTCGTATCTATAGCTATATACTGAAGTTAACAAAATATGTGTAAATTTTTAGTGAATGAGTTGGTTGATTTCTATTCAGGAATTCCTAATTCACATAAGTCGAATGCTATTATACTTTATCCCCCATTCACCATTTTTTATCAGTGGCCAAAATACGAACATCAGCGCCGTCTAATTCACAACTCACTGAATTTAAGTTACTATACGATATATTCAGCAGAACGACAGAATGAAAGTCCAAACACTATTCCTACCGATTAAAACAAACTAGCTAAAACTTTTGGAAAAGAACGCAGCAATTATCAATTCCCATGTTATATATGCATGAAAAACACACGATCAACACTATATAATTGGGGCTTTCTATTAGAAATAAATAAAGCAGGCTAGACTTAAAAGAGATACAAAATTTAATAGAATGATGGATCTCAATCCTGAATAAACAAATTCCACGTGCAAACGCTTAAAAATCTAAGAAAGCAAACAGTTTGTTTTTTGTAAAAAGGCCAATTTGCTTTGTTTGCGTGTTAAAGCAACACGAAAAAGACATTGATCGTAAATTGGTACTTGCTTACATTCGTCCTCAGATTGCGTTAGCAACCATTGCTGGTCAAATTGGACTGAGGTTAAGACCGAGAGATCGAGTACTTTGAAACGTTAATTATTGACAAGAATTGGTTACTGGTAAGGTATATGCATTGTAAGCCATCGAATATGTTTAAAAGAATTGTAAAATATTTTATGAGGAGATAGTTCAAGATTTTATTATTTATAATAGCGCAATACAGGTATTGGCCGCACCATTTTCAACGAGGCGTTACTAAAGTGAAATTTAACTAAATATCCAGCATCGACCATACATAAAACAAAATATAAATAAAATTGTTTTATTTCTTGAGGTATACATTTAAGTTGTATTGACGTTGCTCGAGGAAAATATATTGTAGGAAAATAGAAAACAAATAGAATTTCATCCGATTTCCTTTTTGGTTATTACTTGATTCTCCGTACAGTTCCTAGCTAGCATGAGTACAAATTCCACAACATGCAGACGCTGAAACCAAATTCGAGTAATTCCTTCAGTTTCCCTGTAGCTACATATCTGTAAGTGAACAAAGCTCCATCTGTGATTTCTACGAGCTTTTACTGCCCAAGCAAAATATATAGAACGATTATTTATATAAATTTATATTGAAACCGTATATATTTTAGATGTAATACTAGTTATATAGAAATAGTATTTGGTGTACTAGGATTGTCGACAGCAACACTCGTGGATGAGTGCGTACACTAATGCTATTTTCCAAATCAGGTTTTTGTCAAGTCTGAGATTGTCAAGAGTTTTTGTTACCTTCTGCCTGAGATATAAACGGTATACAACAGTACTACAAAAAAATGGAAAATTACTACGCCGACTTCTAATTTACTAATTGGGAAGATTTGTATCGGTTCTTATGTTTGT
This sequence comes from Corallium rubrum, assembly GCA_964035015.1. Classification (NCBI taxonomy): domain Eukaryota; kingdom Metazoa; phylum Cnidaria; class Anthozoa; order Scleralcyonacea; family Coralliidae; genus Corallium; species Corallium rubrum. Next base: position 23,034,855 of record OZ035998.1, read on the forward strand.
TTGTAGCCATTAATTGTTATTGCTGAGCACTATAATGATACCGAGTAAACGAATTTTTTGAATGAAGCCCAGTTTTGTAAGATGACAGAGAAATGACAACGTCTTAAAATAATCAAAATAAAAGACGTTAATTAGGAAGAAAATAATTTTTGTGAAAATATGTGTTTAAACATGAGAGGTGCGCTTTTATTGTTTATGACCTTATATCAAAGCTGAACAGACATTAATGTAAAACGCTAATTGCAACTGTTGACACATTTTCTTCATAGCTAATAAGACACAAATGAGAGACTCGTGAATTATCTACATGACGTTTTAGACAAAAAAATCGGCACATACAAACTGATATGAAACTGATACGCTAGCGCCAAATGTCTGCGATGTATAATGTAGATAAGAATTCATATAGACTTTATTTCACCATCAACACTTGGTGCAATTCTCAGGCAAATTAATCCTATCCTATCCTTCTGACGCTCAATGTTGTATATGCGTGATTTAACAGTCGAAGCACGACAGCATAAAAGTTCTGAATTGTACATTCAAAATAAAATAATAATTATCTGGTATTGTTCTTCTTAAACATAAGATTTGAAACAATTACTTTTTCACTTTTTTTACTCAAATTAAGTGCTTTATAATAATGTACTATACAAGTCTTTAAAAAGCTAAGTAAGAACTGCAGCATTTTACATTATATCAAAATCGTATACATATGCAGAATCAAATCATCTTGAGAAATATCAATTGTTATGGTTATACTAGCTTGATATTAAAAAAATCAAATGTATCCCACGCAAGCAATAAGTGTTGCAACAATTGTGGCCCGCTCGAGCTACAAAAACTTAACGAAAATTCAGCAAAACAGTCTAAATCCGGCGAAAATCCCGGAAATATTCAGGTATATAGCAACCTATTTTAAAATATCTGACTAGAAAACCGTGCATGTTGTCCCCAGAGTCGCGGGTCTGACTCTGTGAAAAAACACGAGCGGAAACACGAGCGGTGTTGAATAAGACGGGAAGAAACAATCCTTATACTCTACAAGAAAACTATAGTTGTGGACTGGGTTTTTAAGGAAGGGAAGATTGGTTATAAGTCCCAATGTGCAATGTGCAGCAATTTCTCGATTAAACCAATGTTTGTGTTGGGGTTAGGCCTATACATGAAGTACCTGCATGATTGATTTTGGACATGAACCGTTAGAACCGAAAAAGAAGCCTCGTCGTATCTCACATTAAAGAAATATATAAATTGAATTACTGATACATGAATTACTAATAAATGATTTGAGGAAAGTCTTTCTCCACATTAATTCATAACAAAATTTCAAATAAAACATATTTAATTATACTCAGAAAAAGAAATAAGCTGACCGTCTCAAATTTGCGTCTCAAATTTTTAATTTTAGACCCACGTTGGGGACCAGTCTTGAATTTGTGAAATCAACGCTAAAACAATTCACAAAAAATAGAGATAAAATACAACGTAAACGACAGTGCAAACCTACTAACAAAAATTTGACAGAAAAAGTATTGTGGATGTTAATGTAACTGAAAATCTTGTGAAATTCAAAATGGCGCATTTTACGAGTTAAAATGTCTTCGAAAAATGTCAAGCTGAAGTCACAGCTGCATAACATCGCACCAAAGTTGTCATCAAATACACTTTGTAGACGCTTTATTTTATTACTGTAAAATATATGGCACACTAAATAATTTTTAATCAACATAATGATTCACTAATATAAAGCTATAGATCAGTTTTCTCCTGTTTACCCTTCTGCAAAATCAACACCTAAGTTTCCCCCGGTTTGGGAAATGACCTTGTAAGGGACCTTGAGTCCTATTGTTGTTTATTCTAAGTGTACCGGGATGTCCCGGTTGCCCGAGATGAATTTCATCCCGGGTTTATATGCATGGGATGAATTTCATCCCGAGTCAAAAAGCGCGGGAATTTAAGGAAATGGACAAAAAAGCAAAAACTCACTCTAATTCTACTATATTAGAAGTTATTCACTTTTATTCAGTGTTTTGTCTTTAGACCTGACCGTTTGGACGAAATTCTAACCGTAATATTCAAAGTTACAAGCATTGTAGTTCAGTAAACTTCGTCCCAGTGTACCGGGATGTCGCGTTTATATGGGAAAAAATCTGTCCCGGTCTCCATATAAATGCAACCGGTTGAAGCAACCGGGATCTCGGTACACCGGGACAGATTTTTTGAATATTACGGTCAGAATTTCGTCCAAACGGTCAGGTCTAAAGACAACACACCGAATAAAAGTGAAATAACTTCTAACATAGTAGAATTAGGGTGAGCTTTTGCTTTTTTGTCCCGATATCCTTAAACTCCCGCGCTTTTTGACCTGGGATGAAATTCATCCCGGTCAACCGGAATGAAATTCATCCCGGGCAACCGGGACATCCCGGTACACCTGGATCATATAAACAGGCCCTAAGTATAAATGTCCATAATGATAGTGGAACAAAAAGCTGTCCAAAACTCTAGAACATTTGAAAATGCGTGTGGCAAGTTTGTAAACAACCTAAAAACCTAGAAAGGAGATTTTACCCTTGATTTTTATCCTATGTACATGTATATCCGTGTTCGAGAAGCTATATCAGACACTCGTAATTGTTCGGTTCTCCTATTTCTAAATACAGCCAAACATCCTCTGCTTCTTTTTGTCTTCAATCTGTTTTCAACCGGAGAAAAACCACTCAATCGTGTTTCATATACTGTATTATACATACTATTCTGTCGTTTTATAATTCCATTTTCGCTTCCAATTAGACAAATAGCTTGATTGCAACTGACTTGCCGACTCTGATATGGTATCAGATATGTAGTCAATGTAAATAAACTATTCTAGCGCCTGAATGTCTGCTTGCACGCAGATAAAAATTCTGAGACTTATGATGATTTCCAAGATATCAAAACTAAAATATTTTCCGATTTCTTCATACAAATTTAAACAATTAGTGCATATAATAGAATATGACTGTTTTTATTCCTTAGTCTTACAATTTTTTGTAAGTATACTAGCCTGCGTAGCCGGCGCTGGGGTATTAGAGAGTTTTAGATTGACGTTTTTTCTTGATAACCGCAAACGGCAAACCGCTAGAAACCACGTGACCAACGTCCAGCGGTCAGGTTACACGTTTGCGGTTCAAGTTTGTACTGCTAGAACGGCTTCTAGAGGTACGTGAATTACGGCAAGGTTTTTATGTAACCCACGTTTGGGGTGTAAATTTATGCTCGTACATGTCTCTTGTTCTTGAATCACAACGCTTTTGAATTGAACACTGAAGCTCATGTCAATTTTTGGGGAATACGTATGAACGATTGAAAACCAAACATGGCGGCTCGCAACAAGTGAAAATACGAACGCCAACCTAAATGCTCTTTGACATGTTAACGTCAAACTTCTAACCGCAAACGTCTAACCGCGATTTGCAGTTTGCCGTTATAAAAATGAACGTCAATTTAAAACTCTCTATTGTTATTTTTCGTGCTGCCCCCTAATTAAGGGGACGATTACAGCCCGGTTAACCGGGATGAGTTTACGAAACGATTACATGGAGCGGGCTAGCCCGCTTACCATGTAATCGAAATGTTAAAACAACATGCGTTTTATTTATGTATATGGCGGACTGTCCCGGTTAACCGGGCCAGCCCGGTCCATGTAATCGCCCCCCTAATACAGTGTATTTTTGAAAGTTGTCAATTTCAAAAACCTGAGCTAAATAGCTTTTTAATTTGGAAGTTGATCGAATATTTACTCCGTTTAAAAAACCCGTATCTACAGAGTCGGACTGGCTTCGTATTAGGGGCGGTGCCATTAGGGAGAGGGGCGCCGTCAGGGTTTCTTTCAGAATATTTAACATGGGGTAAGGAGCGCCGAAGGCGCGACCAATTTCTAGGGTGGTTTGGGGGGATGCTCCTCCGGAAAATTTTGAATTTTAGAGTGTCTGAAATAGCATTTCCTGCATTTTGAGTGGGGTTTGAAAGAGTTTCAAAGGATATAAAATACCAAACAAAATATTCAAATATACTAATTTTATATAGGAATACACAATAACATGCAAGGCATACATCATGAGGACATGTCGTCATACATGGACAAATCAACTCACATTGTGTGTACCATTAATTAGGTGACTACTTCATGTCAGGCTGTCAGCTGCGTGAAGGGTACTAAAATATTATTTAATCGTAATATACTATTAGCTGTACCATACTGATTAAAACGTAAAACGACTATAAATCCAAAATCGGGTTTTTAAATACGAATTGCACTACATATCAAATATAATATTATACAACGGGAAAGGGGCGCAGTAACGGCATCCTAAGGGGGGGCATGCGCCATTGGCACGATGGTACATAGGGCCAGTTCGACTCTGCGTATGTAGAATTAACTAAAATAGCGCAGTTATGAATGAGCATGTGTATTAAAGTGCTTTCTTGATTCAGGAATTTGTGTGGTATATGTTCGCTGTGTCAGCGTCTGACAACATATTACTCTGCTGTTGGTATATCTTGGCTGGTTTACGGTAGTGTTCACTGCAAAATCTTTTAAATAATTAAACAACTTACGTTGAGTGGGCTACAGAAAGCTCAGACAGATTATTTTCGTAGTTATAAAACATGTGTATGTAACGACGCGACTATGACGATCAATATAAATATAATCATAACATCTCGCGACATTCGCACGCATATCAATTTTAATACTGAGTTAAATTTAATAGCGAATTTTATTTTCCACTGATAACTGGCGCTGATGGCCAATGCAGCAGGAGACGTGCGCCTGCAGAGTAGATTCCCCTGATTCGAATCAAATGCGAGTGTAAGAAATTCTACATGATGTTTCGCTTAAGCCAATGTCAGACAATTCAGTTACTCGTAAAGTCTCCAAAGGGGCCACGTCAGGCATGTCTTGCGAGAAAATCTTACAGTAATTAAGTGTTGGGAAACCAGCGAAGAAACGTTTCCCCTCGGATGCACATGCAGCTGCCTTATGGCCACTCTCTTCTCAATCTCAGTTTATTTTGAGCTCGTTTCCTTATATTATATGCAAGGCACGTTTTCACAACGCTCTTCTTCGCCAACGTCTGCAGCGGAAATTCAAACTCTCTTTGATTGATAGGTCATTAGCGTGTCAACCAATAGATTGCGAGCGTTCGCTGGCGAACGCTATACACGAAAAATAACAATGGGTGACTGCAGGTGCTCCTTTCATTATCCGTCCCAATCATTGACCTATATATATAACTGGACTGCGGGTGCTGGCCAAAAATGTGTCCCCATTTTCACTTTCAAAATGGCGGCATTTATAGGAAAATATAATATTTATGTAAATACAAAGCGATTTTCTTACTTTATTATTAAACACCAATTCGGACAGGAAAGAGTTAGAGAGATAGTAAATATATTCACAGTGGTCCACCTCACACACAATACCTTGAGCAGAGGGAATTAAGAATGGGACTAAGATAATTGTCCGTCCAAGGTATCAAAGCGGGTAATACGTCAGGGTTTCACGTGTGTTGCAGCTGAGGTGTGGGTGAATGTCATGAAAATAGGGTTGCTCTTTCTTCTCCTGTGCGAAACGGTGAAATGATGAAAAAACCTATTAGCAAACAGAATTTAAACAAACTGATAACCCCCTGGGATTTAATAATTAACAGGAGTTAGCCAGGGTTGGTTAAATAATTTAACCAACGTCTGGCGGAAAGAGTTAGAGAGATAGTTTATAAATTGTTACTGTGAAGGCTTCCCCAAGAGGTGAATAAAATCGTCTGGCGTTAGTCAGAACAAAATACTAAAGAGTAAAGACCAATAAATTCGGACAGGAAAGAGTTAATGCATGCACCGGTTGGTCAGTTGTTAATTCCTTGTGGAACGACTCAAGAGGCCTGCTAGTACAACATGATCTCGAGTTTGTGTAAACACAATATTTCGGTGGTTTTTCGATGTATATTATTTGTTTGTTGCTGAGCGGCCCAGGACGTTTTCATGATAATTATAAGAGTCTTGTTGTAGTTCTGAACTAGCGAACTACAATAATAATAATATTCCTAGACAATTACTGTTGTAGCTTTCTAGCAGTCTGAGACCCCGTTTACACGATGGCGGTACAATTTGAAAACGGAACAAAATCATGCCGGTATGCAAATACAGGCCAAAAAGTCTTGCATTTACACGTTGCCGGTATAATATAATGACGGTTAGCATGTGACTATTCTCTTCCAATGAGAATTGAGAAGACTTTGTGAATACTGCTGACCCGAATACTGCAGTCGTATATATCGTGATTACCATCATCAAACTGTTACGGCACCGGCGTTTACACGATACCTGTTTGTGTTCCGTTTTCATTTCATGCCGTCAAGGAACCCATCTTCATTTTGTGCCGTTTTCATGTCATTTTTGTGATGGTATCGTGTAAACGCAAGGCCTAAACGGCATCATTTTGGTCCGATTTCAAATTGTACCGGCATCGTGTAAACGGGGTCTGAATTATTAAAGACGTGCCGGCCGGTGTACGGCACGAACACTTGGCAATAAAATAAACAAGACTCGATACACATGGTCATGGAAATCTACAAACATTTCATTTTATGACGTCGACAGCTCTGTTAAGAATCGCTGAAGATAAAAATCGTAAATGGAAGCGAGGGAGCTAGGCGTACCGAGTTCTTCTTAGGGTGTCTTTATCAACCTTTTCGGCCAAGTGTTAATAGCAGACGAGAAACTCATCAGTTGTCAGGTGTTTTAAAATCCGGTAAGCGGCGAGTCAATTCCAACTTTAATTCGTCCGTCTATTAATTCACGTCGTTAAAACAAGAAAGCCGGACGACAAACTATATCAGACTGGGACAGTGGAAGACCGTCAAAACCCGTCAGTCAGAAAGCTTTCATCTTCTATAAATATGAAGACTTTATCGAGTTATAAATAACATAATTCGACTGAATGCCGAGAAAAATGCAGGCAGTTTTAAAAACATGTGTCATCAGTCCGGTTCTTAGGTATCGGTTAGCGACTTCACCATTAGCAAAAGGACCCATAAATGCCGCCATTTTGAAAACGATTTTGGGGACACTTTTCCTAACTCAAAGGTAATAGGAGCACGCAGTCCAGTTATATATATATATATATATATATATATATATATATATATATATATATACATATAGGTCAGTGGTCCCAATCCCCAGCGCCGGCTACGCAGGCTATATGTATACGTACGTTGTACCAACCGTATTTTACTGTTCTTATCCATGAAGACAAATATGTGCGAACTCATGTTTTAGTATATGTTAGATATCCGGGCCGAAATACTAGGTAAACTTTTTTAAATAACTTTATTAACAATATTAGAGATCATGAAGGCGCTTGACGTGAACAAGACTCCAAGAACCACAAAAAAGCCCCTACTCAAATAAGTTAAAATTGCCTTGAAACTACACTACTTTTACTTAAATTAAATTAAAAGTAAAAGTAAAAGAATGTTATGAACAGTACAATGTGGGGACTTCAGGTTAATTAAAAGATAAAAAGCTCCGAAGCAAATAATTTACATCAAAGTACCGACCATTATATAATCTAGAACATTTTATTGCCCCCAGCCCATGCACTTTCGTTGCTTTAGGAGCGAACATTGTTGGTTATTTCTCGTATCCAGTCTTTTTACAGTCCATGCGTGCATGATAATACAGACTTACGTATAATTTAACCTTGATAATTGTTGATATGTAAAAAGCCTCATCCAATAATATAGTTATTATTTAGCGACATTTGAACATTATTATACTTAAGTGTTAACCATTTTTCAATTATAAGCCACCCTTTTTTACTTATAATTTTTGTATTAAGAATTATAAGGGCATTTTATAGGGATATAATAAAATGTTGGTTTTGTTATAACCTCACCATTGAGAACAAAAAACTGATCTGATATTGTCATTTCTAAATGCTATAGTTTAAAAGACTAACACTAATAGTCATCAAAGAAACTCTTTAGACTCCTGTGGCGTAGTCAAGGTCTTGTGTTTGGGGGTGCAAGAACTTCTATCTCCTAGGTGGTCGGAAAATGTTTGATTTCTAAGGTCTCTGAAACACTATTTCCTGCATTAATTTTGAGGCAAGTATTTAAGAGTAATCTGAAAGCCATAAATTACATATTTTTTGTTGTTATAAAACCAGACCATAGAATGATACATGTCAGAATATCTTTAGATATATTTATAAACAAGTTGTAAATGTAAAACAAGTTGGAGGCAACTTGTATAGACCCTTAATTAGTATGTAATTTATATCATATGCATGCCTGCAATATATATATATATATATAACATTACTAGTCTATTCACTTGGCCTTAAAACAACTGTAACCCCCTACAAGTTTCTCCATGGATTTAAACTTTTCACTAGAACGGTCTTTGAAACCATTAGGCCCCCCGCACGCTCCCCCCTCCCCCCCCCCCCCTGGCTACGCCACTGTTAGACTCTTAGCGTTAAAGGAAACTGAACCCTAAAAACAATATCTTTTAAAATAGAAATCTAAGACAGGGTTACTAAAACAACGTTCCAAAGGTTTTTCGGTAATATTCTGCATCAAAGATAAAGGAATTTTTGGACGCATTTCATTACATTTTGCTTGCAAATACCCAGAGGAGGTGCGTAGGTCTTCCCAGAATACATTGCGCTTGAAAAATATTATCAATTTCGCACCGGAAATGCTTCACTTCATTACGAACCTTCGAGAAGTGAACATGATTTGAAAATTAGTGTTTCGAAGTTTGTGGCATTAAGGAATTAGAACACTTTGGTTTGGGACTCGCATGAATTTATCTATATTTATTTTGTAACCTAGCAGTACTTCGGCGTCTATTATTTCGCCTGATTTGCCCCTACCACTAATTTAAGTCTGATATTCTGGTCAAGCTGACTGCTCTTCGCTCGAGGATCAGATATTATAAGCATTGCTGTCTCTGAATAGTAATGCGTTTCTAATTTGACACTTCAATACTCTTTTATTGCTTTCTTTATGCACTCGAGTAATAACCGTCCTGATCTTAGATTCTGACCTGATCTAAATCATAAGGTATATTTTATATTTTTGTCGAGTTTTGTCAAATATTAAGATAAATACGTTTGAATATCAACGACTGCAAATAGTGCTTGTGAAGAAACCAATATTACGTTACAAATATACTCCTAGAGAGTGTCAAATGACAATGGTGACAAAGTAAAAGACTTCAAATATCATCTACACAAATTTCACCTTCAAAAGGCCACTTTTTCTAGTGAATGTAACGAGCTTAATTATACGCTAACGGTTTTCAGAAAATTGGAAAGTTAGGTGATTTTCAACATTAAACAGTTCTTTAGTTCCTGGAGCAACAAGGAATGTTTTATACCCACAGAAAGATAATTTCCTGCTTGTAATAATAAGCTAATAATTGTTGCTTCTATGTAATGTCAAGTAAGTACATATAATCATTCGCCTCATTTCGGCCAAGTTCAGTGACCCGTAAAAGCAATAAACATAACATTGATTATTGAGCCGAAACCAGTACACTACGACAAAACAACCAGAGGAACATATTTTAGAATATCTTATTAACCCTATACAGACGGGGGGGGCGGAAAGTGCCCGCGCTGAATTTAAAAGTTAATATCTCCTAAACCAGTGCAGGTATGGTTCTGAAATTTTATGACTTTTCCTAAATATGTATGGGCTTTATGTGTGGAAAATTTGGTGAAAAAATATTACGCCAAAAAAAAGTTACAGCGGAGTCGTGAACACCTACCAACACTAAATCTCAGCAGATAATTTTTATTATGTTTGCTTTTATAATAGTTGCAACAAAAGTAAGCACTTTTTAATCAAGAGAAACTATTTTTTTGATATACTACATTTTTTTATGTTAACAAAACAATAAGAAAAAGAATTTCGGAATTTCTAAAAATCCAGGGGTTTTGCAATTAATGACGTCATAATGACGTCACAATTTGTTGCCATGACAACATAAGTGTAACACATACTTGAACAAGGCATACCATCCACCTGTAAAAGTTTCGTCGGAATACACCAAATGGTTCAGGAGATATTGACCGCCAACCTCGTCCCCAGGGCATTTTGCCTCCACGTTGGGAGTCGGCGAAAATGGCATCGGCTGGTCACGTGACACCCAGAATTTTTGGGTGTTTTGGCAAGAACATTTATGCGGTCTTTGTGTTTCGTTTTTGTATAATACGTATACATGAATAATGAATAAGAAATATTTAACGCTCTGCCGAATCACTCATGTGAACCTTTATCATAAATGCAACTGGCTAGCATTATTCATGATACTCCCCAAGATTATCCAGGATACATTTAAATGTCGGGAAGAAACATATATCTAATGTTGTTCTTGACTTTAACCAAAGCTATCGTTACAATCCTTTGGATGAACTTCGCAGAGTGGATTTATTGAAATTCATATTTTGATGAATAAATTACACTGTATCTGAATTAATCAAGTTTTTAAACCGGCCAATCCGATTATAGAATCGACCAGCCGATGCCAGGGCCATTTTCGCCGACCTCCCAACGTGGAGGCAAAATGCCCTGGGGACGAGGTTGATTGACCGCGGGCACTTTCCGCCCCCCCCCCCCCCCCGCCCAGTCCCAGAAGTAAAAAAAAAAGCCCAGTCTGGATAGGGTTAATATCATATAAAAATCTTACCTTCTGAAAATGTCTATAATTTGATCATCAACTGTCACGCTCCGCTCCGAACCCAAGGAAGAAAACTAAACGCAATGCATTCTGGGCCGACCTTCGTACCTCCTGTCCTCCTCTGCAAAATACCATTCTCTCCTGTGCTTCGAAGTTTTTCCTTTAGGTTCCCCGATTTCTTCTCTTCTGTATGAAAAACCAACACCATGGTTTCCAATCATATTAGTTTTTTGAACTATAGTGGTTAAATTTGTCATGGATAAAGCTAGGGATGAGGGCCATCGTGTAATCAGTGTCTTAAAAGTCGATTCGCTTTTAGTTTCTGCTTTATCATGATCTGGAACTCATGGATAATATCTCAAATTTAGCACTAAAACTACAACCCATATATCGAAGACATTTTATCTGCATAGGGAAAACTCAACTAACATTTCTCATGCGTTGGACGGACATGCAAGTTTAATATAAAGAATTATGCGGTCATTGTTCCTTGTCTTTCTTTACTTTATTGACGTGAATAATAAATGAAGATACTTATCGCTCCAAATAGTTGCACACAGACTAGTACTTGTGTAAAGATTGACTTATTTAAAACAACTAGCAAGTATTAATTCACCTTATATTCAGGACGTGTACCATCACATGCAACAAAATCATAAGCCAGTAGATATCAAATATCTATCTCTTGATTTCAACATAAGCTCTCTACTTCCAAGTTGCATTACAATCTAATGTACTTAAAGGGTAAGAGCAACGAAAATTACAAGTACACATTTTTGAATTTCTGATTAACGAACTGTGTTGTGATTGTAGTCCAAGTAAACGGGGAAAAAACATCACTAATTTCGACAAAAGACAATCTTGCCGTTCGCCATCTTGTTGTAAGACCTTACCTAATTAACTGACGCCACAAGCTGGGTAAATATGATGAAACTTATTCTTCTGGCAGCTGGTTTCTGTGGTATGCTTTTAAAGTGTTGTGTTTTAATTTAACAAGAATGAAAATCTTCAACAAAAAATGAGTTTCAGATTTATATATTTGAAAGTATGGCAAACTAAAGTTCGCGCTTTACCCAGCTTGTGACGTCACATGCATATAAAAAATGTATCCTAGATGGCAGATACAATTCAGATTAGCAACTTTAAAAGTGCGATTAAGATATTTTATTGGAATACTTTGGGTATAAGTAACATACTAGATTGTATCTTCATGCTATTGGTTTGCTTTTGAAATTTTTTGTTTTTTGTTGTCCTTACCCTTTAAATTGATCGAGCTTTCAAATGGGTCAAACAAATTATAACACTGATTATTTACTATAACGTATTGCCAGTTTCGCCGACCTCAACTCTTTCTTTAGGGGCTCTTAGGGGCTGTCTAAATCATCCGAGCTAACCACGCTAATCGCGCTCCCAAGTGAACATTTGAATTAGATTTAAGGCTAGCTATATAGTCTACATCTAAACTAAACCAATTCTGCTTTTCAAATTTAATTAGTTTATGCGAGATTCATAGAATATCATATCCGGGACAGTTTCAGCGGGCCGGAGACACTATCCAATCCGCTGGAACACCTGCTCATATATATAAACCGCAGCTAGTACAGGCCGTATCAGCCTTTTCAGTCCAATGTATTTTACTCTGGTTAAGGCCAGATTTTATACTCGTCAATGGGTATAGAAACCTTGAACAAGAATGAATTGAATCTATTGCAGCTGACGTATATATGATCTAGACCAGATCTAGACTTTCAAAGAGCGTTCTGTTGACGAGTAATAATATAGGAAAGGTCACATTCTTATGTTTTAATTAACCATCAACTGCAGATAGTCATATACACATATATCACAAAATAAGCTCGTGGAAAAAATCAGCGTCCGGTCGCACTTCTGCCCTTGTCAAATTTCATTCAGCAAGTAACAGGTACAACTTACGTTGAATGAAATTGTGTCGACTTAATTTAATTCATAAACTATTAAAAAACGCCGCTTTCTCTGTCCCTTCTCTGACTTTACTTTAGGATCTTGTTTTGATGCGACCAATTACATTTGACACTTTAGACAAAAGTTGCATTTCTCTCGCATGTGTAGTTACGTATTATGTGTAGTTTTATATATATATATATATATATATATATATATATATATATATATATATATATATATGTGTGTGTGTGTCAGATATAAGGTTGGGAAAAGTATTATATTGAAAATATATTTAATTTGTTACAAATAAACTCTTTTTTTCGCCGGTTTCTTGCAAACACTTAATGTTCTAATCTTTTCTTGAAAACAAATTGGGCCAACGTAAATCTCACGCGTGATATCTAAGTTGATTAACGAATAATGGTCAACAATTGTGAAGAATTGCATGTGTAAACAAAATGGCTTAGTTTCAACTTGGCATTTTGACTAAGGAATTGGTAAAACCGTAACTGATCACAAAATATATCTATTCTAATCGAATTCATGCTGTTGAGTGAAACAGAAATTTAGAAAAGTGGATTTACCAGAGGACTGGTATGGTTTGCATGCATGCAGTAAAGTTATAAGTTCCTTTAGAAAACAATGATGATAATAACCGGTGAGCGTGGTGAGAAATTACGGTTGGTTTCATGCTGCGTTAACACTTGTGGCCTCTTTTTATCTTTTGTGTCATTTCAAGTAGGGGGTCGGTGGGCGAAAGTGCAAGGGAGGAGCACTATAAGCTTCACTTGCTGCTTGGTTGGTGAAACGTTAAAAATACAAAGAACAGACTCGCTAACTATAGGAGAGTGCACAAAAAGTGAGAGAGTGCTGCGTAGGCAGTGTTTTTGATAAAACAAAGTGAAAAGATGGTAAACTTGCCGCGCGGAGAATAATTTTGATAACGAAACACCATGATTATTTTGATGTAGGGCTCCGCTTGAAAAGTCGGTATCTCTCTATCAAAACTAATCTCGGCAATTAATTAATACATTTTCACTTTACTCATTCATAATCGGCGTTTTTTAGTATTTTACCGTTACAAAAGCACGAAAAACTCGTGCCAATAAAAAAATATTGATATATACGCTCTGTGAACTATTCTTGTTTCATTTTGTATTGAGTGAAGCCAGGCCAAAAAGCAGGCCAGAATGAGACACGAAAGTGATGAACAACACAAGTTGTGTAAATGCAGTGCTGTACCGTACCCTATAATTACCTAATGTTAATTAAAGGGAATTAGAAGAAAATTGTATCATACACGACTGATAGTTATGTTTGTTTATGAAATAAAACCGATAGCAATGCGACGCTTCACTTGGTTTTAACATTTCCTATTAAGAACTATTTACCTTGCTAAGCACCAGAACACATGGTGTTTTACAAAACAAATAAAGTATTTTAATCGTACATTGTATTTCATACAATTGACTCATATAGCCTATCTCAGTGGAATAGGCTAATACCAGAGAGTTGAAAACTTTGGTACTTTAGTTGAAATTTAACTTTTTGGTGTATTTAATGCGGTGTACTTCACTTTCCTCGTCAATATTAGGTCCATCACTTAATCAATGTCTTCGAATGATTTATGAGCTCCGACAAACATTTCACGCCCACCTTAACTGAATAACAAAAACGGTTTTTCAAATAATCTGATATCAACGGTTACTCCTTCATTTGCCAACGTGGACTGAGAACCTACCAGTAAAGCAAGAATTCCTTCGCCCTTTACGAATAGTTTACTCTACGTGGCTACTGTAAATTTTAGAGATTTGAAATCATTAACTTGCATGTCAGGTTAGTTTCTTTCCACTTTTTTTTTGTTAACCGCCATCTCCTAACTGGATAAGGGTATGTTGCTTGGTCAATAATCAGTACCATCGCAATTGTTGGTCAGAAACTAATTAAAATGTTGGTGAAACTTCTTAGAGCATTTCCTACTAGGTTTTAAGTAGTGTGATACAAATATAAGTTTGGAGTTAACTTATAGGTTTTAATATATGTTTGGAGTACTTATAGTTTATACCACCGATAGGGATTAAAATCTGTATTCTGTTTATGATCTCTGCAATGATAACGATCTTTAAAATATTGGTGTTCTCAGAAAACAAAAATGTACATAAACTAGATCTTACCGAGTCGCTTAATTGACAGAACGAAATTGTGTCACTTATAAGAACTCGAAGTCTTATACAAAATACGTTTTTTTCCAATTTACTTATTTTTATTTGACAGAACGAAATTGTGTCACTTATAAGAACTCGAAGTCTTATACAAAATACGTTTTTTTCCAATTTACTTATTTTTATTTGAATGGAAGATGACGACTGAAGAACTGGTGTTAGGAGATGAACGTTGCTACAGCAACAAGTGACGTATAAGATCTAGTGCCGATAACTTCTTAATGTTGATGATATATCTATATTAAAAGTACTACTGAGTTTACTTCAAACAGACTTGAAGTTTCGGTTATCTTAGATAAATAAATGCAGTTTCATTTCTATATTATAATTGGCGATGCTTAACGTGGCGCGCGCGTTCCATTGTGCGCCATATACGTCTCTGCATTCTAGAACAAAAGCCAGTTCTCCTGGATTTAAAGGATCAACGCGCCATCTAATCACTCTTCAGAATGAACGTACTAATTTTTATATTATAAGTCATAGTTCTTTCAATTCATATGTTCATTGTGTTTGTAATGTTGGGAACTATATTAAAACGAGTCGTGATACTCTATAATTAGCATTTAGATAAATTAGCATTTAACTGCTCCCGCTATCAAAACATGGAGCTCACTATAGCTTCAGTACGTGTCTGTACGTCTATAAAATTATTCTGATGTTTTTGTAAATCTGATCACGTGTTTATCAGTGAACAGTCCAACGTTTCAGTAATTTTAGCCCACCACGTATTTATTTAGTCATTAATAACATTCACGCGATCCTGATTGATTTGGAACAGAAAACATAATAGGAGGTACAATGAACGGCTGATCAGGCAGTTCAGGGTCTTTGACTGTTTGAGCGGCTGAATGCATGGAAGACAGATTAGTGTGGGAGAAAAAGATTAGATTATTTTCCCATCTCATGCGAATCCTCCAAACTCCAACGCGTTAGACTATTTCGATCTCTATTATCTGTTGGAATGTTGGAAACCATAAGCGCCCGTCGGTTCTCCCACATTTTACGCCTTCGCTTTGGACGAAAGTAGAAACTATCTCACCTGGCACCTGGATGAACAGCATCATTATCCCCTTGTCTCATGACCAAAGTTGGACGATATATCTCACTGACTATAACAAACAGAAAGTCAAATTTTGATGTTTTACTTCAATGCTAATTGTTGTCTAGCAGACGTATAGAATATACACATTATGTATTCACTCCAAATAAATGGTGCCTTCTTGCACTCTACTTTGTATACTAGCTCCATCTTTACTCTACAACTCAGTAACATCTGTAGAACAAAATTTCATATATGGCAAATTAGAGCCAAGGACTAACGACTTTATAGCTAGGAAGACATGTGCCAGATGGTTTATCAGTGTATTCTCAGTGCCCATGTGTATCATTTTTGTCTCAACGCAGCGAGAGTGCAGATGACACAACAAGGTCAAGGACAACACGTAGATAAACAATACAATATATGACCATGAGTTCCATGAGTTCATGAGCAAGTTAAATTATACTCGGCAAAATCGGCATGTAAATCAGCTTATATGTGGTACGCGTTGATTTTATACTAATTAGGTTCTGCTAAAATAACTGAAGTAATATTAAAATCAGACAGAAATGGTATTTTTGTCTGATTTTATAATATTACCTCAGTTGTTTTAGTTACCTAAGTTATTTAATAAAGTTGTCTCGATTGCTTCTAGACGATCCGACAAAAGGCATGCAGTTTGGTATTTAGCTATAGGTATATAAATTTTGATTCAGTAACGACATCTATTAAATCACTTGCACTGATCAGCATTTTATCGGCATAAACGCTTATTTAGGTTTTTAACGTTTTTAACAAGTTTCTTAATGTACAGAATTATATAAATTTAACTTCTTGAAAGAAATAAATGATTTAAGTGAAATGTTCCAAGTTTGTTAAAGAAGAACTATATTAATTCTTTGACTCCAAGACCGGCCAAATCCAGCCTCTTGGATATTTTACTCTGTCTATAACGCCAGACGATTTTATATACTTGTCAAGCTAGTATAGTCAAATGAGTAAATGAGTTTGAAGTAAATGCTAGGAGTATTCTTACATGTTCGCGTAACCGCTAGTCCTACGCAATCATGCCCTAATGCATGCACACGTAAATATAGGCAAACTTGACAAACGTTTCACTTTCCTGGGCGAGTGACCGCCGTTAATTGAAACCATCAAAATGTCGGTCACTGCCACCGTCTTTCTCAGAACTACGCTAACCATGCAAACAAGCTAACCATGCAAACAAGCAAATTTCTGAAACAAGTACGAAGACCTACATACTACAGTAAGCAAGGAGTCTTGGATTAAATTATCGAGAACGAAAGTAGAAAATATACACAAGCAAATATAGAGCACTAGGAAACACTTCATAAATAAACCTGAAGTACATTACAAAGTCATTATAAATTAGGCCTGGTTAATAGCTACGTCGCATTTAATTCAGACGAATCAATTAAATTAAATGCGACTGTAGTGCGACGTATATGAAACGAATTAAATTTGACTGAAGAGTTAAATTCGTCTGGCCTGGTTCATACGTCGCATTTAATTCAGACGAATTTAATTCATAGTTAGCTTCGTCGACTAGTCGACGTGAACTCGAATTCGTTTCATGCGACGAATTTAATGCAGTGACGAGCAAGAAAAATCCCGCTAGATCGTGCTAAAAACGTCCAATACGTAAAGTAATACGAAGTAAACAAAAATCTGATCACTCATAATTTATGCATTTAATTCGATGCGACGATACAGCGACGTCTGAAACGAACACGCATTTCAGACGTTGTATCCTTCTCACCGTGACGGATACAACGTCT
The DNA here is from genome assembly GCA_964035015.1 of Corallium rubrum. Classification (NCBI taxonomy): domain Eukaryota; kingdom Metazoa; phylum Cnidaria; class Anthozoa; order Scleralcyonacea; family Coralliidae; genus Corallium; species Corallium rubrum. Next base: position 23,052,575 of record OZ035998.1, read on the forward strand.
CAGACGAATTTAACTCTTCAGTCGAATTTAATTCGTTTCATACGTCGCTGTATCGTCGCATTTAATTAATTAATTAATTAATTAATTGATTGAGTTAAATTCGTCTGAATTAAATGCGACGATACAGCGACGTATGAAACGAATTAAATTCGACTGAAGAGTTGAATTCGTCTGAGACGTTGTATCCGTCACGGTGAGAAGGATACAACGTCTGAAATGCGTGTTCGTTTCAGACGTCGCTGTATCGTCGCATCGAATGAAATGCATAAATTATGATAACATATTTTTTGAGGCAGTGATCAGATTTTTGTTTAAATTCAAATCTAAATTGGTGGAGAAATAACAAGATCATTTCGAGGGATTGTCAGCTCTCATTTCCGCTCGAATCTTGGCCGTTCCAGCCGAAGCATAAAAAATGTGTCAAAAATGAAGAACAAATTATCAAGTGGCAATTTTTATAGCGGTTTAATAGTAAGTGAGGTAAAGCTAAATAATGGGCGAAAAATTGGGCGAAATTCATTTTTGCCTTCAAAAACCGTTGGTCGGTTTTTAGGGAGATAGCCTCTTAAGCTGGATTTCCACATGGCGAAAAAATGTCGCGCGAAGCGACATTTTCTTTTGTCTCGTAAGCTCTCAGGTGGAACTAATTAAGGCGGTTTTCCACTAGGCGACATTTGTCGATCGACTCGACATTTCTCTTTTGTCTTGGCTAATTAGTTCCACTAGAGAGCTTGCGAGACAATTTTTCGCCTTGTGGAAAACCACCTTTAGCCAAGACAAAAGCAAAAGGTCGCTTCGCTCGAAAAATATCGCCTAGTGGAAAACGGCCTTTAAGGCAGTTTCCCACCCTAGTGGAAAACAGCCTTTCAGGCGGTTTTCCACTAGGCGACATTTGTCGACAGACTCGACATTTTTCTTTTGTCTTGTCTAATTAGTTCCACTCGAGAGCTTGCGAGACAACAGAAAATGTTGCTTCACGCGACATTTTTCGCCTAGTGGAAAACCGCCTTTAGACTGTACGGAAGTAAAGCGGTCGTCACTTCGTGGCATGCATATGCGGAATGCATCACTGCACAATGCCCATGGGCGCGAGTGACATGCTTTAGTTGTAAGATTTGTTTCAGAAAAAGATCAAATACTTCTCAAAATTAATAAATCGCAACGCGTGCATGCATGCTGTTACGATTCTTGCGTGCGAATTGCTTTACAGCCACGGCAAATTGAAGACTCTTTTAATTCGTATTCCAGCAGTAGAGTAGTACACCCTGTTCAAAGGGTCAGTATATGGCGTAAACGCGTTCCTCTTCTGCAATTCTCCAGAATGTTATGCACAATTGTGATCTAGGTACCGGCTTTTCAGAATCAGATTTTGGGGCAGACATTCCCTTGAGCCATACGTCTTCTTTATGAGAAAATTCCCGCCGAATTGTTTCGTATGCAAAATTATAAAAAAATAATACTAAAAGTACTAGAGAAATTTTGAGAGGAACCAATAGAAAGTTATATTAAGGTTCTAAACTGAAAGCAATTTAACAAAGTATTATTATTGCCCTGTGAGCAGAACCTTCTTTTCCTTATTTCTTCGCTGAGAGAGAGGAAGAAAAGATGGCTCTGCTGTATTTGTGTTTGGGTTCGTCCAAAATTTAGGACGAAGTAACCCGTTTAAGACAATATATGCACACCGCAACTTTTCCGCGGAGCGTTTCGAGGGAATCGAGAGCAATCAGCTCATTACTTGAAACAAGACGAAAACGCTCGGAAACATTGCCGTGTGCACATAGTCGAAGACCGGTTTACCCGGTTCTTGTTTTGTTTTGTTTCGTTTCGTTTCGTTTCGTTTCGTTTCGTTTCGTTTCGTTTCGTTTCGTTTCGTTTCGTTTCGTTTCGTTTCGTTTCGTTTCGTTTCGTTTCGTTTCGTTTCGTTTCGTTTCGTTTTGTTTTGTTTTGTTTTGTTTTGTTTTGTTTTGTTTTGTTTTGTTTTGTTTTGTTTTGTTTTGCTTTGTTTTCTGCTCTGATTTGGACTGGGTTCGTGATTGTAACCAAGCAACTGACATGCCTGCCCAATGGAAACCAGTCACAAATACAGCAGAGCCTTCTTTTCTTCCTCTCTCTCAGCGGAAAAATAAGGAAAAGAAGGCTCTGGTCGCAGGGTAATTTAGCATATAAATAAGCTGTAGAACTGCAGAGTTTATAGTAGTAATTTAATTAACTTTGTCTGTTGCAAGAAGAGTCGCCTGGTTCGTATAAATTTCATTTAGATTTTCCTTTTCGATAATGCTCAAAAATTTTGCCGATGTTACAACAATGAAAAACGTTCACTCGCATCATATATGTAAACGTGGATGACTTGCATATGATTATTATGTTTTGTTTATTTCTGCAAAATTATTTCTTGTACCAAAGAAGAATGCGATTTTAAATGCATAAAATCTAAAATTGTTGAAACCTGACTGACTTCTTGAAAATGAATTTTATTTTCTTTATTCTATATTTTAGAAGACAAGACTTTTGCCATGAAATTTGCGCTTCTCGTTGCGATGGCTGCCTGCCTGTGGCGTGCAAACGGGGTACAATTGCGAGGAGGAAGAAATAAAATTCCAAAGTTTGAGAGCCAGTTGAGAGGCGGAAGAGATATCATTCCAAATGACCAACTGCGAAGTGGAAGGAATACTATTCCTAGTGATCAGTTGAGTGATGAAAGAGATGCCATTCCCAGTGATCAGCTGCGTGGTGGACGAGATACCATACCTAGTGATCAATTGCGAGGTGGACGAGATACCATTCCAAGTAATCAGTTGCGTGGTGGGCGAGATACCATTCCAAGTGATCAGTTGCGTGGTGGACGAGACACCATTCCTAGTGATCAACTGCGTGGTGGCAGAGATACCATTCCCAGTGATCAGCTTCGAGGTGGACGAGATACTATTCCAAGTAATCAGTTGCGTGGTGGAAGGGATGCCATCCCAAGTGATCAGTTGCGTGGTGGACGAGATACCATTCCTAGTGATCAATTGCGTGGTGGAAGAAACACTATTCCCAGTGATCAGTTGCGTGGTGGACGAGATACCATTCCTAGTGATCAATTGCGTGGTGGAAGAAACACTATTCCCAGTGATCAGTTGCGTGGTGGACGAGATACCATTCCAAGTAATCAGTTGCGTGGTGGAAGAAATACCATTCCCAGTGATCAGTTGCGTGGTGGACGAGATACCATTCCAAGTAATCAGTTGCGTGGTGGAAGAGATACTATTCCTAGTGATCAGTTGCGTGGTGGAAGAAACACAATACCCAGTGAACAACTACGCGGAGGACGAAATTCAATTCCCAAGGCACAATTACGAGGAGGGAGGGACAATATTGCCAGTGACCAGCTACGTGGTGGTAGAAATACCATTCCCCGTCAGTTGCGTGGCGGACGTAATACCATTCCCAGTGATCAGTTACGTAGTGGACGCAACTATTCCAAAAACTCCAAGAAACTCCATTCCCAACACATCAGTTTGGAGGTAAAAAAACACTGTTCTAGAATTTAATACTGCATTTAAGAGTAGTCTATAATGTCAAGATTTTTCTCATTTTATGAATAGGTAAGCGAAGCAATGGAAATAAAAACCCAAATGCAAGCGATCGATAGAAGTTTGATGTTATGTCTTCTTGAACCTATCCAGTTTAAATAATTTTGCGTTTTTCCAATCAATTATTTTCTTACATTGCACGTTATGGCATGAAAATCCACCTTTTCTCCTTTTCCATGCGTTGTTTGAGACAACACATGAACTTTTGAGCAAAGTGAAAAGCAAAGGTGGTAAAATGCCGAGAATAGCTTTTATAACGAAATATTGAGTTGAAGCAGAGACATTTATCCGAGTGAAATCAACAGGGTTTATATATCCAAAAATCCAAAAGGGTGACGTAGATGAAAATAGCCAATCAAATGTTAGGAAGTTAAACAAACTATAATTAATGAGATGCAAAAATGTTAAGTATTTGTTATTTTTATACAATCGATTGGTAACAAGACTGTGAGGGAGGGAGAGCCTCTTTAGCTCTCGTAACCCTGTTCTATTTCATTTCATCACATTTCGCTCTGACGCGCGAAGAGTTTCGCTAGAGATGTCAGTATTTCGTTATTTATAAATACTATTCTCGGCAGTTTCACACTTTTTCACTTCGCTCTCTGCGAAACCAGCCTACGCAGCTGAGCACACTACTGTTTTACTGAGCTTGATGGTGGACAGTAAAACTTGCCATAATTTGCTAACTGAGAAAGATTTTTGCCGAACAATACCAAAACTACATAGAAGTATATAATTTATTACGTATTTGTATATGTATATAAAGTTATACGTGTCTATTCTAATTTAATGACTATTAGTTTTACATATGGTCGTACTTGGTATGTTTATAAATAATTTCAAAAACTCATTAATAATTCATGAGGAAAATTCAAAAGAAATTAAAGTTTAATCAGTGTCTTTCTATGTGATAAAGATACCTCCTGATTTACATAAACTTTAGCTTTGATTTTCTCGGCTTAGACAAGGTTATTTTTCAAACTTACTACGCTAATGAACTTACCAAGTGGTTCGTTTTTGAAACTGTTCAATAAACTCGCAGTTCGTGTTTTATCAGATATAAAAACACTCGGCTTCGCCTCGTGTCTTTGTATCTGATAAAAGACTCCTGCTCGTTTATTAAACAGTACATAAAGAATCCAGTGTGCTATACCCACTGTTTATTAATTATATAGGCTCGTGGTTTAACGTAAGGGCCGCCATAATTTTCGGTACTGTTGATGGCTTAATGCAACTTAAAAAATTATGATTATGCATTATTAAGAATTATTATAAATTATGATAATGAATTATTAAGGAATTTATGAAATAAAACACAGAGGAAATCAGTACCATGTCGGAGGTTTTATATATACAGTACTTGATAAATTTATTGACGTCAAAAGGAATACTAATTGCCACAGAATTATACATAAAGACTAGTAATGAATTTGGAGTTTTTATAAAGAATACTAATGACCATATAATAAAAAAACGGAACGTTTTTCAAGCCGTTCATAATCGGCATAAACTCACTTCACGTATTTTCTACATTACATAAACGTATTTTAATTTCAATTTGTAAGGATTATATTATAAGAGCAGTAATAACTACTTAAAGTTCCCAGGCCCCCAAGGTGTTAAAATGAAGGACGGAAATGTTTGAAAATTGGCATGTTCAGAAGCCAATATGTCAGGAACTCTTTGAGTAAATCAAAAACAGCAAAATAACTTATTAACTGATTTTTTCTGCTCTATTTAAATACGTTAAAACCCCACAAGTGATATAAGCACTTTAATAACCGAGAGTGGGGTCTTTGTGGTAAAATACTAAACCGGGGTTTTGCTGTATTGACCGAGCGACAGCGAGGTTAATACGCGTTCAAGGACGAGGTTTAATATTTTACAGTAAATTAAAGACCGAACGGCCGAGGTTGTTAAGTAGTTTATTGTATAGCACTTTTTATTTCAAATCAATCTTGTATTTCTTGGTCTTCGCTTTCTTCAACTTCGTCAAAACATTGAACTAGCGTTACTTTCTGCTGTTTCTTTCTTGTCTGAATACGTTTGTAATTTTTATCGTCGTTTATTTAATTTATTTTCTTCGTTTTTCGGCGATAAAAGTTTCTTATTAGAATTTTTTGTTTGTTTCCAATCATAGGCATTAACAATTTTCATATCATAATGCCCACGTCAGCAACTAATCACAGTGTCTGGTTTTGCCGGACGTCATCCGTGCCATACAATAACTACGACTTAATCTCTTTCTTTGTTTGTGTTCTTTTTTGTTTAGAAACAAGCTGTGAATACGTCGCTGTACTCGCAAGAAATGCATAAGCCTTTTGTGTAGACGAATGCTCGTGCTTAAAAATGTATTTAATTATATAATTACACTAAATAATATCCTTAGAAATTGAGCATTGACATTAGTTGCTTTTGCAGTTCGAATATCACAGCAGGGATATGTCTGGCTTAAATAAAATATTTAAATGTTTTTATGTGTATTCTTTTCTGTCTGGTTACTGCATCACATTAATTAATTGCAAAACTATTATATCAACGTTACTCAAACCAAGGAACACCTCCAAAAAATGGGACACTTGGAAATTCGGGGGGAACGCCTTATATCTTTTCAAACAAAAAAATATATAAGGTCGTATTCAGTACACTGCGTAGGGTGCACGTAGACTGTGGAAAGCGCTTAAAATAAGTAACCCGTGCTTTCCAATGAGCTTGGTTGCGAAAGGAGTGGAGAAGTAATCGATTTTGTTGTTTAAAAAAATTATTGTAAAATCAGAATCAAATAACAACTTGAGACAAGGCATTTATTCCGTATATTCTTTTATTTTAATCCATGTTTATTACCAAACTGCTAAGTTGATGACTTTGCACACATTACTAACAATAATTACAGGTGTATATATAGAAAGTAATGGACATAAGTCAACAAAACAAACAACTTTTCTTAGGATAAAATTATCAGTGATCGGTAGTTGGAACACTTCCAATTGGTCAAGATTTTCTTCAAGACACCAGTTCAAAAGTTTTACTCAAAGCACTAACTAAGAATCTTCTAGTTATTCCGCATGTACTTTCCTTGAAAATGTTAAAGAGTAAATAGCTTCAAATTTGAAGGAATTATTCTCCATTTAGCCCACTATTCCACATCTTGGCTGCCATCTTTGTTTACATTGTGAACTGTAACAAAAGAGCCTGGGTACAATATTGGAAAATTCCAACGTAGTAATTATTTGAAACATGAGTAGCAGTGTTATCTTATTTTGAATCTGATAAAACACGTACTGCGAAAGTTTTGGATAGCTTCAAATACGACCATCTGATAAGTTTATTGATGTATTCATCACGAAGAATTACGTTGTTTAAGCCGAATTCTAAAAATCAAAGCTAAAATAAGTAATATGTAAATCAGGAGCTAGCATTCTTTATCAGATATAAAACCACGGACATGGTACTGATTTCCCTTGGGTTTTCTCATAAATTAGTATTGAGCTTTTGTTATTATTAAAAGTTAATTTTAGGCACTTTTGAAAATTCGTGTATTTCCCCTCTGTGAAGAAAAAAGGAAATACAGTGCAAATTTTTAGAAGCAATAAGCCAGTCAAAAACAATAAAATCTAAAAAGAACCAATCATGTTCTACGTAAAAAACTCATTAATAATTTACGAGGAAACACATGGGAAATCAGTATACCATGTCCGTGGTTTTATATTTGATAAAAAAAATTATCCTCCTACTTTATAGAAAATTTAGCTTTGTTTTTCTCGGCTTAGACAAAGTTGTTTAATTGATTAATAAAACATCAATGTTTTATCAAAGTTAATAGGCACTAGTGGCTCAAATTCAGCTTTTTCTGAGTTAAAATGATCTTATTTAACCTTTTCTACGACTCTTAAACAAAGAGTTTATCATTTACACTTACAATTTGATCAGTAAGTTTTCGGCTCGCCATTGTAAATGCCCATAAAGATCGGCCGGTCATATTTTAACTATTCTTAAACTACTCGTTAATAATTCATGAATACAATTCAAAAGAAATGAATGTTTAAACAGGTCTGTAAATCGGATACGGCATTGATTACTATAAAACAACAATGCTGTATCAGATATACATCATACTCATTTTAATTTTAATTTTAAATTGTAAATCCCATGCAGTTCGGCCGTTCATATCTATTACTTAAACTACGCATTATTAATTAATGAATAAAATTCAAAAGAAATGTTTAAACAAGTGTTGTAAATCGCGTGTACAGCATTGAAGTTTTATTAAACTTCAATGCTGTATATTCGATTTACAAGCATATTAATTAGGACCCATTGACTCAAATTGAGCTTTTTACTTGTTTAAATAATTTGTTTCTCCTTTTTTACGACTGATGGACAAAATATTCATGATATAAACTCATCGCAGCTTCCGCTCGCCGTTGTAAATCCCATAGAGTTCGACCGCTCAAATATTCTTGGTTTGTACTTGACGTCATAGCGGCCATGTTGGAGGAACTTTAACAAATGCATCTTGTTAACAGCTATTGTATTTGGAGTTTGTTTTCCTCCAATATGGCCGCCGTATCTTTGTCTCTTAAATCTCAAGGGATTGATTGCAAACCACCCCTGTATAAATTACTGCATCCTGATTGGTCGAGAGGAGTGCAATTTCAATGAAATACAGTGCAGAAAAGGTGTAATACAGTGCAGAAAAATGAAATACAGTGCAAATTTCAATGAGTATTAAGCATTCCGATTGGCTAGTAAACAACCGGAAAGCCAATGAAATGCCTATGCGGATTTTGAAGGATGGTTTTTCCTTCATGAGAAAATCCAATATGGCGACCAAAACATAAAGTTGTCGAAGAACGTTTCGATGAAATACAGAGTGAATTTTGCTTTAATATTGTCATAAAAGTCCCTGCAAGAAGACTAGAAGAGGTTAGATGAAACAAAATGAAGCAGTTTTCAACCATTAAAACTTCGAGAAGTGGAGCAATGAGTGGTATGTAACTTCGTAGCTGGGAGAACATTTTCTAACATTTTCATGTATATTATTAATAAGTAATAGCATGGTTTCGAGTGCAATTTTGAAAAAACACACACTCGTGAGTTTTTCAAAGACCTCAAATAGCACTCGTCCTTTGGACTCGTGCAATTTTGATAGTCTTTGAAAAACTCACTCGTGCATGTTTTTTCCAAATTGCACTAGAAACCATGCTATTACCTATACAAATTCATTAATAATTCATAAGGAAAATTCAAAAGAAATAAATGTTTAATCAGGTGTTTGTAAATACTGTTAAAACATCGATTAAAAAAACATCAATGTTTTATCAAAGTTATTAGACACTAGCGGCTCAAATTCAGTTTTTTTCCGAGTTAAAATGATCTTATCTAACGTTTCTTACATCTCTTAAACAAAGTATTCATCATGTACACTTAGAATTTGATAAGTAATTCGGCTCGTCATTGTTAATGCACATAAAGATCGGCCGCTCATATTTTAACTACTACTTGAAAGACTCATTAATAATTCATGAGGAAAACACAAAGGAAATCAGTACCATGTCGATGGTTGTATACCGGATAAAGTGACCTATTGACATCAGAAAGAATACTAAACATTACTTGATAATTCACAAAGGAGAATTCAAAAGAAATAGACGTTAAATCAGTATTTGTAAATACTGCTAAACATTGATTCATAAAACATCAATGTTTTATCAAATTTTGAATACACTAGTGGCTCAAATTCAGCTTTTTCTGAATTAAAATGATCTCATCTAACCTTTCCTACGACTCTTAAACAAAGCCGTGTTCATCATGTACACTTAGAATTTGATAAATAAGTTTTTCGGCTCGCCATTGAAAATACCCATCGACCGTTCCTATTTTAACTACTACTTAATTCAACAATTTCAATCTCAGGAGACTGACATCCTTGTAAGGGACCTCGGGTCCCATTGTTGTTTCTCCGCTATCAGTTAGATACAAATATTAATAAACTAGAAATACATGAATGCAACAACCCCTCGCCCGCTTTTATTAAATGCTTTTTTGAACACTGATTAAAATAAGCACTGACGTACACATATAAAACAAATGATAATCCTCAAGATAATTCTATACTTTATGGATAAGATGACTAAACTGATTGAACATCAAAGCAAAACTAGTAGATTTCATTATTAAATTCAGGTTGTACAAAATATGTTTTTAGGAGGTTTCAAAAGGGATTATTTTAACAAACTTTAAATGGTTTCCCTATACATATACATGCATGTTTTGCAAAGGCAGAATTAAAAGTCAACAGCTCAAAAATTACATTTATAATAGAGTCGATCCGAGATAAAAACAATTCGGTAGAATCGGATTGTAGAAAGAAGTATTAAACAGACAACGTTTCAGTCGGATATTTGGAAATACAGCCAAAAAAATCGCCACTGAAGCCCATGAGTATTTAATAATAAAAGGTGCATGTAATGCCAATGAAAAACATCACGTCTACATTTAAGCTTTATATAAAGGTAGTGTTTTACTTTTAAGTTAGCTTTAGTTAAGCTGATTTATGGTTTGGACGAGCAAAGGGAAAGCACGAAAACGTGAAGCTGTATATCGTTTAGATTCAGAATAAGCGAAAACATGAAAACAACAAAAATCCTACCGTCAACTGTTAGGGCGCTGCCTCTCACCAATAGTTAAGCCCGGTTTGACGGGGTTAGTACTTGAATGGGTGACCATCTGGGAATTCTAACCTCGTTCCCGAGCTTGGACCATGTGAGAAGAGTTTAGTTGGTCTCTCCGGTTTTCCTCCGCAAAATCAACCCCATCTGGGATAGGAGTAGCGCCAACCCATGCCTTAGGGTAGTAGCCAAAGAAAGAGGCGGTCGACCAAGAGATAGACAGAACTTTAAAATGATTTGACATTTTTGACCACGGAGTTACTACAAAAACTGCAATTCAGATCGAGTTTTTGTTTACCATACGGCGTTTGGTTTCTTCAAGTTCTCTGGTTTCTCTTCAAGATATATTAAACGAGTTGTTTGTATCCTTCTTGTCTTCGTGCGCTATTTCGTTTCGTTTAAATAAACGAAAGCAAAATACTATTTGCTTGAGAGTTTATAGTTTTCTTCGTCGCTAGTCACCAGTGTCCAACAATTCTTACAACACCAAACAAATATACATATAAATGTATATATATACATATAAATGTATATACTGTATATATATATATATATATATATATATATATATATATATATATATATATATATATATATATATATACAGTGGGTGCCAAAAGTATGAGTCCAGTCTCAATTTTTGCTAAACATTCGAGAAAAGTGTATCTCCTGAAAAAGGAAATGAGGTCAGGAAAAAGGAAAGAAAACACTACTAGACATATTTGGCAGTAAGGAAGCAGGAGAAAAGCTAGTCCCACGGACACAAAGCACGGGTTGGGGTAAGGATCCGTCTGGGGGACCAGAAGTGTGGATACTTAGCTGTGGAGATCGTCCAGCAGCTACGATAGTGGGGATCACACAAATCTGGACGTTGAGACGTTAAGGTTGGGGTGCCAACTTCTGCCTGGTAAATATGAAGCTAGGTAGTGTGTACCCGCTTTGAAGTGACATTATACCAGGCCTATGAGTCTCCACAGAGCAAGGGGGGCCCAAGTCGGGAACGCCGACTGCTGGGGTTGAGTTTGGAACCCCAGCTACTCTGTGTAGGGGAGGGAGTGTCGCTGAGGACACGTTTCTTTGCACTGAGCCAGATTAAGTTTTTAAGTGGGGGTAGGAGGTGTCCGGAGGACAGCGATTCCCTGCCAAGGATTGAGGTGAAACCGAAATTCCCCCACTGAAACTGACTGGCGTTATTAACATACTAATATACTTAAAACTTAACCATAACGACGAAACGGATTAACAAACACAGTTATTTGAACTAATTCTCCTTAATCGGCAAGGTCTTGCTGTCCTAATATTTTACCATAGTTTCTGGTACTGTTTTAATGAGTGCGGATGGTGTGCGAATGTATCTTTCGTAACAGTTGGAAGACCAACGACCCATTGTCTTGATCAACCAAGATGTTATTCCAGAGGCGGCGGCCGTCGTTGCAGTACCGATATGGAAGCTGTGAGCTGCGTCGGCAGAGGTGTCGAGTCAAAACCCAGCTAGTAGGAGACGGAGTTTGGTAGACACCAAAGTGCGTGTCATAGGCCTGCCATTTTGGAGTCGGAAAAGAGGTTTATCCGGTGGTATACGCGATGCTTGTACAGATGTAATTTTTTTATTGCTTTGACAGCAGATACGTGGTAGATGGACGCAGCAATCGTGAGAAGGCTTCCCTGGCGAAAAGGGGGTCCGTTTTGGACTTCTTAATTTTTTAACTAGCATTGCAGGAACGGTTAGTCATAATTGGTTCGAAAGTGATATCAGTAATCGACAGGTGGACCTCGGGGTCAACGAATTGAACGCAGTGATAATTCCCCCACTGAAGGTTTTGAATTTGTATAGTAGTAAAGGTATATTATTTTAAACTAGTAATAAATTAATGAATCGAGGCTTGGAGAAAACGGGTGTGTTGTTAGGCAAATACCGACACTCGAAGCTTACTTGCTGGAATGTCAGGGAGGCTAGAAAAACCTAACACTGGTAAAAACCCCGTGGGAAAAGCCAGTGACAGGAAAAAGTTGGGTGGAGCCAAGACGAACCAGCAGCTTCTCCACAAAGCAGCTATGTTACAAATTCTTTGCCGAGTGTCAATATCTTGCGAAAACAACGCCAAGCTATAGTTGTAGTATGTATCGCGTAGGAAATTGGTTCTAGGTTGTTGTTATTGAATTTGTAATTTTTGACGATCGAAGTCGGAGTGGGATCCAAAATAGAATAGGCTATTGCGGAACTGAGAAAATCGAAAATTTTGCGTCAATTGCGGTTATGTTCGGGACTTGCGTGAGGAGAGTCTTTGCCTTAATCTCTGCATGCGTGGACTTAGAATTGAAGTACGAGTGGATGTAGACCAATAAGGAGTCATATCGCCGTGGCACCGTGCCTTCCGTCTTGGCTTCTGGTGGTTTGGGAGGGTCTGTAGTTTGCAAAAAAACTGTCATCTAATATTGGTATAACAACAAGAAACGGGACAAGCAAAACAAAGCAAAACAAAGCAAAGCAAAGCAAAGCAGAGCAGAGCAGAGCAGAGCAGAGCAGAGCAGAGCAGAGCAGAGCAGAGCAGAGCAGAGCAGAGCAGAGCAGAGCAGAGCAGAGCAAAGCAAAACAAAACAAAACAAAACAAAACAAAACAAAACAAAACAAAACAAAACAAAACAAAACAAAACAAAACAAAACAAAACAAAACAAAACAAAACAAAACAAAACAAAACAAAACAAAACAAAACAAAACAAAACAAAACAAAACAAAACAAAACAAAACAAAACAAAACAAAACAAAACAAAACAAAACAAAACAAAACAAAACAAAACAAAACAAAACAAAACAAAACAAAACAAAAACACGCAACGAAACAAAGGGAAGGGTTGTGCAATCACAGATCGTAAGAGGGTGGAACAGAAAGAAACTAATGGGCTGGGACTATGTAATGACTATAGGTTAAAATAAAATATTAATTTGGAAGAAAAATAGGTTTTCATGCAGGCCACAATATCCCAGCGCTAGAACCGTGTCTGCTTTTGCCATGCCTGTTAACCTATTGCGCTCTAGGGACCTAGGGACGCCAATATGCGTGGGCCGAAACATATTCTAAATAATCGCTTACGTCATTGATCGCCAAGGTATAAAGTATTATTAAGGCGGGCGCAGGGAAATTTCCTGAAAATTTGTTAAAGCGGCACTGTGCCGCTCCGTATCATGTCTTGAATGCCGAATTCTATGTCAAACAACAGACATCAGGCTACATTTTGTATGCTTCTAGGTTTTTTATCTTTAACTGAAGCGACTAGTCTATAATTTTATTTTTTGTTCAGAGCACTTTTCGATAATTTCCATTAGCAGGACTTTCGATCGTCTTAGTGATATTCCTTCGTCGGGTTTCGGGGTATGTGTACGGTATCATGGTAGCCGTAGCGTAACGCGTTAAAGTTAGTGCTAACCGTCCTTTGAACAACCGGGCCCTGGATATTTTTAGAAATAGATTGTTTGGACGATCGTGCGTTTAAGTGTTTAGTGTCAGAAATTAACGTGTTAGTTGGGAACTATTAAAGGATATCGAAGGTTTCGAACAGTTGGGTGATTGCGTCATTATTTAAATATATACTATTTTTTTCTTTCTTTTTTATCCATATATTTATCGTCGACGGACCGAGACTGGAGTGGCTGTCGACAAGTATTAACTGGGTCGAGGCATTTGACCGCAATAATAAGTTATTCTCGAATTCTAGTAAGGAAGGAAATCCCAAACCTCAAGCGATGCAAAGACACAAGTATATATTCTAGGGACGGGAAAGCAAGGAGCATACTCACAAATACTTTTCGCTGATGCGTGGGCCTTGTGGTTCCCTATCAGAGCTTTCAGGTGTAATGGTTGCTCGAAAATGTTTGTGGCAGTTGGTGGTGGACCGAGTCAGATGATGAATTATGTGAGGGTTGACGGCGTGGACGAGGCGGTCTTTGAACTTAGGATAAAAATCCCCGAAAAACTCTAACTGCTATTCAGAACTGCCATTTTGTTCGTTTTTGGAACACTTGCCAGTAGAATAATAATATTTGGCGTGTTTTGGCTGCTTAAATAGTGCGCAAAATGACCTTTGCTTGGAGAAAGGATACTTTGCGTTTTGCGATTGGATAGTTAAATCTATATCTCTGGACTTTCGGACCGATACGTGAATTGAGAGCGCGCCAGGCACATGGATCATGATATGGAATAATACGGAGAAAATACTGTACCAGGTACTGCATGATCTTGCATTCTTTCCATTTGATACCTGTATATTTTGTCCTCAGAGGGCACTTGGTATGTTACGTATGTTGCATGAGAGGCTCAAGAGGATTATCTCCAAAAGCTGATTACAAGTGCAGAGTGTTTGTGCATTAACCGCAACTTATTTGAATAAATTGTTACCTTAATCATCGTTCAACCTCGAAATATGTATAAAAAACACTGAACACTGCCCTAAAAAGCAAGCAAGCTTCTACAACTTAGAAAATATATATGCAAAATTATTTATCCTAAAAAATAGACTGCCTTCGTGCGCGATTGAAATGCATATCATCTACTGGTACTTCTAAGCAAGTAATATCTTTGTCGCAGGCGTCAGAACTTGCTGATTCTGCTTTTGTGTTTGGCGTTCTCGTTGGAACAGTCTCGATTATACTCGGTAAGTCAGATGGCCTCCTTGACCAATTCACTACTGCATTTTTTCGCCGAGACGGTATCCGCCCCGAAGTCTCTTCCATGCTTATATCAGCATTATTTAAAATGCTTTCTTCTGTATCAGAATTGTCGCTATCCTGAGACTCCAAAGCGCTCTCTTTGTCAGCAGATAGTTTCTGGCAGCCAGCAGGTGTCAGAGTTTCTATCAAATCTTGTCTATTGCTGCTATCGTCAATCGGTACCTCATTCGAGGTATTTCTTGCTAAACAGAGAAGGGGAACTATCTCCGGAGTATTATTGTTAGAGCCTGAAAACCGAACGTTTCGTTTATCCGTGTTCAACAAAAATTCAGTTGTATCACCGTCGACGTCTTCTGCGTTACGATAATTTGCATTAGAAGAAGCTAATATTGGAGGCTTCGATTTTCTTGTAGTTATGTAATGTACGGAATCAAACGAAGAATAACCCCTTTGAGGTCGGCTCTCGTATGTTCCGTTTTGTTCATCATTGCTGCGCGCTTCCCGGTTTAGATCTTGCATTGGTATTTTAACTGAAATAGTCGAGGCTTTCTTTCTCGGTAACTTTCTCCCATTGGCGCTCGGTGAACGCAACCTACTTTCATGGTTGCCCAAACTCGAGTCCCTCGATGATATACTCTTGCTGCTGGGAAACCCTTTACAGAATAGCGTCGCGCCTGGAAAAGGAGCCTGATTCTCTTCGTTAGTCACGCTATAACTTTCGCTTGCCCTCGAAGAGATTTTCCGCCGAATAGCTCTCCTTCTGGGCAACCGTCTCTCTGAATACACCGCCGACGTTTGCTGCAAAAAGATCTTGTTCTTCTTTTTCGGCAACTTGAGTCTCGCCTGAGCATGCGTGTAGAACAGGGTGAAGTTGCTGCCGATAATGGATACAGGAAGGGCGACAATTAACACTCCGCAAATAGCGCACATACTACCGACAACCTTACCGATCCATGAAACGGGATGCATGTCACCGTAGCCGACTGTGGTGATGGTGATTAGGGACCACCAGAACGAGTGGGGAATCGAACGGAATTTGGTGTGGTCGTGATCTAAATGGTCCTCGATGAAAAACACGATGGATGAAAAGAGGATAACCGGAATCAAGAGTATAAAAAGGAGGAGGATAAGTTCGTATGAGCTGGCTTTCAACGTGTGAGTCAGTACCTGGAGACCGTAAATGAGACGGAAGAAACGAAATAAGCGCAGCAGTCGGATAACAAGCAAAGCATCGATGGCATTCTCGTGGCCGCTTATCATTAATTTCAAGTAGAAAGGCATAACTGCTAAAAAGTCAATCCACGTCGTCCAGCTGCACGCAAAAGCTCGTTTGTTGGGACAAAATATGGTCCTCAGCAAAAATTCAAGTGTAAACCATACGCCACAAATTGTCTCAACCACGGTAAAAAATCTGACCCATTTACTGTCATTTCTCAGTTCTGGGATAGTGTTCATGCAAAACATTGCCACAGAAACGATGATAAACATAACGGATACAAACGAGAAGACCTGAAATTCAATTAGACAGGAAGGTTAAACAAATATAAAGTGATGTGCGTAACAATAATGATGATCAACAGATAGACAAACAAACAAACAAACAAACGAACGGACAAACGGACAAACGGACAAACGGACAAACGGACAAACGGACAAACGGACAAACGGACAAACGGACAAACGGACAAACGTACAAACGGACAAACGGACAAACGGACGAACGAACGAACGAACGAACGAACGAACGAACGAACGAACGAACGAACGAACGAACGAACGAACGAACGAACGAACGAACGAACGAACGAACGAACGAACGAACGAACGAACGAACGAACAAACGAACAAACGAACAAACGAACAAACGAACAAACGAACAAACGAACAAACGAACAAACGAACAAACGAACAAACGAACAAACGAACAAACGAACAAACGAACAAACGAACAAACGAACAAACGAACAAACGAACAAACGAACAAACGAACAAACGAACAAACGAACAAACGAACAAACGAACAAACGAACAAACGAACGAACGAACGAACGAACGAACGAACGAACGAACGAACGAACGAACGAACGAACGAACGAACGAACGAACGAACGAACGAACGAACGAACGAACGAACGAACGAACGAACGAACGAACAAACGAACGAACGAACGAACGAACGAACGAACGAACGAACGAACGAACGAACGAACGAACGAACGAACGAACGAACGAACGAACGAACGAACGAACGAACAAACGAACAAACGAACAAACGAACAAACGAACAAACGAACAAACGAACAAACGAACAAACGAACAAACGAACAAACGAACGAACGAACGAACGAACGAACGAACGAACGAACGAACGAACAAACGAACAAACGAACAAACGAACAAACGAACAAACGAACAAACGAACAAACGAACAAACGAACAAACGAACAAACGAACAAACGAACAAACGAACAAACGAACAAACGAACAAACGAACAAACGAACAAACGAACAAACGAACAAACGAACAAACGAACAAACGAACAAACGAACAAACGAACAAACGAACAAACGAACAAACGAACAAACGAACAAACGAACAAACGAACAAACGAACGAACGAACGAACGAACGAACGAACGAACGAACAAACGAACGAACGAACAAACGAACGAACGAACGAACGAACGAACGAACGAACAAACGAACGAACGAACGAACGAACGAACGAACGAACGAACGAACGAACGAACGAACGAACGAACGAACGAACGAACGAACGAACGAACGAACGAACGAACGAACGAACGAACGAACGAACGAACGAACGAACGAACGAACGAACGAACGAACGAACGAACGAACGAACGAACGAACGAACGAACGAACGAACGAACGAACGAACGAACGAACGAACGAACGAATATCTATCCATCAATTTTTAAGAAAATTCACCGAAGCAAACGGAAGAGATGCCGTTTCAATTATGCAATAGTTTGAAAATATACCAAAATTCCAACTTATTCGCATGGTAACAGCAAATAATTGAACTTTTTTATCAATATTTTATATCTGCGATAGTTCTGCTATAGTAAGGTCTACTTAGTATTTATCTAACAAATCTTTTAAACATATGAATAACATTAGATATCGAGCGTATGAAATAGCGCGCATTTATTGAAACTATAGGGAGCCACCTTAAGTAAGCAATTTTGCCGCAGTTGTCCTATTACAACACAGGTTGGCATTTCTGTAGATCATTGCCAGGCAGCTGGTAAGAATTCAAGAGCGGCCCTAAAAACACTTTTAAAATTCAATTAGAACTCTATGGAACTCTATACGAAGAGCTGGACTGACTAGCCTAGACGGTTGCACGATATCACTATTATTTCTGCTTACGGATAAAAGCGGCCATATGCTATTCTATACTACGGAAGTTTATGTTTATTTTCTCTCAATGCGGTAGGACAAACACTGTCCAGCTTAAGCCCTAGCGACTGCGATTAGGTCAAAAGCAATCTTATAATTTTCGGGAAAGCCCGTCCAGACTGATGATCCAACTGTTTTACTATTCAATAACCGCTCTATCTGTTTATTCGCGTCATCTGAACTAATTTAGTTCTTAATAAATGAAATCCAGATTTAACAGGAATTTTAATGTAGTCATACTATAATTATAAGTAATAGCATGGCTTTGAGGTTGATTAGTGATTAAATGTACCCGAAAGCCGAGGGAGATTTAGTCACTAATCAACCGAAACGCCATGCTATTACTTTGTAATATTACGGTTTGCGAGGAAGATGTAAAAGTCCCGTGTGAATAAAGATTAAGATGAAATAAAGTCATTGTGACTCGCATGCTTATACGTAAAAGTATGTGTAGAATTGTTTTTGTGAAATTAAAGTTTGCAATCGTGCTACAGTATGTATGCGTGTGGATAAACGAGCGTTTTCCATAAACATTAGATGTGCAGATTAGTTTCTAATCGCACCTGGGTATGATTAGTTAGTAATCGCACCTAGGCATGATTAGTTACTAATCGTACCTAATGTTTATGGATTAGGTAATTTAGACGTTAAATGTACCTGCGAGAACAAAAGAAACCGAGGGAACCGTGATATTAGCTTAGTAATAAATGTCCCTAATTCGCCGTAACCGGTTGTTTACGGTTTATTATGTTCTTGTTCGTCTCTTTATATGAGGGATATCGTCCCAGCATTTGTTGGTTTGTTCCTCACCTTAATTGGCTGAAGTATTGTTCTATATAACTTTATGGTTAAGCCATTTGTTCTCCATGTATTTGGAGTTTGTCCTCATGTGAGGTTTAATTATTAATAGATTTTGGCCACCCGAGGGCCAAGGCTGGTGATGTCGCGACATTAACCTTTCTGCCATGCTTGTCTCTGCCAAAAAAAAAAATCCTTCACATTTCTCTCAATCTACTAAAAGTTTTGCTTTACTATTATTATTTCTACTATCATTCGATTGTTATTATTATTATTATTATTATTACTATTATTTTATTATTATTGTTGTTATTATTGTTATTTTTATCATTATTGTTATTATTACTGTAAATGTAACTACATCTCTTTTGTCTTCGCCCATTCAACGAGGCACAATTGCATGTTATTCATGAAGCTGGCATGTTATTATTGAGGCTTAATTGCATATTTTGACTAAGACAGTATCCTAACTTACATCGATGCACCGCGAACACAAAAGTTCGACTTCAACCGAGAAATTAATCCATGAATTAGGAGATTCTGTATATATTCCCAGTTAATGCAGTGCTGATATTAGTCATAGAGACACGGTGGAAGACATAAAAAACAACTTTTATTGCCTCAAAAGTTTAAACGACGAATAAAACTAAAATGAATGACAATCTCAGGAAAGGGGATGTGAAAAGTTACGCTAATCTGGCATTTTGACGAAGTTAAAGAACGCGGAGACCATGATATGCAGGACATGCATTTTAACTTTCTGAATAAAAACTAGTTTAAACTACCATATAATAAACTACTTAATAACCAACTTAATATCGATCTTTACGGTAAAATTTTAAACCTGGGTCTTGCTCTTGGACGTATTAACTTCCCTAACGCTCGGTCAATACAGCAAGGTGGCAGTTTGATATTTTTCTGTAGGGCCTATATAGACATCACTCTCGGTTATTAAGTAGTTACTGTTTGGGGGACAAGATGATACAGTCTTTAATTTTTCTTTTGCTATGTGTATTTCTTATGTGTGCATAGAACCTGGTAAAATACTAGTGTATATGTTTGCTCTACTTGTTACAAACACCCATGCACTGAGAAAATCGTAATTCAGTTTTAAAAGGTTTGCAGGGTCATTTCGGTAAAGCGCTCTCAACTCGTCAGAATTTATGGCATAAAAATGTAATACGTATCTATTAATGTGTAGGATATAATGTTGTTTTTGATTTTGCAACAAACACAAACCATGCATTAATAATAGTTGTAAATTTTTTTAAGGAAAACCAAAGGGCTTCACTAGGGGCGAATGCGACTCAAGTACAAAGCGTTTTATTTTGTTCGAAATTGTTTTGCAGTTTGATTCCGAGATGAGATTCCAGCAAAACGGTGTCCGCGTTTTTTGATATGTCGAGTTTCTCTGATTTTATTGACGGATTTAAAGTTGAAAATTGTGTTTTTCGACCAACATTCAAACAAAATAAGTAAAAAATCGAAACAGATAGGCAATAAATAAAAAAACGGTGACGCCGTTTTGCTTGGAATTTATCTCGGAATCGAACTGCAAAAAACGTTTTGAACAAAATGAACCACCTTGCAATGCGTTTTATGCTCTTAAGTCTCCCCGAATGAATTGGCCTTCTGGTTTTACTTGAAAAAATTACATCCATTATTGGCTTGTGTTTGTCGTAAAATTAAATAGAACGTTAATAGTACCAAATTAATAGCTTTCCAACGATATCTATATTATTTTTGTGGCATAAATTGACGAATTGAGAGCGCTTTACTGAAATGACTCGGCAAACATTAACGAAGATCTTAAAAATAGGGCACACAATAATTCTTGAATCAAAATATCACAAGTGCCGGAGCAACCATAGAAATGACCGTCAAGACGGTTAATCAAATTCAAAACAACGAAATACAACGCAAATGATCTAAATATGATTTTCTGAGTTTTGCTGCTCCACAAGAGGTGACTGTTAATTAATTTACCGCATGCACTCATGTGTCCAGACGTGAAACACAGACGAATTTATTCCTTTAATGCAATATGTGCTGTGCTGAATATGTATGTCAGTGATTGTTTCTGGGATTTTTTATTATTTTTTTTTAAATTGCCTAGGCGAATACTTTAAGCAGGTTATATACTAGAAATACATGAATGTAACAACCCCTCGCCCGATTTTATTAGATGCTTTCTTGAAACACTCCCCACCCACCCACCGTGATTAAAATAAGCACACTGATATACAGCCAATATAAGAAAAACAAAAACAAATGATAATCCTCAAGATAATTCTATAATTTATGTATAAGATGACTAAACTGATTTAACATATCAAAGCAAAACTTAGATTTCATTATGAAATTCTGGTTGTACAAAATATGTTTTTAGGAGGTTTCAAAAGGGATTACTTTTAACAAGCTTTAAATGTATTTTTTTTAAAAATGCTGGAAGTGCGACCAGAATTGAACATGATGATTATGGAGACGTTCTCTGGTTGAAAATATTTATTTATTACGAGCTTTCGGCTGCCAGACTGCAGCCTTCAACGGGTAGTTACAAAATACAATGATTGCAGACGACTACGGTTTACAATTACAGACTATACGCCTACGCTACGATTAACAATACAATGACAAACAAATAACTGGATGTGACAGTTCCGCCTATATGATACTCTGTGAACTCTAACGATTGTTCTATTTCTTCAATAAAAAACGGTATTGTTCGGGTAGATGTTTAGAATTATTGTCAGCATTAGTTGTAAGCGCGGTGTGCCAGGATTCCAGTGTAGCTCTGTGGCGGT
The DNA here is from genome assembly GCA_964035015.1 of Corallium rubrum. Taxonomy (NCBI): domain Eukaryota; kingdom Metazoa; phylum Cnidaria; class Anthozoa; order Scleralcyonacea; family Coralliidae; genus Corallium; species Corallium rubrum. Next base: position 23,074,516 of record OZ035998.1, read on the forward strand.
AGTTTGCTTTGTCAATTACCTTGCTGTTGTTAGATAGATAGAAAATTTTATTTAAACACGCTAACGACGTCAACAAAAGCTGGTTTCCACGAAGGGCGTGTACAACAATAAAGAGAAATAAAAAGTATAGAATATAGCAATAGTAAAAAATAGAAGTTTAAGTAGTTAAAAATGTCAGTAAAGTATCTAGGTAATATAGTAATATAATTTAATTATTTACATATTTTATTTATTTACATACACATTACTTCATGTCATGAGTAGCGATTTCGCGTTCAAAGATCGACAGAGATTTGCTTTCCATAATTTCTTTGGGCAAAGAATTCCATATGGATGCTCCATCAAACATGAAACTCTTTTTCATGCTGTTTGTGCGTGGTTGCGGCAAACAAACGGTAGATGAGATGTCTCGAAGATTGTAACTTGACATCTCTTTTTTGTAACTAAAAAGGTTTGTGAGACTCTTTGGTCCCATATTATTTAAAATTTTAAACATAATCTTAGCCTTGGCTTTTATTCTTTGTGTTTGGAGTGGTTGCCATCCCAATTCACTTAACACAATTTTGTGCTCGACTTCATTGCTCGTATATGTAATAATTCTAGCAGCTCTGTTATGAAGTTTTTGCAGACGTGTTGACAGCGTTTCACCAAAAACATTCCATACTTCACAACAGTAGTTAAAGTAGGGTTGAATAATTGCATTGTAGACGGAAAGAAGCGAGTCTCTGTCGACAAATGCCCTCAGACGACGGAGAGCACTTAACCCTGATGTGATTTTTTTGCAGAGATTTTCAGTATTTTTTTTCCAGGACAAATGTTGGTCAACAGTTACTCCTAGAGTTTTGCATTCCAAAACTTGTTTAATTGGGTTATTATTTATATTTACTTTAATCTGGAAATCTGAGGCTTTACCTATCATTGGCTTTGATCCAATCAACATGAATTCAGTTTTTGCAACATTTAGACTAAGTTTGTTGGCTATTAACCATTTTCTGAGGTTTTCTAAATCTGAGTTCATTTTAACTTCAACATCACTTATCATCTCACCTGAGGCTGTTAAATTTGTGTCATCAGCAAATAATCGGGATTTAGTTTCATTTAAGCACTGTGGCAAATCATTTATATATAACAAAAAGAACAATGGCCCTAAGATTGAGCCCTGAGGAACACCACATTTAATCCTGTGCTCAGATGAAACAAATCCATTTACTCGACATTTTTGGTTTCGGTCAGATAGATATGATTTCAATAGTAAAGAGGCATTCCCTTTGATTCCGTACAGTTCTAGTTTTTTAAGTAAAATTTGGTGATCCACTGTATCAAAGGCTTTTTTTAAATCTATGAATACTACCAAATTAAACAACTTTCTATCCATGTTTACATACCAACTGTTTGTACAATCTAATAATGCAGTTGCAGTGGAATGGAATTTTCTAAAACCAAACTGGTTTTCAGAAAGTAGTTCATTTTCGGTTAAGTAATCATATAATTGATTATAGAGAATTCGTTCCATAATTTTGCTTATGGCAGGCAAAACTGAGATAGGCCGGTAGTTACCTGGCAAATTTCGATGGCCACTTTTATATAGTGGTGTTACTCTTGCTACCTTCCATTCATTGGGAAAGGAGCATAAGGTAACAGTTTGATTAAAAATATAAGTTAGTGAGTTTGAAATAACAGGTGATGCTATTTTAATAATTTTACTGGAGATGTTATCTATACCAGTAGCTTTGGAACCTGATAGGCCACGAAGGAGATGATAAATGTTATCTACAGTAACTGCCTTAAAAGTAGTGAACTCAGATTCAGTAGTTTTAATGTATTGCACAAAATTGCAACCAGAGTTGTTAATTTCACTTGCCAAATTTGGTCCATTAAGAAGAAGAAGAGAAGAAATCATTAAAACCCTCAGCAATTTCCTTGAAATTAATTTGTTGAAATCAATTTTATGGTCGTAAGACCAAGCATGATTCGCAATATTTGAGCCCGCTTTATATTTCTCGACATTTTTCATGTGTTCTTTTTTCCGTGCGATGAACGCTCGACCCGTCTCGCCAATGTAGTTCCACGAACAACAAGCAGACCTACAAACAAATCCACGGTTGTGCTATGGGCAGTCCTGTGAGCCCCATGCATTGTGGCAAACCTCTGTTTAGAGGTTATTGAGGAACTCGCTCTGGCTCAAGCAACCACACCACCTAAGAAATGGTTTCGCTATGTTGATGATGTTTTCTCGATCATCAAAAGACATGCATTAGATTCCTTCCATAATTTACTGAACTCCATTGACCCAGACATAAACTTTACTATAGAACATGAACAAGACGGACGACTTTCATTTTTAGACATTTTAGTTTCTCGCAACAACGGAACGCTTATCACTAATGTCTATCGCAAGCCTACGCACACTGGCAATTACTTAGATTTTAACTCACATCACGATAAACAACATAAAATTAGCACAGCACAAACTCTCTTACACCGGGCAGCGACACTTCCTAACACGGTCAAAGGTAAACAACAAGAACGTGGGCATGTCATTAAAGCATTGACGGCTAATGGGTACCCACAGAAGTTTCTGACAGAAGTGGAAAAGAAACGTGCTCTGAGAAAACAAAAAACACCATCACCAGAAGAGCTTGTTCGTGAGTTCTTTGAAAGAGTTGACTCGAGTACAAAGGTTGACTATGCTGTTTTACCATACATTAAAGGCGTAACAGAACCTATCAAACGCCTCCTCAAACCCTATGGCATCCGAGTCGCAACGAAACCTCTACGTACGCTTGAAAAAATGCTCCCTTCACCGAAAGACAGACCACCATCCGAAGAACAAACAAATGTAGTCAATCGTATAAATTGTGCCGATTGTTCGTGGAACTACATTGGCGAGACGGGTCGAGCGTTCATCGCACGGAAAAAAGAACACATGAAAAATGTCGAGAAATATAAAGCGGGCTCAAATATTGCGAATCATGCTTGATCTTACGACCATAAAATTGATTTCAACAACAGCAAGGTAATTGACAAAGCAAACTACCGCCACAGAGCTACACTGGAATCCTGGCACACCGCGCTTACAACTAATGCTGACAATAATTCTAAACATCTACCCGAACAATACCGTTTTTTATTGAGGAAATAGAACAATCGTTAGAGTTCACAGAGTATCATATAGGCGGAACTGTCACGTCCAGTTATTTGTTTGTCATTGTATTGTTAATCGTAGCGTAGGCGTATAGTCTGTAATTGTAAACCGTAGTCGTCTGCAATCATTGTATTTTGTAACTACCCGTTGAAGGCTGCAGTCTGGCAGCCGAAAGCTCGTAAAAAATAAATATTTTCAATCAGAGAACGTCTCCAAAATCATCAAGCTTTAAATGGCTTCGCTATGCATACATGTTTTGCAAAGGCAGAATTAAAAGTCAACAGCTCAAAAATTACATTCATAATAGAGTCCGAGATAAAAACAATTCGGTAGAATCGGATTCTAGAAAGAAGTATTAAACAGACAACGTTTCAGTCGCAAATTTGGAAATACAGCCAAAAAAATCGCCAAAGCCATGAGTATTTAATGATAAAAGGTGCATGCAATGCCAATGAAAAAACATCACGTCCACATAAAATCTAAGGTAGTGCTTTAAGTTAGCTTTAGTTAAGGTGATTTATGCTTTGGACGAGCAAAGGGAAAGCACGAAAACGTGAAGCTGTATATTGTTTAGGTTAAGGGAAAATTGAAAACAACAAGAATCCTACCGTTAACTTTAAAATGATTTGACCACGGACTGCAATTCAGATCGAGGTTTTGTTTACCATACGGCGTTTGGTTTCTTCAAGTTCTCTGCTTTCTCCTCAAGATATATTAAACGGGTTGTTTGTATCCTTTTCTTCGTGTTCCATTTCGTTTCGTTTAAATAACGAAAGCAAAATATTATTTCTTTGAGAGTTAATAGTTTTCTTCGTCGCTAGTCACCAGTGTCCATCTATTCTTACCGCGTGATACTGTACCAAACATATTATATATATATATATATATATATATATATATATATAAATATCTTTCCCAGATTTCGTCTCCCCCCCTCTTTCTACACGCGTAACGTGGACTACACGCATGTCGAGATTAGCACCCTCACCGGGCTGGGGGATAAGGGGCAAAAGCAAATTTGTGGGAAGCATTTGTATTTATGGGAAGTTTATTATTCCAGCGAGGGACATTCGAGTTTGAATGATATTATAATGTCATTGAAATAAATGATGTTACAGGTGCTGGACAACCAACCAGGGGCGTCGGGGCGACAATAAAAGTTGGCAAAATTTTTAGGGGGGTCCTGGGGCATGCTCCCCCGGGAAATTTTGAAATCTAGAGTCTCTGAAATGCCATTTCCTACATTTTAGGACAAGGATTTACAGAATTCTAAAGGTCCAAAAACGTCATAAAATACTCAAAAGACAACACTTTTCCGGACATTGAATATGTAAAATTTCTTTATTATATCTTTATTCAAAGTCGTGGGTTAGCTAGGGTTAGTGATTTTGTTAATCGTAACTTTATTACTGGCCTTGTTAAAAAGTGGGGGGCCCAAAACATATTCTGGACCCCCACCAAAAAAAGTGGGGGTTTAGGCATAGCCAAACTCAAACAATGTCTTTTAGATTAATGTCTTTTTGTCATTTTTCTATATTACATTATCGCCATGAAAATTTTCAAAGAATTGGCTAACGTCCGACGATTCAACACTTCCTAGTCGGGTTAAGCAACTGATGGGAAAGAATTTACAAACTAGTGTAAATAGCCCTTCAACATCATAGAATATAGGTAGGAATAAGTACTTATGCAATTGCCATAATCTATATAGTTATATCCACATAAAAGTATCTATACATTAAATGTGGTAATATAATATATATGCGTTACTTACATTTTATTTATTAAATTCAAAACGTACAAGCTGCTGCGAGATAAAAACAAACTCACCGAACTCTCATGCACTGTAAATTTATTCATGTATTCATTATTATTCTTGTTAACAATTATAAAAGCCAACATTTATTTGTATATACATGCATCATCTTACTTAAACATGCACATATACACAATTCATTTTACCTTAGGGCTTCAATGTCATGCCAAGTACATATTCAAACTTAAACCGAAACATTTCCTTTCATTTCCTTCCATTTTCCTTCGATTTTGAATGCGCCTAATAGATTATTGTTCGCGCTAAACTGCATAGTTAACAATTGTGACGCTTAAAGTTGCTAGCCGAACGGAGTAAGCTTTCAGACGTTTTACCGCTCAGCTCTCCGTTACATTTCTATAACGAAAATTTTGCTTTTGAGTGGAATTCCAGTCCCCAATTATACCGATGTTTGAAAAGCTGCTTGCAAACAGATTAGCGCTAAAATTATGTTAGTCTTTAGTGACATATAAGACACTGAAATGTCAAATGTGCAAAGCAACGATAGCCGAAACCACCAAACCGTGCATGCACCTGCCACTAATAATTTTGTGTTCAAATAATTATCATATCACATACGTATCTCATCGACCAAACAGATAAACGTTTGGACCGCATTTGTTAACATCATAACAGAAAGATCTATACTCGTCTTTCGATGTGTGTTTGTGTATCAGTTTATATATTTGTACGTAACACATTATCAAACACCCGAGGGCTTGGATATACATATATATATATATATATATATATATATATATATATATATATATATATATATATATATATATATATAAATGTCTTGGTTTGGATATCAACACAAGTAAATGGTATACATAAATGTTGATGGTGTGGCAACGCAGAAAAATGAAAAATAAGGTAAAATAAAATAACCACTTCAATCACTTTACACAAACGTTTGTGTAAAGTGATTGAAGTGGTTATTTTATTTTACCTTATTTTTCATTTTTCTGCGTTGCCACACCATCAACATTTATGTATATATATATATATATATATATATATATATATATATATATATATTTATTTATTAAGTGAAAAAGCTGTCGCTACTGAGTTTCACGCTTACACGCGATCGTCAGGCAACAATCGCGTGACAATTGCCTGACGATCGCGTGTAAGCGTGAAACTCGAGTAGCGACAGCTTTTTCACTTAATAAATAAATATTCGCTCTACCTATAATGGTATTGAGCGCTCTAAAACCTTTTGCCAACTGTGTGACTTTGTTACATATTCTTCTTGGTATATATATATATTTTCGCTTACCTCAAAAGTCTGCTACAGGCTGTTTCATACTATAGATATCGTATATATATATATATATATATATATATATATATATATATATATATATATATATATATATATATATATATATATATATATATAAATTGTCCATAATAACTTGGACGGATTATACAAGTAAATAGATACAGAAATGATTGTACCTGCCAGTTATCTTAAGGACAATGTCCGTGACCTTGCACTGTGCACTGTGCAAGAAGTTAAAATTCCCTGCATGGGCCCACGGCATTAAAAGAATTATGTGTTCAGAAATTACGCTTGTACTTTACCCAATTTTTTTCACTTTGTTATGGGTAATAAATTGTCCCATTCTAAGATACCATCCCAAACAGAATCTTGTTCTAAACATGAATACTACTGTATATACAGTTACTTCGAAACGCCTCTCATTCTATAAGCACCCCAAATAAAGTGATAATTTGTCTTTTATGGAACAATATCTAACTTCGTGTAGCTGTTTGATTAGGATTAATAAAGCAAAATATCTAACACAAACACGGCGGCTTGGAAGGAAACCGACAAACTAAACTTGCGTTAGACTAATGACGTCTTTGTATACAAAGAAATTTCGTTCCTCACCTTGGCTTTATTTGACGAGCGAGATTCGTCGAGTATGGCCCAAACCTGAGGTTGAATCTGTCGCCATACGCGCATCGCTTCCGATATTTGACCTATAGGCGAGCTATCCACGATTGGGTCGTCAGATGTCCCTTCGTAAAGGACGTTCTTTAAATTCTCCTCAGCCTCCCGATGCTGTGTATAATTTCCCCAGCAACACGGCTCCATATCTTTCTCGTCGATGCCCCAGTAGTTGAGTTCCTGTTCGAATAACGGGCCGCACACATCAGTCGGGCAATGCAGCTTTCCAGTGCGGTAATAATTCAAGATTTGCGCAAAAACTGCTGGGTGTCGGTCAAAAAATACCTCCGTCGTTTCTGGGTCGTAGTCGGGCGATTTCACGGCACTTTCGATTATCCAGTATAGCCGTGTGTCTGGTAAGTGTCCCACGGTACTTAGGTAAGTCTCGTGTTTCTGTCCTCCTACATTGAGGCATATTTTGTCCATGCTATCTGATCCAAATTTTTGTGGGGATATTTCCGAGTGATGTTCCTGGACAGATCTCATGGCTGCCTTGTATAGAGTAAAATGACGCTTTCCTGCTCATGAAAAATCGCCAAACTTTCCCGACATAGACTTGAAGAAGCACATGAACCTTTCCTGACTTTAATACAGAGTCGTTGTAATCTACACGAATGAATGCTTAATACGTACGTTGCTATTTTCCATAACGATAAATCTTGGTGACATATTCTAACGAAACGTAAACACTAATCATTCGTGCCTGCTTTGTTTTCTTTATCATGCGTTAAAATACACAGCGATTGGCTGGCTGTAGCAGGTGCACTAATAGATGCATGCGATATCCTTTGAAAGTACTATAATTGCCACTGAAATACCGGCGCCCGCCTTAATGATATCGATATCACTAAAATAACTGAATTTCAAGAGTTATGTACATTCACCGAAATGCGGAAAAAGACCGTAGAATATTGTACTCCTAGACCGCACAGATTTTAGCGAAAATTTTGGCGAGTGTGAACGAATTACGCATCTGCAAATTAAGAATCCAGTCCTACTTTTCAAAGATTTGACTAAATAACCGAGAAAAAGAAACTAAAAGACGTACTGACGTACTACTACATGGCATATAGCATAAACTTCTGTCTAGTTTAAACTTCTTTCTTCAGTCATATCAAACTTTCTCCCTGTGGCAATGAACATTTGGTTTAAGTAGTGTGCCGAGTTTCCCTGTATCGAAAAAAAAAACGCGGACGGAAATGAATTTGTCGAGTGTAAAACGCAACGTACAACCCGCTAAACGGCGCAAAAAGCAATATAAGGTAAAACGATGGAAGTAAATCGAGACTGGAAACTCTAAGTGTAGAATCAAAAAAATTATACACGAGCGCCAAACGTAACGGAGGTGGCACGGACGGAACAGGTGGGCAATGGACCTTTCCGCATGAAGTGCGTGGATAACGCGTTGAGAGATTTAATTGCCTCTCGCAAAACTTCGGACACCCAAAACTTCAGACAAACATTGGACATTAGCCAATCAGATTTGTCAAAAAGAAAGATCACGTGATCCATTCACTTCATGCGGAAAGGTACCTCTATTTGTCTGCACATGCGCGAAATCAAGAACGTCAGGATTTCGCGTGGGTACGTGAAATGCTCTGGACACATTCCCGTCCGCGATATAATACACCTTTTCGATAATTTCGTCACGCTGCATGAAAACGAGGCTCCCAGGCGAACATTTTGGACATTTTAAAAAGTTACACACAACACAGAAACTTAAAATATACATCAAATGAAAGCTTATGAAATGCCTAACAACATGCGTACACGATGTGGTTCTACCATATATAGTTTGAACGTTATTAGCCATCTTCTTCCAGAAACGAATATGGCAGGATTACCATGGTTATCAAAATTGTGAAACTTTGGCCTGGGAGCCTCGTTTTTATGCAGCGTGACGTAGTTATCGAAAAGGTGTATTGAAAAGGAAATAAACAAAACGTTATATTAAATGCCGAATTAATCTACCTGGCGCATTTTTTTACCGAATGAATTACCGAATGAATTAGCAACCAAAGATTAATAAAATTACGATCTGAAAGTAATGCGAACGTCTAGTTTTTGAGATATATTGCATTTCTGCTTTATTTTCCATTCAAGTTTTGCCACAGTCAACGGCCGAAAATAACGTTTTTCCAGAACTACATTAAGCTTGATGTGTGATAAAATCACATAGTTGGAAAAAGATATGTAGAAATAATAGTCTTCAAAAGTTCCTGTTCACAAAACAAATGTAGTTTTTTGCTTAGTCTTCTTCAAACCCACTATATTCTGCTTGGGCCGACCATGGATCATCGTGAGCGATTTTTGAACGTGTTACGCATTATTCCCAAAGATAATTTTGGTTCAGGAATTAAACAGATGAATAAAAATAAATTGCCTTAACGCTATTTTGAAAGTAATGCGAATGGCTACATTTTTTGCTATCCTTCGTCAAAGAAAAAGGAGAATTGCCTCTCCTCCGCAGAGGTTTCCGTGGGGAGCTAAGACTGAGATGAGGATCGCAGAAAACCGCTGTCAGATATGTTTGTGGACGGAAGGGAAAAGAGAGAAAAATTGAATGAAACCACTGCCAACTTTCTGTCGATATCTAGCATAAATGGTCGATATCTGGTACATATGGTCTATATCGTCGAATATCTTAACCATCCTTTACTCTTTAGCTTATACGCTTAACAATATGTGAACTTGAATTATTTTCCATTGTGTTTTAATTATTTTTATGCATTTTTATACAATAATATTGCCAAAAATAAAATCAGAGAGAGGACGGAGTGGGGAGAACTATCGTATTCGTTGAGGTTTAGGCGGCATTTTGCAACATACATGCACGGCTAGCGCTATGGAGGACTACCAAGAAGAGCTCAATGTATCCATTGAGGCAAAATCAATTGATGGTAAGTATTCGCGCTTAATTAAGGACTTGTATTGTGCATATTTTGCTTATCCCAAGATCAAGTGTTTTTGTTTCAATGTGTTATTAAATCATGAAATCATGCAAATTCATTTATCGTTGTAGCGTAAACTTCTATAATTTAAACTTCTTTGTATATATTATATTTTATTCCGAGGGTACCTCACTCTCGTCCCCAGAGCCTCTCCCGTGCTGGCGCGCGGAAAAGGCTCTGGTGGAATCCAAACCGGAACACCAAGATTATTTGGTGTTCTTTCAAAAGCGCATGCGTTTAAGTTCGCGGTTTGGGACTTGGACACGAGATCATCGACAGTTGTTTGGAATATAAATTTTCCTTTCGTTTTCGATTCTGGCGGGTTGGCTGCCTCGTACTAATTCGTTCGATTTTAGAACAGTTGTGATTGTGGTACGTTCCTTTCGAAGAAGGTATTTGTCAAGTGTGGCTCATCGCCGCCTTTACTCGGCGGGACAGAAGACCTTAAAATTCTAATACGAGTTCGCACTTTGCTTCAGAGCTTGGCAATAGAGCCGCGTCGGAATTTCTTCGTATTTACGGCTTCTTTTAGTGAAGGTAGTTCTCTTTAATTTGTTGCACTGTTCCTTTATATTTGACTTGCAATAA
>OZ035998.1:23089978-23162478 GCA_964035015.1 Corallium rubrum
AGATGACGAGATGAGATAAGATAAGATGACGAGATGAGATAAGATGACCAGATGAGATAAGATGACGAGATGAGATAAGATGACCAGATGAGATAAGATGACGAGATGAGATAAGATGAATAGATGAGATAAGATGACTAGATGAAATAAGATGACGAGATGAGATGAGATGAGATGAGATGACGAGATGAGATAAGATGACGAGATGAGTTAAGATGACGAGATGAGATGAGATGACGAGATGAAATAAGATGACGAGATGAAATAAGATGACCAGATGAGATAAGATGACTAGATGAGATAAGATGACGAGATGCGATAAGATGACGAGATGAGATAAGATGACGAGATGAAATAAGATGAAGAGATGAAATAAGATGACGAGATGAGATAAGATGACTAGATGAGATAAGATGACGAGATGAGATAAGATGACGAGATGAGATAAGATGACGAGATGAAATAAGATGACGAGATGAAATAAGATGACGAAATGAGATAAGATGAGGAGATGAGATAAGATGACGAGATGAGATAACATGACGAGATGAGATGAGATGAGATGACTAGATGAAATAAGATGACGAGATGAGATAAGATGACGAGATGAGATAAGATGACGAGATGAGATAAGATGACGAGATGAGATGAGATGAGATGACTAGATGAAATAAGATGACGAGATGAGATGAGATGAGATGAGATGACGAGATGAGATAAGATGACGAGATGAGTTAAGATGACGAGATGAGATGAGATGACGAGATGAAATAAGATGACGAGATGAAATAAGATGACCAGATGAGATAAGATGACTAGATGAGATAAGATGACGAGATGCGATAAGATGACGAGATGAGATAAGATGACGAGATGAAATAAGATGAAGAGATGAAATAAGATGACGAGATGAGATAAGATGACTAGATGAGATAAGATGACGAGATGAGATAAGATGACGAGATGAGATAAGATGACGAGATGAAATAAGATGACGAGATGAAATAAGATGACGAAATGAGATAAGATGAGGAGATGAGATAAGATGACGAGATGAGATAACATGACGAGATGAGATGAGATGAGATGACGAGATGAGATAAGATGACGAGATGAGATGAGATGACGAGATGAGATAAGATAACGAGATGAGATAAGATGACGAGATGAGATGAGATAAGATGACTAGATGAAATAAGATGACTAGATGAAATAAGATGACAAGATGAAATAAGATGACGAGATGAGATAAGATGACTAGATGAAATAAGATGACTAGATGAAATAAGATGACGAGATGAAATAAGATGACTAGATGAAATAAGATGACTAGATGAAATAAGATGACGAGATGAAATAAGATGACGAAATGAGATAAGATGAGGAGATGAGATAAGATGACGAGATGAGATAACATGACGAGATGAGATGAGATGAGATGACTAGATGAAATAAGATGACGAGATGAGATAAGATGACGAGATGAGATAAGATGACGAGATGAGATAAGATGACTAGATGAGATAAGATGACGAGATGTGATGAGATGACGATATTAAATAAGATGACTAGATGAGATAAGATGACGAGATGAGATGACGATATGAAATAAAATGACTAGATGAGATAAGATGACTAGATGAAATAAGATGACGAGATGAAATAAGATGACGAGATGAGATAAGACGACGAGATGCGATAAGATGACGAGATGAGATAAGATGACGAGATGAAATAAGATGACTAGATGAGCTAAAATGACGAGATGTAATAAGATGACGAGATGAGATAAGATAAGATGACGAGATGAAATAAGATGACTAGATGAAATAAGATGACTAGATGAAATAAGATGACGAGATGAAATAAGATGACGAGATGAGATGAGATGACGAGATGAGATAAGATGACGAGATGAGTTAAGATGACGAGATGAGATGAGATGACGAGATGAAATAAGATGACGAGATGAAATAAGATGACCAGATGAGATAAGATGACTAGATGAGATAAGATGACGAGATGCGATAAGATGACGAGATGAGATAAGATGACGAGATGAAATAAGATGACGAGATGAAATAAGATGACGAGATGAGATAAGATGACTAGATGAGATAAGATGACGAGATGAAATAAGATGACGAGATGAAATAAGATGACGAGATGAGATAAGATGACGAGATGAAATAAGATGACGAAATGAGATAAGATGACGGGATGAAATAAGATGACTAGATGAAATAAGATGACGAGACGAGATAAGATGATGAGATGAGATAAGATGACTATATAAGATGACTAGATGAAATAAGATGACGAGATGAAATAAGATGACGAGATGAAATAAGATGACGAGATGAAATAAGATGACGAGATGAAATAAGATGACTAGATGAAATAAGATGACGAGTTGAAATAAAATGACGAAATGAGATAAGATGACGGGATGAAATAAGATGACTAGATGAGATAAGATGATGAGACGAGATAAGATGACTATATAAGATGACTAGATGAAATAAGATGACGAGATGAAATAAGATGACGAGATGAAATAAGATGACGAGATGAGATAAGATGATGAGACGAGATAAGATGACTATATAAGATGACGAGATGAAATAAGATGACGAGATGAAATAAGATGACGAGATGAAATAAGATGACGAGATGAAATAAGATGACTAGATGAAATAAGATGACTAGATGAAATAAGATGCCGAGATGAAATAAGATGACTAGATGAGAAAAGATGACCAGATGAGATAAGATGACGAGATGAAATAAGATGACGAGATGAAATAAGATGACTAGATGAAATAAGATGACTAGATGAAATAAGATGACGAGATGAAATAAGATGACTAGATGAAATAAGATGACTAGATGAAATAAGATGACTAGATGAAATAAGATGACTAGATGAAATAAGATGACGAGATGAAATAAGATGACTAGATGAAATAAGATGACGAGATGAAATAAGATGACTAGATGAAATAAGATGACTAGATGAAATAAGATGACTAGATGAAATAAGATGACGAGATGAAATAAGATGACTAGATGAAATAAGATGACTAGATGAGATAAGATGACGAGATGAAATAAGATGACGAGATGAAATAAGATGACTAGATGAAATAAGATGACTAGATGAAATAAGATGACGAGATGAAATAAGATGACTAGATGAAATAAGATGACTAGATGAAATAAGATGACGAGATGAAATAAGATGACTAGATGAAATAAGATGACGAGATGAAATAAGATGACTAGATGTAATAAGATGACTAGATGAAATAAGATGACTAGATGAAATAAGATGACTAGATGAAATAAGATGACTAGATGAAATAAGATGACTAGATGAAATAAGATGACTAGATGAAATAAGATGACTAGATGTAATAAGATGACTAGATGAAATAAGATGACTAGATGAAATAAGATGACTAGATGAAATAAGATGACTAGATGAAATAAGATGACTAGATGAAATAAGATGCCGAGATGAAATAAGATGACTAGATGAGAAAAGATGACCAGATGAGATAAGATGACGAGATGAAATAAGATGACGAGATGAAATAAGATGACTAGATGAAATAAGATGACTAGATGAAATAAGATGACGAGATGAAATAAGATGACTAGATGAAATAAGATGACTAGATGTAATAAGATGACTAGATGAAATAAGATGACTAGATGAAATAAGATGACGAGATGAAATAAGATGACTAGATGAAATAAGATGACTAGATGAAATAAGATGACTAGATGAAATAAGATGACTAGATGAAATAAGATGACTAGATGAAATAAGATGACTAGATGAAATAAGATGACGAGATGAAATAAGATGACGAGATGTGATAAGATGACGAGATGAAATAAGATGACGAGATGAAATAAGATGAGATGACTAGATGAGAAAAGATGACCAGATGAGATAAGATGACGATATGAGAAAAGATGACTAGATGAGATAAGATGACGTGATGTATCCAAAGGTCAAAAACATCTAGCCCGTAGACAGCACCCAGACCCACATACATCTATGGTGATGCCACCCTCCTCAAATCAATGGAAGAGGACTCCATGCAGTAATAGTCGACGCACTTCAACTGCCTGGATGGGAGGACACCACCGAGACCCAAACCCACAACGCGCGCTCACGCGTATAGATGGTACCTTTATCTTTCGCCAGTTGCAATGTCATATACACTTGGTCATCTATTATACACAATCTAATATGGCAGTTATGCACATGTGGTTAACATTGTGCGCATGTTCCAACGTTGGTTTATTGTCAAGCAATTTTTTTAAGATTCGCTGCTATATAAAACAACTTGAGTGGTTTAAATGTAAGCTATAAAGCTTTTTAAAGAAAGTCTTTATACTGAAGAATAAACATTTTCAACTTTATATATTAGTTGATTATATTAATTGGTATGTTAATTAACTTTTTCAGTAAAATTATATTTTTGGAAAATTTAATTTTGATGTGCAGATATTCAAAAAGACATGTTTATAATTTTTTAAACACATTATGATGTGAGAGGTGATGATTGCTGTTGTTCAATATATATAATATATATAGCTTACGTTTAATATTAACATTCAATCAAAGACTTTCTATCATGCCTTAGTGCCTACGGCAAGCGCGAACTATATATACTGTCTTCGCATAGGTCCGCCTAATTATTTAGATGTTTATTAAGAGGTAACAAAGAGTAATCGCCAGAAGTCAAGTTGTCGTTGTATATCACGGACAATGGACATGGATACAGAATTGGTCAATACTATAGAGTGATTTTTGGAATTTAGAAATATCGATTTTATTGTGAAAAGTTTTGGGTATCTTCATTGCAATATTAATCAAGTTATGTCTCAAGATCTTTGCTCTGATTATCAAAGTGTAGATGCTATTGAAAAACATTCAAGCTCGGACTTTCTTGAAGGTAAGCCTTACATTAGTATACAACTATTAGCTGTATTGCGTTTGCTAAAACCATTAATTGCATGTAGCAAATCTGGCAATAAAAGATTTACATGCAGCGTCGATACAATGTTGAAACAGGCGCAGTTTAGCGCAGTTCACGAACTAGATTTTTTTTTAATTCCGCCGCCATCTCCAGTAAATTAGTGATTTTCCGGCCAGACGATTAATGATTTTTGCTTGTTCACATTATCTTGCGATCAACATTTGTGATTAAACATGAAAACGACAAAATCGTGACTAATTACAAAAACCCATTTGATTTGAGACAAACCTAGATTTATTCGTACACTCGTAGTCACCACTTGTGAGATCCCATAACTCAATAACTCATGAGCCTCGGCTTTAGTACTAGAGCGTAAATTGCGTTTATTAGCTACTCTTTCAGTGCATACCTTCCATTAAATAACATTTATTGTGTTTACTGTATTTAAAGTTACACTATCATACTAAGTAAACTGACGAAAAATCGTGCAGATGACAAAAATTCTAAGAATTGATTTGTAAATATCCTTGGTGCAATCACTTGACTTGAACATTCGATCATTGATACACACATTTCTTTTTTAGATTCCTACGATGTTACATCCGACACATCTTTGTCATCTTTTATTAATGGTAAGATTTTACTGTCGAAATCCCATAATACAGTCATTCGCGTATTTGAGAAAAGTTTACTCAAACTTGATATAAATATAGCAAATTTGGCGACAAAATAAATAGTAAATTATTATCGCACTCACAGAAGCACCGATGCCGATGGGCATGCCGTAAATATAGTCAATTTTACATTTTCAATTGTTTCTCTTTTAATCAACGTCCGATGTCGAAGCGGAAGACGTGGACTTTGACTTGACAAATAACACATCTTTAGTAATGGTAAGATGTTTCTCAAGATAGTGTTGCAAATTACACACGCAATACTAACTTATCCATGCAGTTGAATATTACACTTCGACACAGAGAAAACAGTCGACGCAGTCTAAAACGTCCAACACTTATAACTCCATGGTTAAATTAGGTTTCCGTGCAAATTAATGGCGTTTTCTCTGATTACAAAATGATATATCTGTAGGCAAATTTACCAACAAAAATAAACAGTAAGTCATTCTCGCACCTATACAGAAGCTTTGTTGAGTATCCGCGCGAATTTCATAAATTAAGTTTTAATTTACATACAGCTTTGTTTCTTAATTTTTTAAGGTTCAACGTCCGATGTCGAAGGGGGAAGAAGTGGACTTTGACTTGACAACTAACACATCTTTTAGTAATGGTAAGATGTTTCCTAAAATTATTCTAAATAACCTACTTAATACATAGCCACGCATAAATAATAACATATACAGTTGAGTATTTCCATCTCTTCGAACCAAAAAAACCCAGTCACACAGTTTTAAATGTGCAACACTTAACGCAATGCCAATGGTTTATACATCAGCTGTGCGACAAACGTGACTTATGCAAATTTAAGTTTCCGCGCAAATAATAGCGCTTTTTCGGATTACGAAAGCTTATATTTGTACTGTAGACAAATTTTCTAGCAAAAATAAACAGTAAATCATTCTATCACCTACACAAAATTACTTTTAATACTTAAGAAGCCGCGCGAATTTCTTAAATATTTTTGTTTTATTTACACGCAGCTTTGTTTCTCTTTTAAGATTCAACGTCCGATGTCGAAGCGGATTTTGACTTGACATATAACACATCTTTTAATAATGGTAAGATGTTTCCCAAAAAGTTTTGTAAATCAAATGAACTACTTAATACCTGCCACGCAGAAATAATAACATATTACGCATTCGACTGAAGTATATCACTCTAAGACGAAATAAAAGGGGGTTTTCAGTGTGCGGATACGTATATTTAGGATTCGTGCAAAAACTGACCGCAAAGATTAAGTGGAAACTCGATTTAGAAATAATAGCACTATTCCGGATTATGAAAGCTTATCTATAGGAAAACGTTCACAACGGAAATTTAGAAAACAAAGACCTAGACACCGAGCTCTCAATTTCAAGTGCCGAGCCTAATACGACAGTGGGTGCCATCTCTCTCCTCCGCAGAGGCTTCTTGAGCTTTTTTTAGCTCTTCAGTATATAGGGGTTTATTAATATTGCAGTGTAATGGGCAATAAGGAAAACCGCCCATTGTTATTGCCCATTACACTCTACCGCATTACTCTATGCTCTATAGTCTATAAACCCCTGCAATATTAAATTAAGAGCTCAAAAAGCTTAAGAAGCCTCTGAGGAGGAGAGAGGGGTGCCATTCAGAGCTTCTGCGCTCGAATGCCCAAATTAACTTTAACGGAAATACTAATTTTACCAATTTACCATCTGGGTGCAGACCGAGACGATGCCGCGTAGACCTTCAAACGTTAACTAAGCACCATTTAAAATAATAAAATGTCATAAAACTATTTGCTGCCGGCAGCCAGCCATATAAACTTGCCATATGAAATCGAACTTAATTTGTCGAATATTTTAATCACTTGACCGTTTAGCTAACCGGGAGCATTTGTATTGAAACCGCTATTAATATAATTACATTTCGTTCTGTTGTCAGTGCGATGTCTAAATTGAGATTTGAATTTTGAATGCTCGAAATAAATTCAATTAACCCACACAAATGCCGCGCCAACGCTGCAACAAGCGTTGTTACACGGTGAAATTTATTTCCTGACTTGTTTTGTCGTAACACAAATTTATGCCTTATTATTGTTAAGATAGAGTGGCTTAGCGGTACCTATTTTTCTGCATAGAAACCTGCGAGTAGGGCAAAGAACAACAAAAGTCCTTGGAAAGATACTGTTCGTGAAGCTGACGTCGTTTTAGCCGATAACAAATTGACGAAAAAGGGACTTCTTTCAAAGGGAACCCAATGGATATCGACTATTATTGTCATCCGCATACAAGGCGCACAAGACCGCAGATTAAAGTTTGTATAAATTTAATCTAACATTCAAAACCCGGCACTTTTTAAGAGCCATCAAAAAGATAAAAAGAAGCGCAACAACGATTTAACTTGATATGTAACGAGAGGGGGCATTGGGGTTTTCGGTATCGCATTTTTCGTTATTTTTTTCGTACGGTATTTCTCAGCTATTTCACAACTTTAGACAGTACAGTTTTCGGTATCATCCATCCATGAAGTTTTTGTATTCCGTTAGTTTTCGAGTCAGGATTGTGGTTTATTTATGGGTACCTTAAAATGGCGGTCACAATTTCAGTCCAAGGAGTGGAAGAACTAAAGACAATATCCGCCAGTCCGCTTCAATAAAGAACCCAGGTAAGAACTTATTTTAGTAATGAGACTTGTAACTCCAAAGTTTTTATTTTCCAAAGCTTTTATTTTCTTATTTTGTAGATTTAGTAAAAGGCTTGTTTTAGACAGATTTTAGTTCGTTTCACTCTGTATATAGTTATAGTTATACTGTATACTGTATAGCTCAGTAGTATATTGTATATACGTCTTCGTTTCAGCCCGTTTATGCGTGCCAAAACACCGTATGTATACTTTTGTTCTTTTAGGTGTTTACAGTATCCTGTGATTTTTGCTGTAATTTGTTACTCATAGGAATAATATATAACCTGCGAATAATTTGTTGTTGGCCTTGTGGTTAGTTATCATGACTGCCTTTTATTGTAAATACAGTATTTTCCCAAACGTGCATCATGTGATTAGGCTCTCTATCGTTTTAATAAAATGCTGTTTAGTATGCTCTCTTGTCTTAATCCATATCTTGGGCTTTCAAGATGTTCGTCTTCGGATTGTGTTTTATCTTATACTGTTTAGTATAGATATCCTGTAACTTTCACTTAAGATGTCGTTTTAGCGTAAGGTCCGCGGTTGATCCCGGCATCACGCCAGAATATTGTGGTTCGGGGCACCCCCAATGCCCCCCTCCCCCCCCCCCCCCCCCCCCTCAACGCTATGAATATCAACAAACGGTGCTTTTCGGCACAGCAGGTAAGCAGGGCATGCATGCACCAATTTTAACCATTTCACAACATTAATGGTTGTACGGCAGTTGCTTAATAAGCGTCGTACGGCAGTAGCTTAAGAATTTATGCCAGTTGTGCGGTAGTTGCTTAAAATTTAAGCATGTCACGGCAGTTTCTTAGAATTTAAGAATGCTAGGCAGTTGCTTAAAATTTAAGCATTGTGAGATAGTTGCTTAAAAGTTAAGCATGTCACGGCAGTTGCTTAAAATTTAAGCACCTCTACAGCAGTTGCTTAAATTTTAAGCATTGTGCGGCAGTTGCTTAAAATTTAAGCATTGAGCGTTATTTGCTTAATATTTAAGCAGTTGCTTAAATTTTAAGCATTGTGCGGCAGTTGCATAAAATTTAAGCACTCTACAGCAGTTGCTTAAAATTTAAGCATTGTGCGGCAGTTGCTTAATATTTAAGCATTACAGTGCGATAGTTGCTTAACATTTAACGGCAGTTGCTTAAAATTTAAGCACTGCAAGGTTTTTCATGTGCTTAAAATTTAAGCATTTCAGGGCAGTTTCGTGCCTAAAATTTAAGAATTGCGCGACGTTTGTGTACAATTTAGGTGCAATTTTGAACAGTTTATTGCACTAAAAACGTGGAATTTGGTGTAAAGTCTCAAATGCTCCGGATAGTCTCACTTCCAAATGGATTCACCTGTTGATAATATCACCAATTTTGTTGTCAAGGTAACACTGTTGTACCCAGACCCCTTGCACGGATTTTATATATAAACCACCTCTGTCCTGATAAGGATAAAATAATATCAGACAAGTGCTTGTCATACCTATGCATGCCTAAAATACGTTTATACTATAATAATTTGAAAATTATGCCCACAGAGATAAATACATGGTGTTTTATAAAATCTGTGTAAGCACGGGTGGCATGTGCTGTTAGGGCGCTGCCTCTCACCGCTGTAGTTAAGTCCAGTTGGACGGGGTTAGTACTTGGATGGGTGACCATCTGGGAATAACCCTGTTCTCGAACTTGAATTTCATGCAAGTAGAGTTTAGTTGGTCTCCTGTGCTTCGAGGGTTTTTCGCAGGGTTCTGCAGTTTTCCTCCCTCTGTAAAATCAACACTTAGGTCTTAACTTATGTCGTGCACTTTTAACATGAGCCTCTGGCTCGGATGATTGGGCGACCACATCCTGTGCTTACAACATTGAATAAATAAATCATTACATTACTCATTACCGTGCAAGGGGCCTGGGTGCAACAGTGTTACCTTGACAAAAAAATTGGTGATATTATCAACTGTGTTTCATCTTGCACTATATGTGTGCAAAGGTTCATTTGATTCTGACACACAGTAACAACATATAATATATATATTAACATATATAGAGAAATTAAATTTCCCCGGATGGACTCACCTGACGGGGAGAGGAAGTTCTCCGAGGACCTTCGAAGACTGATAGGAGCAATACTGGCAGTATTTATACTGGTGCAGATCCGCAGCGAGCAGTGAACTGGTACCCACATTAAGTTTTTAGCGCATGTGCGCCTTCATCCTCTGATAGAGTGCAAGCTGAGGTGTTGTAGTAAGGAAAAAACAAAGGGTTGGGGTGGCAAAGGATTTTCCACTGGATGGGGACCCAGTATTGCTCCTATCAGTCTTCGAAGGTCCTTGGAGAACTACATCTCACCATCAGGTGAGTCCCGCCAGGGAAATTTAATTTCTCCTTTGTACCTTCTCCGACTGATACTCGCCATACTGGTGCAGATTACAAAGCCTTACTACAACAAAGTACTTGGCATAAACAGAAATTTCAACTTTGTTAACAATAATATTGACTATGTAGAATTAGCCAAATGTAACACATTATGCGCAAATGTTCATTGCGCAAATCCCCTTCTCTGGGTATTTCGAGTGCTTCAGGGCCGCCACAATAGGTCGGACTGCTGCGAGTAGGGGAGCTTGTTTTTCAGCCAAGCCTTCGTCGAAAGCAAATAATCCTTTGCTTTTTAAATAACCATGCTTCTTTTTTATGTCCTCTTTCACGCCAGCCAGTAGCGGTGCAGATTATAGCCTGGGAACGAGTTTGCATTTTTACAACAACTGGAAGTAAATTGAATATACAGTATTCTTGGTGCAAAATGTTCAAAGGCAGAGACCCGTCAAGAGACCACGTGGTGGACAGGGGTAAAAACCAAACAGATGGGTGGGTGTCAAATTATTGTAATTTTATTTCTTTTTTAATATCGATGATTCGAAATAGAATGGCACTGTTAGATATCTCTCTTAATTTTTTGACAGTATCTAGTAATTGTCCATGAAATATCCCATACAAAGACCTGAAATGTGTAGTTTTTAGTGTTTTTTATGACGTTTTATAATTTTCAAAATTCTGTAAAATCGTTGTAAAACCGACTATTCGACCACTTGTGGCCTCGTGGGAGCTCTCATTACTCTATGACTATGGCCTCTTTCCTGCCCTTTGTAAGTCCTGATCTTTGCAAGGACTCGTCGAGCAATTGAGGAAGAAACTTTTGAATCGACTCGGCCACTTGAGTGCTTACTAGCGAACAAATTTGGTTCGAAGTGAGAGCTATTGTCCGAGCGGGCACTCTGGACAATATTGTCGTTCTCTTGCAAGGCGGGCACCTGCAGACATTACACGAAGAAATGAGCAACGTATTTTTCTACGTCACAACTTGTCTTGTTCGGTGGAGAAATTTTGCCAAAAAAATCACACGATATTGGGAAAATATTACCACAGATACAACAATAGTATAATTACTCACCTTTTCACTTGCCATTTGAATTGTTTTAATCAATGATGTTTATGTAAATTAAGGATATTCACTGAACATTTTTGTGAGACCAGAACGAAGTTTACTGGTAGAGCATCTATTGTTTCGCGCGTGGCAAAAATTGAAGTCGGAAGTGAATGGGACCCACATATTGCTGAATCATAGTTTTCGCCTCTGGTTTTCGCCTCTGGTTTTCGCTTTAAATGATCGGGTTTTTAACGAAAACCAGCTAAATTTTTGTAATATGTATCTGTCGCTATGGGAGAACCTAAAAGTGGCTGTATGAAAACCAAGTGTCCCACTTGAAATGGCCGCCACTAATTTATTCCGACTTCACAGCGAGCACCGGATGCTCTATCCAGTATAATGAGTCTATTATTTGAGATCAGTGAGTTTGCCCACGAAAGAAAAGGATGAAGGCGCGCATGCGCTAAAAACTTAATGTACCAAGGAGAATAATACATGGATGTGCGGAAATATGAAATTTATTTCGAGTGTTGACCAGGATATCTCATGAGTGAGCGAAGCGAACGAGTGAGATGTCCTGTTCAACACGAGAAACAAGTTTCATATTTCCAAGCATCCATGTATTGTTCTGTTTATCATATAAAAAAATTGTCCTATTGCCTTGCAAAAATTGCATTAAACTATAATGCTGATTCAGCGATAATCGTCACATGTGCGATTATCACTTATTAGTGGCGGAAAAATCAATAAAACACTTTATTTTATATAATAAACGATAATAACACGTGGAACAATTAACATACTATATATAAACAAAGATGCTATAAGTCAACGCTCTTATTAGTAAACGCCGTATATCGGTGCTTTAATAACGTCTTTCTCAAAGTTTGTTAGCATACGACTGACTTTCAATTGCCAGAGGCGTAGCCAGGATTTTTGGTCAAGGGGGGCCAGGAAAAACCTGGGGGGGAAGCTTAACTGAGGCATATGAAGCCAAATCATCTCAGGGGGGCAGCACTTTTGCCAGAGGGGGCGCCCCCCCCGGCCCCATTCTGGCTACGCCTCTGTCAATGGCTTTGTGATAAAACTATACTTCGGGCCTATATGAAAGTGATCATCGACGAACCTTGCATGCCATGAGTCAGAAGATCTTGAATTACACGTGCATACCTATAATTCATTAATACTCGCCGTTCGCGGAAGAAGTCTGTGCCAAAGGTTTGTTTCTAGCTAACCAAGTGATATATTTGTCTTCAACATACGCAACAATGAATTTACAGCGCAAATACTTTATATGTTTATAATACACGACAGTCATGAATGATTCAATTTAGGAAAATTAGCATAACTATATATTATTACTAAAGAAATAGAAACTTTCAATACTACACTTACCTTTCTTCAGTAGACCCAAAAGACTTCATAATTCTGTAGTCCGACAAAGGTATAAGCGACGAACATATTTTGTTTAGTCGGCTCCAAACGTATGAATTCGGTCAGCCATGCACTCTTCCTGCCGCGTGTCTCAAACAAAATTATCACAAGCGCCAAGCCGATCACTGAAGCGTTTCTAGACCTATCAACCTATCATCTGTTTCCAATGTTGCATGACTACACTTAAAGTTGAATGCATCGAGTTGATGGCTATAACCTACAATATATTTCTCAACATAAACCGTCTTCGAAAAAGTAAAGAAAAACCTAAACAAATATCAACTTGGTTTATATGGAGGTCTTTTCGGCGGATAGCATGATTATCGTGAAAACTGATTTATCGTCAGATTTCAATTGAATAAATGTGATTTATCGTCAGATCTCGATTGAAGAAACGTCATTCCATGTTTACCATAGGGAAAGTTACAAGAACCATCTAAACTATATATTATTCAAGTTAAAAATAAAACGACTTTTTTGCATAAATGTGTTTTAACAAAAATGCGTCAACGTTAAAAGATGTGTAAAATTGAAAGGTGTGTAAAATCGGGGAAGGTGTGTTAAATTAAAAAGTATGTTTCTTATACAAAGGTGTGTTTTTGGCAAAAAACGCGTGTAAATAAAAGATGTGTAAAATTAAAAGGTGTGTTTTTGGCAAAGGTGTGTTTTTAACAAAAAGTTGTGTAAAATAACACACCAAAGGTGTGTAAAAATTTTTTGAAAATTGGCATGTTCAGAAGCCAATATGCATGTCAGAAACTATTAAAAGTAAATCAAAAACGGCAAAATAACTTATTAACTAACTTTTTTTGCTCTATTCAAATACATTAAACCCCCACACGTGATATAAGCACTTTAAATGAGGTTATGCAATAACCAAGGTTAACAACAAGGGAACTGCGCATGCTCACAGTATCATTAGAAGATTGGTGGACAAGCACCATGTGGTAAGGTCAATCATTAGTGCATGACCCTAGCCAGTGCAGCACACACTTTATAGGAGAACAGCAAAGTCGGGAGAATTAAAAAGACAGCAGAAAAACAAAATATTGCTCTTGATGATAAAATTTCTGGATTAATAGTTTTCGGTTTTTTGGTGCTCGAACATGATTAAACTCATTTTAATACGTAAGGTTACCAATGAACGCTTAGCTTATATATTTCATGTTTTCTCATTTCGCCTTTGTCTTAAAGTGTACATGAATTGAAAATTAAGGTTGTCTTAATTGAAGAACTCTTAAATTAATAAAGAATATCAATTCGCAGTTCGTCCGTATTTCACTTAGATCCCGGTACACGATGCCGATACAATTTCAAAACGGAACAAAATCATGCCGTTTAGGCCTTGCGTTTACACGATACCGGCACGAAAATAACATGAAATGTTATATGCTGTACCGTATTTCCTTGAATAAACGCCTCCCTCGAACAAAGGCTGCCCTCGAATAAACGCCGCAGGAAAAACAAAAAATATTATTTGAAGCATATATATATTTAAAGACATATAAACTTTATTTTTTGGGGATGAGTGTTAAAATTGGTTATGAATTTGAATTAAACAATAAATTCACAGTTGATGTTACAAAATTTACAATAAACGCCGCCCTCGAATAGACGCCGCACCCGCAATGCGGAAAATTTAATATACGCCGCGGCGTTTATTCAAGGAAATACGGTATTTGCATATCGGCATGATTTTCTTCCGTTTCCAAATTGTACCGGCATCGTGTAAACGGGGTCTTAGTTCCTAGATATTTACACTTACGTGATATTCAAATGAGATCGATGAGCTGTGACGTCAAAACCTGTGCACATGCAATATTTTATCATATCGAAAAATCGTGTATAACTTTAAGATTATTTAACAAAATTACTTGAAACATTACATGTGGATACAGACGACTAAACTGAACAACAGTGTTCAAGTTTTAAGGTCTTCGTATAGGTTTTCAGGGTCATTTCTGTAAAGCGCTCTCAATTCGTCAGAAATTATGCCACAAAAATAAGATAGATATCGTTAGAAAGTTATTAATTTGTAGAACACAATGGTGTCTTTGGTTTCGCGATAAACACAAACCGTTAACAGTTGTGAATTTTTAAATTAAAACCGGAGGGCTTCACTCGGGGCGACTCGAGTAAAAAACGTTTTATTTTGTTCAAAATGTTTTTTTGTAGTTTGATTCCGAGATAAATTTCCAGCAAAACGGTGTCTGCGTTTTTTTATATGTTGAGTTTTGCCGATTTTATTGACGACCAAAGTCAAAAATGCTGTTTTTAGACCAACATTCGGACAAAATAAGTCATAAATTCGAAACTAGGCAATAAATAAAAAACGCTGACACCGTTTTGCTGGACATTTATCTCGTTAATAGTTGTGAAAAAATTCACAACTATTAACGGTTTGTGTTTATCGCGAAACCAAAGACACCATTTTATTTTTTTGCGGTCCGGTATCCATCTGATTCGCGCGCTCTGATTAGCTTAGCGAGCGGCCGTATCACACGATATGCACCCCGATACGGACCGCTGCGGATTTCAAAACAACTAAAAAAAAAATAAATTATTTTTTTTACATTCTGTCATTTCGCTTGCCACAGAAAAAATATATTCAACAGAGAGCTACGGGGATGCAAATGAGTTTTATTATCCAAGTGGCTTTGACAACTTCGTGTGAAAACAACGAATTTTATAAGAACGCGAGAAAACTGTGATAAAGCAAAATTTCAGCGAGCAACATCTATAAAGTTTTAAAGTATTATTGCTCAACGACGTATGAAAACAGTTTAAAACAATAGGCAAAACATACATAAACTTGTGAACACAGTATTTTGAATCAGTAAATGAAACTATATAGAAGTATATATAAAAAAACATACCATGAGAAGACAGAAAAGCTGAAACCTTTTGATACTATTACTGTCATTCTTCTGTCGTCCAACTATATACTCAACAAAACCGCTACAGGTCTTTACCCTTTAGTCAAATATTTTCCACATGCCAACCTCATCGTGTCATGTCTTTGAAAAAAGTTACAAATGGCTTATTACAAGCATTTTGGTCCTCAAACTCGAACGAGCCACTTTAAATTTGCATGCAGTCAGCCAGTATTGAAAGCGATTTTCCAAGCGAACAGCCAAAAACGAGCAAGCGACGAAGAAAAACGACGAAGAATCTTTACCAACTAAACTTTAAAAACACTTGGACTCCATTCTGACTTCCCTTCGTAACTAGATCTTCAAGTTTTGACTGTTTTTTAATCACAAAAGAGGTTCCAAGCTTCCCTGTCAGACTGCATGTCGGCAGTTGTTTACTGCCGAACGATAAACTTTGGACTTTTGAATATCACGTGAACGTCATCTCGATTACGCAACTTAATTCAATTATAATTAATTTAATTTATTTAGTTATGTAACAAAAAAATAAATACGTTATTTACCGTTTTGGTCGGTCCGTATAGAAAAATATTTGCCCTCGGTCTCAAAAATGTCCCCCGGCCTGCGGCCTCGGGCCTTTTTTAAGACCTCGGGCAAATATTTTTCTATACGGACCTCCCAGCCGGTAAATAACATATATGTATTCTGCAAATTCATAGCTTTCTAACGATATCTACTTTATTTTTGGGGCATAAATTCTGACGAATTGAGAGCGCTTTACCGAAATGACCCCGCAAACCTTAATGAAGACCTTAATGTTGCCACAGAAATAGTTTAGTTTCCAGACTTCGAAATTTTTTTGTCAACAATCTTTACTTTCTGACAGTTAGCCTGCGTAGCGGCGCTTGGGGTTGGGGGAATGCATGCAGCGACGAGCGAGCGAGTGGAGAGGAGGGAAGAAAGGGGAAGGGGAGGGAAGAAACCGCCACGCAGACTATGACATAGTAGTAATATTGGGCATTTTCACTCGATTACATGGCGTGTTCTAAGAATTTTCCTTCACCCAAAATCCTTAGAACACGCCATGTAATCGAGTGAAATGCCCAATATTACTTATAATATACCCAATTCTCTCCTGGCATTACCACCTTATCATATATACAGAACTCGCGATCAAGCTCTCGGCAACGCCCTCCGTGGCTCAGTGGTCAGAGCATTGCACTAGAATCGCAAGGTCGTGGGTTCAATTCCTGCCGGAAGGCCTGTGTAGTTGCATTTTTCGCAACTGGTCCCGGTTTGGTCTTAAAATGTATATATTCTACACTCGAATTTTCCTTCACCCAAAATCCTTAGAACACGCTATGACATAGTAGGCTTTATACCAACTTCAAACTTCAGTTTCTAGTTGGTTAATTCAACAGCAATCTGCTCAACCAATACTATCCCAAAAATGTTCCGCACAGAAGAAAAAACAAATTATTGTTTTTGAAATTAAGAAGTTTGGAATCTAATCTGTTGCAATGGCGACGTCAAAATTTGAACAATGTTCTTCAGTTTAGTGATCTGTATCCACATGCAAATTTCAAGTGATTTCGATCAATAATCTCAAAGTTATTATATGATAAAATGTTGTGCACCGGTTTTGACGTCATAGCTCATCTCATTTGAATATCACGTAAGTGTAAATATCTCAGGAACTTAGTGAAATACGGAAGAACTGTAAATTGATATTCTTTCTTATTTTAAGAGTTCTTTCATTTAAGACAAACTTAATTTTCAATTCATATACGCTTTAAAACAAACTCTGAATTAAATTTCTTTAATATTTTGTCCTGCTAAAGCGAAGACAAATTTTCAAACTATAGTGTTTCGTAATATTAACTCCCAGTTCAGTTCCATCCACTCCCGGACTGTACACAGGCTTTTCACAGCTTACTTTTCCTGATTATAAATCTGAAGCTTTGTCTGGATTTGTGTGACGCAAGCACGACGAAAGTGACCGGAGATGATGCATACAAACAAACATAGAAACTTTCTGCTCGATTACTTTCGCATTGGTTTTCAAACTCGCGTGTACTCCACGCAAGGCGAGATTAGTACCCTCGCCACCAGGCTCTGCCTGGACACAAATGCACGAGTGACACAAGACACATGTATGTGCCGCGTGCCTATTTTTGACAAGGTCGTAGTAAAGGTACTATCTGATGAGACATTCATTTATTTATTATTAGTTTACAGTACCTTACGCAAGGCTAATAAGGTTTCACTTTAGATCACACAAATACTAATGACAAAATTAAGATTAAAAAAACATTGTAAAGTCTGAACAGTCAGTCTTCTGGCAGACACTAGCTGGCAGATGCTTAATTTTACTACGTTATACCATCAATATTACTCCTCATCTTCATTAGACACTATTGTTTTGAAAGAAAATGGAACAAACAAATAGCCATTCCCATCATAAAACTTGTTTTGAAATTCCACCCTTAAAAAAAGAAAAGAAAAAGTTAATTCTTTGACTATTTCTACTACAATTACTCCAGCTGTTTGTCCAGACTAGTTCCTAGTCCTCTTATCTCTCGAACTTTTTTTGGTGACGTCACAGGATAGGAATCGAGCGAGAGGACTAGTGGAAAATGTTCATCTTTATCTATCATGAATCCTGCTGGAGCTCGGATTCTTTAATCTTTATGAACGACGGCACTTAAACAAACGTCTTCTTGGGAGCAGACAACAAACGAGTAGGTTTCTTTGTTTAACCTTACGTTAAAAGGTTGTTACATACCAGGCTTTATGGTGCCAGTATAATTTGGGGCCAGATTTGGGGCCAAGCAAAAGCAGGCCTCTCACAATTTCGGTCTGCCGCTCAACGTTAAAAAGAGAGGCCTGTGTCTAGGTTTCGTCTCGTCCACCACTTTTTTGGGTGTCACGATTTTGCATTTTTACTTCTGCTACTATTCATCCGGTGAGTGAGGCCGTTCTTTGTTCTTTCACTTTTGGAGTTGAACAAAAAGTTGAACAGCTTTACCTTTTGATCAACTGTTCCTGCACGTTGTTGGTAGATTTTGAAAGTGACTGGCTGGCTTTGTCTAGACTGGGGGGAGGAGTGCCGGTGGCGAATTTAAAGCTTTGTAACTTTTTGAGTATTTGAAATAAATGCACGAAATTCTGACTTTTCATAACTAGTCTTGCGGAACACTTGTGTGTAACAAATTTTTTTACACTGATTAGCGTTGCCATAGCAACCACGTGCTTGATGACGTTTATGGCAAAAATTTCGAAATTCTGCTTTAATTTAGTTTGTTTTTTTGAGTATTTGACTAACTTTAGTATTTTTAATATAATTCCATAAATTTTGTGTTATTTAAGTTCGCCTAATGACGTCACAAATCCAATATGGCGGAATCCAAGATGGCCGTAAACAAAAAAATAAACCAAATTCTTCCTAAATTTTTAAGTTTTATAGTTTTATCTTCTTTCTACTGGCTCTAACTACAGCAATAATAAAAAAAAATTAATTTGAGAGTTTTTCTTGTCTATTATTTGGCTGTATTTCACTTTGTTGTACTTTTAGGTATGATGTCACCAATGGCGTCATAGAAACGTAACATCTGGAGTGAAACCAATAAAAATTAAAATATTTTTGAATGTTCTATTAGCATACCAAGTTACACTTCGACTTTCTGAGATATTAACCGCGGGCACTTTCCGACCTTGTATTTGACTAGTAATGACCTGTGTCTTAATCGATAATTCGTGTTTACAAAATTGTGATTTTGTTGTATTTCGCATTGTGTAATGTCGTGTGTTTGCAAATCGTTAATACAACGAATATTGTTACGAAGTACAGAAAATATCGAAGGTGATCAACTCGGTAAACGTCAGGTGAACTGCTGGACTTCGAAGAACAAATTTACGGACTTATCGGCCGATTTAATTAAAGCCCTTATTTTAGAATTTCATATAGTTATTGAAACGCGTGCATGTTTATAACTTACATATGGTTTACTATTTATTTACTTCCTACTGAAGGTATGTCAAGCGTAAACAATTTGTGTTTTAACCTTGTCAAGTGTAAATACTGCCATCTTGAAAATACTGAAATCGGAGAAACGTCATGAGATCTAGGTAGCCGTCTCATCAGAAACGAGCGTGCTTCAGAACGACGGGACCTATTTAATCTCGATGAGATGTTCACATTAAGAGGTGAACTCTTTTTTACTTAATTTTAATTTTGAAGAGATGCCCAGATTAGGCGGTGACCCAATTTCCTCTAAAATTCTAATTTTGAGGAGATCCCCACTTTAAGCGGTGATTCTATATAGTTCTACAATAGACGCAAGTTCAATCACACACCAGGCAAATCTCAGCTTATTTCTTACCAATGAAGTCGAAGAGCGTGTAGAAATGCAGATAATCCTTCCATGACGAGGAGAATGGCCACAGTAAGCGCTAAATGTTAAAATAAAAGAACATTCATAAAATAGCACAAAAACTGATTACGGTTCTATTCCCCTGTAAACGATCACACTGTAATTTTGTTCTGTAATGTTAGTCGCCGTGGTGCAGTGTAGTTCAGCAAATCAGTAATGTAACAGCTTTCGCTCGTGTTCGCTTCCTCAGACCATGAATTGTAAAAGACCTGGATAAGGAACTAATAGTCATGTGGGGTGTTTTCAGCCTTTTGATTGGTTAAATCGCATTAATTCAGTTTGCAAAATGGTTGAAACCTAGTTGAAAATTGTGATGTCACGAATGGCGTGAGTATGCTTGTTTTACTGACGTTTTTAGGTGAACTTTTCTTCAAATTCTTCATATTCTCACATTCAGATGACCATCTTGATGTTACAAATGATTTTATCACTTTACAAACCTGCCTAGCCACAATCGAGTGTTCGAAGTAAACGTTGTTGATCTTTGTTTTGATATTTTCTGTGTTGTTTCCAAGAAACTGGCGTCGCAAAACAGTACTCTGTTTTGCTTGAAATTTGCGATGCATATTTTAACTAGTAAACCTTGATCTTTTCTTTTCTTTTAAAATGCGTAATTATAGACGGGCATTCTATCGTATTGTGGCTTTGTTGTATTTACAGACAGCTCAATTATTATTTTAAGCAGTATTATTATATGGCAAGCGTCACTTCCGGTGAAATAGCGCGCTGTGATTGGCTTAGAAACATTTTTAGCGGTCCATTACTTTCCCGTAATGGACCAGCGGTCCATTACGGGGAAAAAACAAACAAATTTCTTATCAGCCATGTTGTTTGCAACTAAACAACGAAAGAAAACCGCAAGAATTTTGTGAATTCAACAACCTGAGGACTAAATTATGTATGATTGGGACGAGAGCAATCTGAAAGCGAGTTTAAGAGTCCGAAAGCGACGACAACAAAAGCAACAACATTGAAAACGATGAGTTTATGTCACACACTCGAGGTCACACTAAACTGACTAAAGTACG
Organism: Corallium rubrum; assembly: GCA_964035015.1. Classification (NCBI taxonomy): domain Eukaryota; kingdom Metazoa; phylum Cnidaria; class Anthozoa; order Scleralcyonacea; family Coralliidae; genus Corallium; species Corallium rubrum. Next base: position 23,111,481 of record OZ035998.1, read on the forward strand.
TATCATGACAAGGTATAAATGTAAGGTTTGTTGTTTCAAAATGCCATATAATAAACTTTTTATTAACCTCGCTTGCTCGGTCTTTACAGAGAAATATCAGACCTCGGTCTTTGTGTACAAACCTCGCCCTACGGGCTCGGTCTGTACCAAAAAGACCTCGGTCCGATATTTCTCTGTAAAGACCTCGCGTTCGGTTAATAAGAAGTTATTAATCCTAAACTTTGAATATAGTAGAGGGATTTTTAAGCTTGTCAATTCCAACCAGATTGTCATGCTCGCGCCTTCAAGTTTCCTATCCAGTCTTTTTACTATCCATGCTCAGACCTTTGATATAAATTTCAAAAAAAGTGCCAATCCATTCTTTCTAATCTATTTGAGCACAAAACTTAGCCAATCTTCAAGGCATTTTCAATCTTCAGGCATCACACAGGGAGCTCTAACATGTATTTTTTGTTTTAAACAGTATATACATCCATACACACATACATATTATATATGAATTACCGTATAGTTAAGTAGTGTCCTTGCTCTTGCCTCTTGTTGCTCCAAAAACAGGCCGAATTAAGGATTCAAGGATTTTCTCGTACTCAACTCCCGCTCGGCCAACTCGCCAGGCGGAGAGAAGAAAGAATAAGAGAAGGGAGGAAAGCGATTCACGTCATGGCTTGATGATCACCGCGTATAGCATGGAACGGAAGTAAAACCTCGAATTTCAAATTCAAATTTTAAACGAATTATTAAAGAACAGCTCGTAAATTGTAAACAATGAATAAATAGTATGGACAAGCGATCCCCTTTAATTATAAATGTATACAAGCAAGAAAACAAAATCATTAATATTCACTTGCGTTACAATAACAGACAATGTTCCATGCGATATGCGGTGATCATCGAACCATATCGAACTATAGTTCTGTCTTTATGATTCTGATCTTTCTCGTTCGATTTTCTTCGTTACTTGTTTATCTATGTTATAACATTACACAGAGCATAAATTGTTCCCCGTTTGTAAACTGTAACAACCGATATGGGGTGATCATCAATCCACGACATGTTGCTTTCCTCCCTTCTCTCTTTCTTTCTTCTCTCCACCTGAGTTGGTCGAGCGGGGGTTTTGTGTGAGAAAATCACCAAAAGGATGGCAGGCTCTTGGTACGAGATTGTCTTGAATCCTTCGGCTTGTTTTTGGAGCAACAAGAGGCAAGAGCAAGGACACTACTAAACTATACGGTGATTTATATATATTATGTATGTGTGTATGGATGTATATACTGTTTAAAACAAAAAATACATGTTAGAGCTCCCTGTGGGCATCCTTTACTTTACAATACGTTGAGCTCTGACATTCGAAATACCACAAATATTTATATTTTTTCAGTTTAAGTGTGTCCAAAACAAAAATTAAGTCTGTCTAATTTGAAAGAACATTTAAAATGACAACGTAACATCTTTTGCAGTTTTTCGTTTCCTTTGTACGTTTTTGTCTTCAAGAGATTTCAGGTCGTTTGAAATGTAAACTAAACATTTTGGCGTCATATGTACACCATGAGTCACCAGAGAAGGTTATATATCTTTGCTGGATGTATATAATGCAATCACTTTTACATTCATGTTTGATGGCGCGGGAGAAATACACCCATTTTCTTCCTTTGAATTGAATAGATTTGGTTTAATAGTATAGCAACGATATATCTCCGATAAGCCATTATGCCTGCATGTCTATGAACTTTTCTTGTCTACATATATATATATATATATATATATATATATATATATATATATATATATATATATATGTTTTTATTATATAGATTCAATGCAAAAAGAGGTAAAATTCTTAATGACGTCATCGATATCTTCACTAGTGAGGATATGGAAAATACGACACTGATACGACAAAAATATAAAATATTTTTATTACTATATGATAAAAACAACTGCTAAGCTATTTTTACTATATAACGGTTGCACTTAAATATGTACATAACTAAAAAATTTTAAAAGATGGCAACTAAATTCAAGAGACAGTGAAATGTTTACGGAAGGTAGATACGCCGGTGCGGTGCAAGAAGTCCCAAGAACGATGTTTCGCTTTTCTTTTACACTTTATTTGGCATGATAAGAATATGTTATGTTACTCGTGGCATGACTAAGTAAGACATAACACTAGAAGTTACTGAGCATGACAGAGTTAACAACAAAATATTTAACAAATAGATTCCATTTTGCCGTTGTCTGTTCAGTTATAGATGCACAGATGACGTCACAACGTGGTAAGAACAAAAAAGTGGCCCACAAGACGCAGTCGAGTGGGTCACTGATGTTCTTACCACGTTGTGACGTCTTCTGTGCATCTATAACTGAACAGACAACAAAAAATGAAATCTATTTGTTTTATACAATATAAAAATTGCACAATACTTCTTGCCGGATTTTGGGGCATGAAGAAAGAAAAAAGCAAGTCAGCTGACGTGATCTGACGTGATCCATGTGTCTGTCCTCTAATAGATCATGGGCAACAACCAATGAAAACACGCATAGGAACCAGGGTATTGTATAAAAAATGTTAGTGCCTATGAAACGAAAATTAAGTTTGTATTATTTGAAAGAACACTTAAAATGACAGGGTAACATCTTTTGCAGTTTTTTGTTTCCTTGCTTCGTTGTCGAGATATTTCAAGTTATTTGATATGCAAATTAAACATTTTGACGTCACATGTGCATAAAGAGTCACTGGAGAAGGTAATATATATCTTTGATATTATCAAACATAATCACTTGAAAATTCTGCATGTTTGTTGTTGTGGGAGAAATACACCCACATGCTTCCTGCGAATTATGTTGGTTTGATAATAGCAACGATCTATAACTTTTCCCAATAAGTCATTATGCATGTTTGATGTATATATATTTGTGAAATTCATTACTAATTCATGAGTTTTGCAGCCAATCCAATTTCAGAAATTATGTCACATGTATACCCCTGTAAACCCCATACAAACTAAAACCAATGATGCTAATTAGTTACAACCACTAGTGGATGTATACTCTTCTGATACAACCACTAGTGCTTGTAACTAATTAGCATCTCAATATCCAAAAGGGATTTTTACTATCCATTTCGGCTCGTGATTGTATATTCAATACAACAAGGACGCGAGTGTTGTAAACATTACATATATATATATAAACGAACTCGGTCTCAAAAATGTCCCTCGGCCTGCGGCCTCGGGCCTTTTTTAAGACCTCGGGCAAATATTTTTCTATACGCACCTCCCAGCCGGTAAATAACATATATATATATATATATATATATATATATATATATATATATCTTTAATTAGAACTATGTCTCCAACAGCTAGATTCCTTTGCTCATATTTCCACTTGTTGGAGCGTTGAAAACATTCAGTTGACCATCTGTTCCAAAACTGTTGCACAAGAGCTTGACATAAATACCCGCGTTTAAGCAACGATAAAGGTTTGTTTGTGGTCTCTGGATGATCGGGGAGAGCCTGCAAAGGTCTTCCAATCAAAAAGTGACCAGGTGTCAAGGCAGAAATACCATCGTCGTCATTAGTGTCAAGTGAAGCAGCGATTGGTCTCGAATTCAGACAAGCTTCTATTTGACATAAAACGGTGGTGAGTTCCTCAAAGTTTAGTTTGCTTCCACCAACGATTCTTTTAAGATGACGTTTGCAAGCTTTCACTCCATTTTTCCCAAACTGATCCATGATGTGGACCCGTGGGAGGGCTGAATTTCCGGCCTTGTGTATAACAGAAATCTGGGATGGTAGATTGGGTTTTGTCTTCTTGTAGGTAACTGTAAAATTATTTGAGATCTTTGTTAGCACAGGTAAAATAGGTTGCGTTGTCACTCCAGATTTGAGAAGGTTTTCCTCTTCTTGCAACAAATCGACGTAGTGTTGCGATAAATGCTTCTGCTGTTAAATCAAAGACAAGTTCTATATGGCAGGATTTGGTTTGCAAGCAGACAAATATGGACACATACGCCTTCTGATACGTTGGTCTTCGTTTGGCTCCACTTTTAATGCAGATAGGACCAGCATAATCGACTGAGACCATTTCGTTTGGGAAGGATGGATTAATTATTTCAGCTGGAAGTTGACCCATGGTAATCTTTGGAGAAGCACGTAGACATGTAACAAACTGACGAGTACACGCGTAAAAATCTCGCAAGTTGTTACAGCATTGTTGCCTGTACAATGCTGTAACAACTTGTTGACATATGTGAACAACATTGATAAATGAACAACATTGTTCATCATTGTTTCAACAAGTTGTTACAGCTTGATGAAACAACAACCGTTGTTCACGCATGTTGTAACAACCGAGGAACGTATTGATACATCAACCATGTTCACCCTTGTTGTAACATTGTTGTTCATCGTTGTTATTTCGTCATGCTGTTACAACATGTTGTATCATGTGCGAACAACGTTGTTGGTTATAAAAATGTGCTGTTGGAACAACTTGTTCATGACTGTTGATTTATCCGTGAACAAGTTGTTCGAAACATAAGTGAACAACTTGTTGACAACTTGTTCACGGCGAGCAGCACAACATTGTTCACGCCCGTTGATAACCGTGAACAAGTTGTGCGTTTTTACGCGTGTACACTTGCGCATAATGTTCCTAGCGACAATGATGTGATAAGTGAACCTAAAACCAGTTTAGGTCCACCATGGCACAATCGTTTGTGTAGTAAGTACGCAATGTTCAGGGCGTGTCCAGAATGTTTTATCCTTTTTTTTTGGCTATTAAAAATAATTCACGCAGGCAATGGTCTAGTAATTGAACTTATTAAAAAGACAGCGGAAAAACAAAATATTGCTCTTGATGGTAAAATCTCAGGATTAATTAATTTCGTTTTTTTTATGCTCGGACATAACTAAACTCATTTTAATACGTAAGCTTACATAAAAATATACTAAAGGTTACCAATGATTAGCTGCTATATTTCATGTATGTCGCCTTAAGAGAGGGAATACATAGTAATAACTCTAGTGCTATCCTGATTTCTTTTCACACCTATCGCGTGGGTTTTGCGTGGAAGTCTAAACATCCCTCTCGCGAAAACAAAATGGCGGAAGAAGTCATAAGAGTGAACTACCTCCTGTAAAAAAATTGTATTACGAGAACGTTTTGTTAAAGACTCCTCTTGAGCAAGAAAAAGTTTTATGTAGTTTTACATAATATTGCAGACATGACATAATATGAACATCTATGTCATTCTCAACTGCTCAACAAGTCGCGAGTTACGCGCGATAATTACCTCGTAAGCCCTAATCTCTATATACAACTGGATGGGCCATTCCCTATGGCCAGCAGTCAAACATTTCGTGCCAGTCGCCGCCATATTGTGGAACATATGACGCATTGCGGCCTTAGAACTTGTTCCCAATCCCAAAGTTGACTAGCATAAGCAATCTTGACGTCAGCACGGTCAGATTATCCGGGGGTAGGACTATTATGTGTGCTGTGCCGGGGGAGTCGGAAAAGCCGAAAGCAAACAACAGATGCCGGTTCGTTTAGTTTTCACTGTTTAACAACAAATTCAGTCAAAAGATGGCAAGTACATAACACGAAATATTGTTAAGGCATTATGATTACTATAAAAGGTACAATTTAAGACTTGGAATTGAATTCTTCGTAGATTTTATAGTCTGTTTTTCAGTTTATATTATCGTGAACTTTCTTCGTTGTCGGCACTGAAGAAAAACAACGAAATGTAAAGGTTTTACAGCTCAGTAACAGAAACAAATACAAGAAATTAGCGTCTTAAATCTTAGTAAGTACTTCTTGTGTCATTACATTCGTTTAAATTTTCTTAAAATTACTCTTTTTGTCTGTTTTCAATCTTCGAAAGCTATGAACTTCACTGGCAGCCACCTTGGGTAGTGGTCACGTCATCATACAACTGGCAAGCAAAATCCGGCCAAATGGCCCAGTTGTATATAGAGATCAGTGCTCGTAAGATCTAAAACTAACTTAAGAAGAATTAAGGAACTATACCCCATTACTATACATTCCCTCTCTTACCTTTATGCTCTCTGTATTATATTTATTGGCGAATTTAATAAATAAAAAATGAAATGACTACGCAATACTGTAAAAACATACCTGCCCAGATTACAAAGATTACAAACACTGCCACAATTCCCAAATAGCCACTCACGTTCAGAGCTAAATGAAATACCATCTGCCACAAGACTTCGGATAATTCTAAATTATAAATAATCAGGAAAAACTCATAAAGTGCTTATGCAGTCAAAAAATCGCTTTGAAATAAACTCGTTTACTTGAAAAAACCCCACAGAAATCTTAAAGATTAGCGTTTCCAACTCTTTCATATTTTACTTCGTTCTTGATATATTAAGATTTGTTTGATATGCAAATGATCCTCACTTTTGACGTCACACTGCATAATGATTTGCCAAAGAGCCTGTCAACAACGATTTTGTAACGAAATTGTGAAACTGTGCGTGTATGTGTGATACTAAAACGTTAGCTTACGATTCGAGTGCCATGATTTAATAAAGTCAAAGATACACAGGCTTTTTAGTAACTTAAAGTCATTATACAGTGTGACGTCAAAGTGAGGACATTTGCATATCATGCAACAAATCTTAATATCTCATGTACATGAGATTTGGAAGAGTTTTAAACGCCAATCTTTATACTTTCTATAGTTCTTTAAGTTAGAGAGTTTATTTTGAAGTGATTTTTTCACTGCATAAACATTTTAAGCCAGAGGCAACAGAAATTACTTTTTATCTATATTGAAAGAAACTTATTTCTATTTTCAGTTTAGAATTAGTATAGTTTTATCAGTCCTTGCAGTACAAGCTTGTTAATATACTTTACAGAGGTTTCAGGTGATTGCGTCCACCTGATGTAAAAGTTCTTGGCGCCGATAATTGTTTTTGACATAAAGGAGTGGTTGCCAAATCAAGCGTCTCAACGTTATTTAGTACATATTATCTGATTAAACCGTCTATTCTTATTCAGATCTCACTAATATGGCTTTAAAACGGCCTCGATCTTCTTTCGGACATCGGTGGTGTCGGTGGTTTTATTATTCCATGATTTGCTAATTACTCCTTTATGTCAAAAACAACTATGGGCACCAAACTCTTTTACATCAAGTGGGCGCAAATCACCTGAAACTGCTGCAACATTTATAACAATTCACCGAAACACGTATACTTGTGACACACGTACGGTTCCCATTCGAGTTCTTGTTGCTGAATGGTTAGAGGTTGCGGTGCCGTCTAAAGCTCAGAAATTTTCTGAGTATTAACAACCTACGACTTCTTGCAAGAAACTCGTTATTCTTTTAATTATTCACCTGGAATGCTCAGACTATCAAGCAGCCCTGGTTAGATTGAATATGGAGCCAATCATCCAACATCACAAGAAATTGTGCTTCAAGTTATTTAAAGGTGTAAAGTCCGATCCTTCACATAAACTCAATTGTTTGTTACCACCTAAACATGAGTCAAAGCGCGACAAAATCACTGTTTTAATATTCCACATATGCGAAGCTATAGAGCTAAGAAATCGTTTATCGCCGCAATGTGTGCTTATTTTTAGATTATACATGTTTTTAAAAAAAGTCATTACGCAAAACTTCACAGAACATATTATAGGTACTTGTAGTAAATTTACCTTGTTGTTAGTTTGATTGTTTGTTTTCTGACTATTCCATTTCATTGTATATATTTTATTACTACTATTTTATATAATTGTAAACATATTTTCTAACGTAATTCAACCTTAACGGTTGCGATATTATTTTAATAAATCTATCTATCTATTCTAATTGTAACGTAAATCACAAAGTAATATATTATAATCACGCGTTTAGTTATAATAATCTTGCCAAAAGCAAAAACAGTTAAGGCTTTTTATATAATTAAACAACAGCAACACAGCGCATAGAATGTAAATTTAACCAGTGACGGTTCGTGTTGATCAAAGCATGGGTACACTTTCCTACGTCATAGCTCGGACTCAGGCTTCTAGAGTGAATTGGTCTCAAACAAAGTTTGAACAGGTCGAGGTCAACACTTTGAGGCCTGGACCTCTTCCTGTGCTGAATAAAATTGTCTGGCGTCAGCCAGAATAAAATACTCCGGCGTTAGCCAGAATAAAATACTAAATATTCGTCGTCAGGCTTCAAAGTGTTAAAAGAGATAGGTTTCAACACTTTGAGGCCTGGACCTCACCCTGTGCTGAAAACTCGTCTGGCGTTAGCCAGAATAAAATACTAAAGACTCGTCGTCAGGTTTCAAAGTGTTAACATTACCAGAAATTTGGGTCATTTGTGCCGCTGCTCTCGGTAAGCGGGCTATGTTCGCCTAATAACATAATTATGTATTCCAGAATGTCTGATGAGTGTGATTCTACTGTATTCTAGTGTTTCTCATTATTCAGGTCATTGAGTTCTTTAGAATTCGCCTAAATCGTGCACGATAAGGACTGTGAAATCAAGCAAGTTCAAACGCTTTTGGAAGTACTATGCTAACGACAAATGAGGACCTTTATGTGCTCTCGAAGTAGACTGACTCATGCCGGATGCAACGCGAATCGGGCACTTCCCATCACCCGTAACGTTGTTGGTCAATTTGGCCAATTTCTAGAGCCTGTTTGCAAAGATTATTATGGCTAACACTATGGATAGTGGCGCTTTCAGTGCAAAAATAAGACGAGCTAGGGAAGTACTTTGTCGTCGAAGTAAGCAAACGTTTTTTAGTTATAACTGTTCCTTAGTCCATGCTGAAGTCAAATGGAGTCGGGCAAAGAAGAAATATGTCACCGTTTAAGCAAAATTTCAATTATTATGTGCTCTCCTTATTATTTACTGCGAGAATCTCCATTATTATGGTCCTTAATACGCACGCGCGCCACCATCTTGTCCCAAATTTCTGGTAATGAAAGAGTGACTCAAAGGGAGCGGTCCAGTCCTTTCGCGGCTTTTCCAAAATATGTCGTCAAATATGTTTTGCCAAAAAGCTAAGCGGTAAACCAGATTTCTGATTAGAGTTTTTGTTGTGGTTAGGGTATCGAGAAGATATTGCTAAAATGTTGAGACTCACTGAAGCTTGATGACAAATTTTGAAAAACAAAATCTGACGATATAGTTTGGAAAGTCGCAAAGACTGGACTGGTCCCTTCGAGTCATCCCTTCTAACCTCGACCGCCAGAGCAGCGTATTTCGAATGCTATTTTGACTGTTATAACGAAGTTGAAATAAAAAAATAATGTGTTCCTTGGACAGAGCGTATCTTAAAGGCCTAAAACCATTACACAATCGAAAAACCAAATTTACGCTTCCACCATATATCCCCTTTAACATAGGTTTATACCTGCATGAGCCAAGCTTAGAGCCCACAATCGAAGATACGAGGCGGTGTTGGAAATACAACCCAGACAAAACTCGATGGTGTTAATGATTTGATGGATAAACAGTTCACCAAAATCAAACTAAAATAGAAACAGAGAAAACATATTATAGTAATTATATACTTCGCGTTTTAGATTATATTATGTGCATCTGGCGTCGTTTCCGAGCATTTCCATTTGCAACGCGTTGCAAAAACCATCGTTTTCACAGCGTTCGCACGCGAAAACTAATGAAACGACCTCAATTCACGAGTGGCTTCGATAAAAATATTGTTTGCAATGCTTAAATATACATTACTTCTGAAAGGCATACATAATTCATAAGATAACAACAACATTCGTTTTACGACCATTTTCCCCGCTTACGCTGGGCTTGGTCGGCGGCTCCCCACAGCAGTTTCCGCCACTTCTTTCTTCTCTGGCGCATCCTCCCTTTTTAGACTACTCTCTCATGTTCCTCTCCACAACCAGGCTCCACGTCGTCCTTGGCCTTCCTCTTCCTCTCACGCCTTCTACCTCATAAGACATAGGTTTCTTTCACCCAGTCACCATTATCTTTCCATCTCAAATCATTAATAATTCATGAGGAAAATACAAAGGAACTCAGTACCGTGTCGGTGGTTTGGATAGATTTGTTTGAGATGCTATACCTTACACTCGGAGGAGTGTCTCACGAGTGTCTCATCAGGATATCCAAACACCTCGAAGTTTGTTCAAAAACCTCGGCTCCGCCTCGGTTTTCAACAAACGTATCGGTCGTGTATGATATATTACGTAATACATGCCCCAGCCATCTCAACCGGTTCCGCACTCCTCACACATGTCACATGCACTTTCCCTCTACATACACCAAGAAAATCAGTACTAAACGGAGTTTGGATATGTGGACAAATAATTGCATAAATTAAGCCAACTTTCACCTCAAATTTCTCTTAAAACACTGATTCATTTGAGAACCTGTATCAAACACTCGAAAGTTGTATTTGATCTGACATCAAAACCTTGGTTTTTCAACACACTCCTCGGTGTTTGATATCAGATGAAACACTCCTTCTCGTATATGATATAGTACTTCCAAAATCATCAATAATCCATGAAAAAAAAGGTTTAATGAGGGTCTGTAAATCTGATACAGAACTCGTTAACCCCCCTCCCCCCCCCCAAAAAAAAAAAACCCCAACAAAAAACAAACAACAAAAAAAACCCAAAAAAAACAACAAACAAAAAAACAAAAAAACAAAAAACAAAACAAAAACCCACTTTAAACTGAAAATGTAATTAACTGGGCTTCATGCGATTGATTGTAACTGTGGTTTTGAAACTCGCATAAACGAAACGTACCGAAAGAATTGGTTTAGTTTAGATGTAAACGAATCTTAACGTTAATTCAAATCTCCTTTTTCGGGTGAGGAAAGAATTTCGTGACACGAGTCAGCCCGGTTAGCCATGTAAAGAGCACCTTACCCTGTGTGGCTGGTCTTCTGTTTGGGGCGGGAGGCGAAATGAACGCCTGTCATGCAGTAAAACCCGCGTATAAGAACTTAGGTTTTTCCAAGTTAGGTGAAAAAGGTTATTATATTTTTTCTCTACTAAGAATTTGGCCTACTTAGGTTCTTAAATAGGTTCTTATTTCATTAAGAGTAAAACACTTGTCGTCAACACTACAACTATATACATGCAGTACATGTACAGTATTCTACACTGGTTGATACAGTAACCGTGTAACTGTTGTTATTAAGGGTATAGAAACACTTATCAGTAAACACCGCTAAAACTATATATGCAGTACCTGTACGGTGCTCTACACTGGTTGATACTGTAACTGTTGTTGATAGTATAAAGTCTACTCACTGAAACTATATAAATCTATAATTCGTGTAGAGACAATTATTTGTATATCAAATTTTTATATTGAAATTACAAAAGATGCCGCAGTCTGGTTGCAGTCTGGTTACTTTTTCTAGTTTTTCATGATATTCCAAATAACCTGTTCCAGTTTTTAGGCCCCACAGGTTCTTATATAATGGGGGTTTAAATGGCAAAATTTTACACAGGTTCTTATGCGGCTTTTGCTGTAGTCCTATTCATAAAAGCGTACTAATTAGTGCGATTCACGACATGGTTTACTTAACAGGTCGTGAATATATTAAGCTAAAATCAGAATCGGGCTTTATTTTGAAGATTTTCTTGAGAATCATTTGGAAAAAACAGTGAAAACATCACGACCATTCAAATTAACGATTCATTTCCACTGTTCGAGCTTTTGAACATTCAAAGGCCGCGCAACACGCAAAGCTCGTCTAGTCACAGCTCTATTGTTATGCTCGACGAGTTGACAGTCTGTTTACATTAATTTAATTAGCAATCTTGAATGCATAAACGACATTATTGTTATGCTCCTTAGCATCGTCAGTCATTATTTATGGAGGGGGGAGGGAAAAAATGGGGGGAGTCATAGGTATATATATAAAGCCAAAGGAGATGGGGGCTATTTAACGTGTTGTTTTTTTAAATGGGAAGGGGCAAAAATATGGGGTTGCAATTATTATTAAATATTGCTTAATGTCATGTAATGTAACATATGGCCTCTTTTAATTAAATATTTGTAAGATATTATCATGTTAGGCTATAGGCACACGGTAACGTTTCCAAGCGTTTTCGTATTGTTTCAAGTAATGAGCTGATTGTTTTCGATTCCCTTGAGAACAGTAAACAATACGAAAACGCTCGAAAACGTTACCGTGTGCACATAGCCTTATATTAATGAGTCATGGTAACGTTGACAACTATTAGATAAACCAACAAATTTTAAGCTCGATGCCATTTGTCCTTGAATGTTTTGGATTCTTTTGATTATTTATAATGTGTAAAACACAATCTTCATATAGTATTAAACAGTAGACTTTTATACAGCCACTGCGCCATTCTGCTAGCATATTTTTTGGTTGACGTTTGCAGCAGTTCCTTGGGACGAAGTGACTAAACATGGCTAGGCAAATTAGCGAAGATGGGAGGGGGGTCACAGAGAAAATGTTCTAATATGGAGGGGGATACTGTAAAATTCCTGCTTTCTTAGGGCCTGCTCACATGAGACCGAGTTCCATCGGGGGGTAGGGATAACTCGGAGGCTAGGGTCAAAGTTGACCCTGTTTCACATGATAAACCACAACTACCGAGTTGTCCCCCGACATAAAGGTGGATTTCCATTCAGTGCATTTTATCGCGCGATCGACTTTTTGCGATCGCTTTCTTTTGAATTGTGGGTTGTCAAGCGGAACGCATTTCATTAGCTTTGGTTGAATACACACATTTCAAAAGAAAGCGATCGAGAAAAGTCGATCGCGCGACAAAATGCACTGAATGGAAATCCAGCTTAACCCTAGCTTTCACGTGAATAAAAGAACGCGCTAGTAACATCAACAATTAAACGCAGGCAAATGGCACGTGAACAAGAATAATGCGTATAAATTAGAATGTTTTTTACAATGTACGCATGCGTAATTATACAAAAGTTGACCCTAACCCCCGAGATAACTCGGGTGAAAACGTTCACATGGAGGAACGGTTAACTCTGGCCCTAGGGTTACCCTCGCTCAGACCGAGTTATCCCTATCCCCCGAGTTATCTCGGTCTCGTGTGAACGGTTTCCGAGATATCTCGGAGGGTAGGGTTATCCCTAATCCCCGAGATAACTCGCCTCATGTGAACAGGCCCTTAGGGGGGCTTTCAATTTTAAAAATTATAAAAGAAAAAATTCCTCCCCCCGGTCCCTAACAATAGACGGAGTATAATTGCATCTCGAAATATAGTAAGGTTAGATATACTGCCGAAACAGAGAACGTAGGAGTCTTGCTGCTTTATGTGTTGTATTGTGTTTGTGACAGTCGGATGAAAATTTACCTTAAGGCGGATTTCCATTCAACTTTTTTTGTCGAGCGAGTGACTTTTGCGATCGCTTTCTTTGTCTCATTAAGCTGGATTTCCATTCAGTGCATTTTGTCGCGCGATCGACTTTTCTCGATCGCTTTCTTTTGAAATGTGTGTATTCAACCAAAGCTAATGAAATGCGTTCCGCTTGACAACACACAATTCAAAAGAAAGCGACCGAAAAATGTCGCACGCGCGATAAAATGCACTGAATGGAAATCCACCTTGAAGCTGGATTTCCATTCAGTGCATTTTGTCGCGCGATCGACTTTTCTCGATCGCTTTCTTTTGAAATGTGTGTATTCAACCAAAGCTAATGAAATGCGTTCCGCTTGACAACCCACAATTCAAAAGAAAGCGATCGCAAAAAGTTGATCGCGCGATAAAATGCACTGAATGGAAATCCACCTTTAAGCCTGGTTTCCATTCAGTGCTTTTATCGCGCGATCGACTTTTGCGATCGCTTTCTTTTGAATTGTGGGTTGTCAAGCGGAACGCATTTCATTAGCTTTGGTTGAATACACACATTTCAAAAGAAAGCGATCGAAAAAGTCGATCGCGCGACAAAATACACTGAATGGAAATCCAGCTTTAAAGTCGATCGCGCGACAAAATGCACCGAATGGAAATCCAGCTTAAAGGTGGATTTCCATTCAGTGCATTTTATCGCGCGATCGCTTTCTTTTGAATTGTGGGTTGTCAAGCGGAACGCATTTCATTAGCTTTGGTTGAATACACACATTTCAAAAGAAAGCGATCGAGAAAAGTCGATCGCGCGACAAAATGCACTGAATGGAAATCCAGCTTAAGCCCTCGGGTGGAACGGATCCAGCCGAAAGCCCACAATTCCAAAAAAACGATCGCAAATCGTCGATCGCGCGACAAAAAGCACTGAATGGAAATCCACCTTTAGTGATATAGGTTTTGAAATTCTATTTATTAGCTCGTTGAGTTCAAAACGATTTCGGACTATTTTGCGTTTGGTTAATCCAAGGATATAAGTTTTCCCCCCGAATACATTTGGAGCCGAGTTTGGAGCTGCTGCTTATTATTTTACAATTTGCATATTAAGCGAGTTTGGTTTGTCAATTGGCCAGCGAGGCTTACTAAAGGAATGATACATATCCAAAGTAATAATAAGAGTCAAATCGATTTCCCTGTAGCGCGTTTTTGTTTCTCATCCAGAGTATATAATCTGAAATCTGATACTCGTGGTATAAAAGCTACCTGCGTCGCAGGCGGAAATATAAATCGGTTTTAAAACACATTTTCATTGATTGAACTATTTCATTTGCTTCCTCTTAACGAACTTTACTGGAATGATCGCTTGCATGTAAGGATTCCGAACGAAACGAGAACGACAGTCATGTCAGCACAACCTTGAATAATATGTCAAACAAAAGCAATGCTATTTGGTGTAGAAAGTCCAGGATTCTAGCTGAACGAAAGTACTTTAAAAATGGGAAAACATGGCTTAGTTCGCAAGGATGGTGACGAATACGAACTTAACAGTTTGTCGAGTTTTCACAGTACGCATTCACAACATTTAAAAACGTCGGTCCGATATTTCACTAGCACAGACCTCACGCTCGGTCAATATGTCCTGGACCATTAACTCTCTTGGGGTAGAGTTTTGATTCCTCAACTTGGCAGTGAATATAATCACTCGTGCAATTTAATTATTTTTATATTCTGGTACAATACTTAACACCTTTTTTCTATACTTATGACTATGCTGCCGTTGTTAGTGTTATTTAGCAAGATTACCTTTGCTATTTCTAAATAGCCAGTGTTTTCGTTTTCTTCTATTGTCATCATTTATCAATATCTTGGTATTGTAACTCCTTATTGGCACAAATAAAGAAATAACCGATCGACCAAACAAATAAAGAAAAAAATATATCACATGCAGAACCTTATCCCCAGGGTCTTTTTTCGGTTTCAGTAAACATAATTGCAATTATCTGACGATGAAGTGGATAGGCAATACACGTCGAAACATATTCTTAAAAAGGCACTGTCACTTGTCGAGCGGGCGGGAGCGAGAGGAGGCGTTGGCATTCATATTTGATGCGGCAAGCAACTGCTGTCCAGCAATAAAGTGACGATTGATTGATTGATTGATTGATTGATTGATTGATTGATTGATTGATTGATTGATTGATTGATTGATTGTAATGAATGATTCTGTAGTGAGTGTGATTGAGTGATTGTAGTGAGTGATTATGAGTGAGTGATTGTGACAGAGTGATTGCGACTGAGCGAGCGATATCTGTATTTGCTTTGCTATTACTAAAAACAGCAGTGCATGAGTCTTGACAGTTATACTAATGACATTTACAGCAGTTTCAGGTGATTCGCGCCCACCAGATGTAAAAGTTCTTGGCGTCGATAGTTGCACGTTTTTGACAAAAATGAGTGATTAAGCTGGGCGCACGCGCTACGATTTTTATCGGCCAACTAAATTTTGGGCTTTTGACTAAAATCGTTACGTGTGCGGTGTCATTACCGAGCCATTTTTATCGGCCGATTTTTATCGGAAAATATCAAACTGGTTTGATATTGCCTGATTAAAATCGGTCAAAATATGGCATCATACCGTGTGTGACGATTACTAATTTCTATCGTTCACTCGGATCACTTATTATTCTTCCTGAAGTTATTTGGTATGATGATCGTAAAAATAGTGGCTCCAGTTGCTAAAGATGTATACGGCACATAGAGATTACTTCATGGTAAATGCTTGCGAACGATTTTTATTCACGAGTTGTGAAGTATCATAAAACGAACGAGCGAGGTAGGAGCGAGTGAGTTTTATTATAATTCACGAGTGTATAAAAATCGTACAAAGCATTTACCATGATGTTATTTGTTTATTTCATAGGTATTGAGATTTCTTAACAAAGATATAAGCGAAACTTAAGAGGACTGTTTTCTAGCTCAGAGCCAGAGGATTCCACTTGGTTGACTTTGTTTTTGCTATAGGAATATAAACAAGTTTACTGTGGTCTCGAAAACCAAATCATGAATAGTTCTTGCCGTTATTTTATCTTTGAAATATCTTTCGGTAAAAACTGGTCAAATTCTACCTCGTAGAGAAATCGGTTCGCATATTGGCTCAGTTTTGGCACGAACTTTGACCAGAAACTCCGACAAAATAGTGCTCGAGTTCTGTTGCTATCATTATCTCCATGTTTCTGTTTTCAGCTTTTCTTCATTATGCTTTTCTGTATACGTTTGTGTCCTTTTGAAAGTTTTCTGTTCTTCTTTTCCTTTAATAAAGTAACCTGATTGCTGCCTACGTCCAACGAAACAAAGCTTCAATTTCGCTTCAATTTCAAAGTTCAGACACGACGGCCATTTGTGTAAAACGTCTCCGAAATCTATCTTCGCCTCTCCGGCTTTCGTCGTATGCTGCTCCTTTTGCATTACGTAATAACTCGTACGACAATTTTTCACTAGTGAAATTTTGTCGTTCGTCGTCCTGATTGGACGAACGATGTTTTTCACCGTGAAAAAATATCGTTCGCTATTCTGATTGGCTGTTGAAAGTTAGCGAACGATTTTTACTTCACTGCTTTACTATGAAGAAATCTCAATACCTATGAAATAAACATGTATGGTAAAAACCGATTTTTATCGGTTGAACAGCCGATAAAAATCGCCGACTAAAATCGTAGCGTGTGCGCCATGCAGGCTAAGCAAATCACGCAAATTAACAAAAACCACCGACACCATCGATGTCCCAAAGAAGATCGAGGCCGTTTTAAACCATTTAAACCATGCAATATTAGTGAGATCTGAATAGGAATGGGCTGTTTCATCAGATAATATTTAGACTAAATAACGTTGAAATGCGTGATTTCTAACCCCTCCTTTATGTCAAAAACATCTATCAGCGCCAAGAAATTCTACATCCGGTGGGCGAGAATTACCTAAAACTGCTGTGACAGTGGCATGTTTTAACAGTGAAATATTCTGTTTCCAGTAGCAAACTGCAAAAAATCTAGGTCGGTAAATACGAAAATAACTCTTTAATTCTGCTAAATATCTTTCTCTATTTTCTAAGAAGATCAACTAAATCGATAATAGTCCACTAGTTGGACAATACTAAACTAGGCTGCACTAAACAAACCCCAGAATTTCTCATTTTTAATAAGTTTTTAATGGGAACTTGCTCAAAGGTGGGGATCACTTTACTGGAAACAGAACATTTTCTTTTCGCCTTTTCAGCCGTTTAAGTAAGGTCTTACGAGCGAATGTCTTCAGCAAGCGTTTTTCTCTTGTCAAACGAACGCTTGCGGTTTGGCCTTGGGTTTGAACCCTCGAAACCGGACCTTTTGCCGCTCGATAATATTGTTATTGTCCACTGAATCTGTCCACGTTTAAGGGGCTGTTTATATACATGGGAGGCGGAACGGGACGTTTGCCGGGACGGGACGTTTTTTATCCCGGATTTACATGAGAATGTTCCTACCGGGACGATTTCACCCTGGAATACCCGGGACGTTCAACAAGCATCTCTAGTTCGTCTTGAACATGTTCGGTATTTCGCTTATATTAAGAAAACTAAGCTATTTGGTCGGATAAACTGTACGTATGTTGTGGCCAGATGAATTATCTTTCTTCCAGTATATTTGATAGCTTCTACAGTGGTTTGTTTCTCGAGAAAACATTCGGAAAAGACAGATTATAATACATACGGAAAAAAAATCATCATAGCGGCCGCCATTATGATTTGGATATGTTTGGTATATTTCGCTTTTTTTAAGGAAACTAAGCTATTTGGTCGGATAAACTGTATGTATGTTGTAGCAAAGTGAATTATCTTTCTGCCAATATATTTTATAACTTCTACAGTGGATTATTTCTTGAGAAAACGTTCGGAGTAGACTCTGTGGAAGCCATTTTTGTTTTTGCATTTGTTTATGTTGCATTTGTTATGACAAATGTAGCAATATACACTTGTTGACTGGCGCCGAGGGAAACATCGAGTTTTACGGACCCGAAGGCTTCAATATCACCCGAGGGCTTTAGCCCGAGGGTGACATTGAAGCCTGAGGGACCGTAAAACTCGATGTTTCTCGAGGCAAAAGTCAACAAGCGTTTTGTTATATACCAAAGACTTTTAAACTACAAAATACAAAACTGCCTTGAAACTTGCAAACGGCGAAAAGACTTACCAAAACACTTTGACTTTGTCTTCGTAATTTCAATTCAAGTCATTCAACTAAACAAATACACCAGACTCAACACTAAGAACAGCTTTAAATTTCTCCAAGTGTTTTTCAGACCTTTGAAGACATGTATAGAAATTATTTCTTTCAGAAAATGGACTATTTCGTACCAAACAAGCTCGAAACAAGCTCTTGTTTTCAAAATGCCCGAAGAGTCCAAAGTTCTTGATCTGATGCAATAATCGTGTATTCACGTGAACAACGCATGATTAAAGCGACGTCAGAGGGAAACATTGCACTGTTTCCCTCTCATTGTTGACGTCAGAGGGAAACAGTGCAATGTTTCCCTCGGCAGAAAGAAACATTGAGTTTGTTGAACAGCACGTGACCATGATTTGACCAATAGGATTTCATTATTGGCAAACGAAAGCCTTTGGTATATAACAAAGTCAGCATAATATCGTCCCGTCAAAGCGGGACGGAGTGTTAATGAGAAAAATTGTCTTGGATTTGCCGGGATCCCGGTTGAGAAAACCGGGATCCCGCTTTGCCGAGACAAACAACTTTCCACATAAACGGAACGGGATAAATAAGAGAGATATGCATGAATAGCGAGATCTTGGCAAACGTCCCGTCCCGCCTCCCATGTAAACAGCCCCTACGTTCTCTTATGCAGTTCAAAACAAGAACAAAATGTGCACACGGTAACGTTACCGAGCGTTTTCGTATTGTTTCAAGTAATGAGCTGATTGTTCTCGATTGCCTTGGGAACAGTGAATAATACAAAAACGTTCGGAAACAATACCGTGTGCACAAAGTCTGGACTTCTCTCACAACTGGAAAAACTGATAATTATAGTATCGGCACATGGCTTGTCGAGTTGCCATTCTGTCACGTCAGCAGCCGTCCGAGCAATACAAATATACACACGTTTGCTTCGGTGAAATTCTTTAATTGTACATTTTCAGGAGAGAGCATTTTTTAACTCACTGAAAGTTTATAGCAAAAATTTATCTTGACAACTTTCCCTAATATTTTGCTCTTGTGTTCTATACGGCAAAAACCAGATCACAATTTTGACCGAAGAAAGTTTGTGAAAACCGTAAATATTTGCCCACATTTCATTGTTTCAACAGAGGCGTAAGGAAAGCTTACTCATTCAGAAGATTAAACCCTCGCTTAATGCAAACATCAGCTCCTCACTTTCTCTCTTCTGACATCTCACCTCCCAACCTCTCACCTCTCATATATCGATCTGTAATATATAGTTATTATTAGTAACCTATTTATATATTTGTAATTATTTATTCCATCATTCATTCTGAAGATGTTGCGAGAAGCAACGAAACGTTAGATTCATTAAATTACTTTTAAACTTATGGCTTTGCTTCGTGTATTATGCTGGGCATTGATATTTATATTAAGATTAAGATTAGTAGTGGTACAACAATCAGTAACTTCCCCGACCCCCTGTTCAATGTTGTATAATATTCTTATGATGATTTTCGCCGAAATTGTTAATGTTAACTTGTTTCATTAGACAACATTTTAAAGGGAGGGGAGGAGAGATGGCGTGCATATATTGCAAAATAAACGATGGTGAACGACTAAATTTAGAAAAGCTAAGTGTCCCAAAGACTTTTGAGATCGATTGTAGCTGTTTATCACATACTGATAAGTGTTTTCATTTAACTACTGAGGTTTCTTTTTCAGACAATTTAAAAAAATATTCCCAACTTATTTCATTTTGGATGAGTCCAGGGAGTAGAAGCAACTTCTACTTTTCGCAACGTCTTGAATGTAACACAGAATTTCACAGAATTTCTTGCACGACGAACATATTTACATGTTTATTTTGAAAAGATAATTCTGAATGGTTTTACGTTCTATTTGTATGTTTCTTGACTTTCTTAGTATTCAGTGGGAATTTTCCACGGAACCTTTGTCTTCAAAATTCAATTCGTGAATAACCAACACTTCGGTCAATCTCGTTCCCACGTCCCGTCGACCGAAAGCTCTGGGATAATCCGTTTCAAATCGACATTTCATTGGTTGAATAATTGACAGTGGCCAGTTGTATTCCTTGTTCTTTCGAAAGCCTTGAAGGGTTTCAAATTTTATCTGGCGACCGAAACTTGTCAAGAACCAAACCTCTGGAACCAAACAGCAATTGAACAGCAAGTATTCGGTGGCTTATTCTGGTTTCGAAAGGGAAAACGGTGGGTACTGAAGTGGCGTGTTGTCCGAGGTGCGGTATCTTGTCAGTTGTGGAACAAGATGGCTAGTAATTTCAGAACTACATATCGTTGAAGTATAAGGTGTACGTATGTTGTTACGTGTTGAATGAGCTTTCATTTGATGTATCGTTCAAAATTCTGCGTTTTATTATGTGCGAACCACTGTTTGAAATAATATTACAGATAAACAGGAAATGGACTTCTCACAAGTGTTACAGAAATTTAGATTTCTTTTGAAGTATTTAACGCACAACATTTATATATATATATATATATAGATATATATATATATATATATATCTATAGATATATATATATATATATAATTTATTATTGAGTCGGTTTTCTTTGATGTACCGCGGGCTTGTATATAGCATACAGCCCTTGAATACTAATTAGATAAGAACCCAGCTAACAAATTTACGTTGTGACAATGTTGTAACGACGTTAGACTTTCGTTGTGACAACGTTGCGTGTTAACGTTGTGGCAACGAAAATTTGTAGACAGCAGGCAACGTTGTGACAACGTTATAAATTACGAAACAGCGACGTTTTGATCTGACAACGTTTTATCAGCAACGTTGTGACAACGTTAAACAGTGACCTTTCGACAACGTTTTCACAAATGCTTTTATATTGATTGAATTTGCGTTCTTAATTTAGACCGTTTTCATAATACATATAGCATATATACCTGTATGATTAATGAATTTGCTTAGTTTTAGTCAATAACCTTTAACAACTGAAGACGCCATATTATTGATTTTGCCTGTTCGTTCATGACTCGATCGTGAAGGAAGAAAACATATTTGCAAAATACAGGAAATACGTACGACACTTATATCGAACCATGTGTTTGCGAAAACGAGTTTCCCTGTACTCCAAACACACACGAAAAAAGAACTGAAAAACAATCAATAAACGAAAATAGATATACCTCATATACGAACATCGGTCAACACACAGAGCTTAATTGTTAAATTCAAAAGATTAATAAAATACCGTATTATTGCGAAGTTCAAATATCGTAGAGTGAAAAACTTATCCTCCTCAAACATTTATGTGAAATCGAACGTAACATGGCGGGAGTGACTTAAGGTGGATTTCCATTCAGTGCATTTTATCGCGCGATCGACTTTTTGCGATCGTTTTCTTTTGAATTGTGGGTTGTCAAGCGGAACGCATTTCATTAGCTTTGGTTGAATACACACATTTCAAAAGAAAGCCATCGAGAAAAGTCGATCGCGCGACAAAATGCACTGAATGGAAATCCAGCTTAACACAGCATTGCTATATCGCTGTGTTGTTGCCACTACGTTGTTTTGATAAGTCTGAATACGTTTGCGTCATTCCCATCGATGTTAAAGCTACGTTGCCACAACGTTAAACAAACGCCAGAATAGAACGTTGTATTGCTACATTGGTAGAATGTTTCCACAACGTCGTACGAACGTCAGGATATAACGTTGTATTACAATGTCAGTAGAACGTTGCCACAACGTTGCACGAACGTCATGATATAACGTTGTATTGTTACGTTGGTTTAACGTTGCCACAACGTTGTGACAATGTCGCAATATAACGTTGTATTTCAACGTCGCCAAAACGTTACGACACTGCCGATTATTCACCAAACGTTGTGGAAAGGTTATCTAAACGTTAGGTCGGACCTAACCAAACTACAACTTTCTAGCAACGTTGTGACAACGTTGTGTCTTAGCTGGGAAATGAAGAAAAAAACTACGAAAATCTTTGTCCAAGGTAGAAAAAAAGACAAAACTTTGTTGGAAAACCTCCTCAATAATAAATTAAGTCAGATAAATCCCTCGAACGTCGGGCTGTATGCGATATACAGCCCTTGGACGCGAAGCCCTCGTTCTCGGGCTTTATCTCTTACATATATACATATATATATATATATATATATATATATATATATATATATATATATATATATAAAATACAGAAGCTATCGAAAAATTCTATTCGGGGTAGAAATTTCAAGCTTCTAGTTAAACGGAAAATATTTTTAAAATGGAAAAATGTCTGTTGTTTTGGTTCATCGCGTCGATTTCCTGTATATTTGTAATGAAATATTATTTGGAACAGTGGACAGTATAACAAGTTTCATAAAATGCAGAATCTTGAACTCTATCAAATGAAAGCTCATTCAACATATAACAACATACGTACACAATATATTTCAACGATGCGTAGTTCTGAAATTACTAGTCATCTTGTTCCACAAATGACAAGATAATTATATGCCGTATTACCCGCCATGCCACGTCGGCTACGACAAGTTTCCCAGCTAACACACAACGTTGTCACAACGTTGCTAGAAAGTTGTAGTTTGGTTAGGTCCGACCTAACGTTTAGATAACCTTTCCACAACGTTTGGTGAATAATCGGCAATGTCGTAACGTTTTAGCAACGTTGTGGCGACGTTGAAATACAACGTTATATTGCGACATTGTCACAACGTTGTGGCAACGTTAAACCAACGTAACAATACAACGTTATATCATGACGTTCGTGCAACGTTGTGGCAACGTTCTACCGACATTGTAATACAACGTTATATCCTGACGTTTATACGACGTTGGTGCAACGTTATACCAACATTGAAATACAGCGTTATATCCTGACGTTCGTACAACGTTGTGGAAACGTTCTACCAATGTAGCAATACAACAGCGATGGGAATGACGTAATATTCAGAGTTATCAAAACAACGTGGTGGCAACAACACAGCGATATAATATAGCTATGCTGTATTAGTCACTCGAGATCTCGCCATTTTACGTTCGATTTCACATAAACGTTAACGTTTAATTTGAGGAGGATATGTTACGATATCTGACATTCTACGATATCTGAACTTCGCAATAATACGGTATATTATAAGCTCTGTGTTGACCGCTGTTCGTATATGATGTATATCCTATTTTCGTTTATTGATTGTTCTTCAGTTCTTGTTTCGTGTGTGTTTGGAGTGCAGGGTAAGCTCGTTTTCGCAAACACATGGTTTGATATAAGTGCTGTACGTACGTATTTCCTGTATTTTGAAAATATTTTTTCTTCCTTCACGATCACGACTCGATCAGTCGTGAACGAACAGGCAAAATCAATAATATGGCGTGTTCAGTTGTTAAAGGTTAATGACTAAAACTAAGCAAATTAATTAATCATACAATTAGGTATATATGCTATATGTAATATGAAAACGGTCTAAATTAGGAACGCAAATTCAATCAATATAAAAGTATTTGTGAAAAAGTTGTCGAAAGGTCACTGTTTAACGTTGTCACAACGTTGCTGATAAAACGTTGTCAGAACGTTGTCAAAACGTCGCTGTTTCGTAATTTATAACGTTGTCACAACGTTGCCTGCTGTCGACAAATTTTCGTTGCCACAACATTAACACGCAACGTTGTCACAACGAAAGTCTAACGTTGTTAAAACGTTGTCACAACGTAAATTTGTTAGCTGGGTTGCTACTCACCGCTTTCTCTCTTGGAACCATTCAAAAACCGTCGATTACTTGCTGTTTAAAAGGCTGTTTAGTTCTTGGCAAGTTTATCCCCTGGTAAATAAGCGATTTCCCATAAACCAGTGGGAAGAACACACAGGGTGTCTTTTCGTTCGACAACAATCGCCTTCAGGGCTTCGAACTACATTTCTTTGGTGCGTAATCCATCTCTCTGTTTCTCGCAGTGCATACTTCAATGCAGCATTAAATAAATCAACGTTTTTCAAGGCCATAACAAATAAATCTAAGATACCGACAACATCGAATAGTCATGAAAACCGCAATTTCATTGAAGAAGCGCTTCGTAATCTCACGCATGCTCAGTTGCGACGGAAGCTAAATTTTGGCAAGAGACGATGGATTAACCCAGAGCTTTCGGTCGACGGGCACGGCCCGCGTGAGAAGGGTCTGGGAACGAGATTGCACTTCGGTGTACTTTAAGGTCTTCATTAAGGTTCGCAGAGTCATTTCAGTAAAGCGGTAAAGCGTACAGTCATGTCGTTAGAAAGCTATGGCATGATGCCTTCACTCGGGGGCGACTTAACAAAAGCGTTTCGGTTTACACAGGACGAGCCTTACATAAGCCGTGGCTGGTTAAAAACGCCGTATTATCGGCTCCTATTGTATTATTTCGGCCATCATTCCTTTAGTACGCTTCGCTAGGCGCTAGTCAATTGACAAACCAAACTCGCTCATGCAAAATGTCAAATAACAAGCAGCGATTTCGAGCGTATTCGTAAGGCGAAACTTAGATAGTCCGAATTCGAGTTAACTCGTCCCCAGATCTCACGCTGTATACTCCCCCTAATTTCATTGCCACGTAGTAAACGAGCGATGGGGCCAAAT
This sequence comes from Corallium rubrum, assembly GCA_964035015.1. Taxonomy (NCBI): domain Eukaryota; kingdom Metazoa; phylum Cnidaria; class Anthozoa; order Scleralcyonacea; family Coralliidae; genus Corallium; species Corallium rubrum. Next base: position 23,136,629 of record OZ035998.1, read on the forward strand.
GGTTTTTGCGATGCTAGGGAACTTACCTGTGATGTATTATTAGGGTCTGCATGGGAACAATTGTGAACTCCGGTGTGCGCCAGTTTTCTCATTTCTTGGCGCATCAAAACATGGCGTCTGGCCAAAGAAGGGGAAATTTGTCTACATATGAAGTTTATGCGAGAATTTATGCGAGATTTGGGCCGATGAAGAGCCAGAGGGATCTAGAACTGATGAAGAGAGTTCTGAAGAGTCGGGAAATGATGAATCTAACCAAAACATTGATTCTGACGAAGAACACGACGAGAATATTTTTGACAATCATGACTACCATGATAATCACCACCGAGATTCCCAAATACAATGTGGCAGAGGAAGACGACGTGGCCAGAGCAGAGGAAGAAGTAGGGGAAGAAATCGTATATGTAGAGCCTTATTAACAAAAACATGAATTCAAGATGGCTGCCATTTTGAGGTCACGAGGGGCAGTTATATGACCTGCCGACTTCCAACTCAACGAGCCAAAAAATAGATTAATTTTCATCCGACTGTCAAACAGAATAACACATAAAGCAGCAGATGCATAACGAACACGCATTTCAGACGTCGGGCCGTTTTAGACGTCGCACAACAGTCATTAAATGCGACGATATTAGCATTTTTCAACAAATATTTTATAAGGCCTGGTTTATAAACCAGGCTTTATAAAATATTTGTTGAAAAATGCTAATATGCTAATGATAATACCGGTTGTTACAGAATTGTAGCTATTGATATACCATGCAGGCGGAAAGCGTAGTCTTGTCAATTGCCTAGCAAATAATTTTCAAAATAGTCGATAAAGTTTGGAAAAATATAATTTAATTTACTAACGTTTCGTCACTATTCAAGTATTATCACTCTGAAGATGCTACTTGAATAGTGACGAAACGTTAGTAAATTAAAACATGTTTTTCCAAACTTTATCGTTATGACTTTTTTGAAAATTATTTGCTGGGCAATTATCTTTTTGACAAGACCTGTTTAAATTGTCACCTGGTTAGTTTTTGCCATATAGAACACGATATATAGCGAAATATTAAGGGAAGTTGTACAAACGAATGTTGTGTCACTGCAACAAACTTGATAAGTTAAAAAAAACAACTTTTAAAACAAGTATGTTTCTTTAACTTTTTGCTCTTATTTTGTATTTTTTTTTGTTCGAACGGCCGCTGGTGTGACACAATAACAACTCGACAACACGCATGTGCCGACGTGTTACCAAACCATACTTGTAACCAATCCCTTTTTTAAAGTTAACTTTCGTTTCCCCTTTGCTGCATGTTTGGATGCAACATGAAAATTAAGTTTATCTAATTTGAAGAATCACTTAAAATGACAATTAAAGTAACATATTTTACAGTTTTTGGTTTCCTTGCTTTGTTTTTGAGATATTTCAGTTTTCGAATAATTATTATGAGATAGTGAACATGGGTGGAGAATAATGTGTTACTCCGGTAACGAACCATACCGGACAAGCGGAGAAAACACTACTTGGCCCGGCTGGGATTCGAACCCGCGGTCGAATGGTGGTAGTTAGGCTATTTGATATTTCGAAACAAACTGGTAGGGGACCTCGTGTCCTATTGTTTGTACACCTAGTGTATTCAATTATACTAAATCTTTTAAATAAAAAAAAATATCTAGACAACAGTCTTTATACATGACGATTCGAATAATTATTATGGGACAGTGAACTCGGGTGGAAAAATAATGTGTTATTCCCAATACTAAGTACCATCATTCGACCACCAGCTCCCAACTTGACCTGTAGTTCAGTTGGTAGAGCATCGGATTAGTAAACCGAATGTCGCGGGTTCGAATCCAAGCCAGGCCAAGAAAAGTTCTCTCTACTTGTCCGGTATAGTTCGTCACTCGGAGTATAACACGCTTATAAATATTTCAGTTTGTTTAATATGTAAATGCACATGTTGTGACGTGCACATGCATAATGACTTTATATATTTTTATATTATATATTTTTGCTATTATCAAACCTAACTAAATTCGGAGGGAGTGTCCGAAGACATGTGCGATTGTTCCTCACACAACACCAAACTTGTAGAATTTCAAGTGATTTCGTTTGATAATAGCAAAGATGCACGGGTGGTGAAGAGTTGCCTCTCACCGCTGCGATCCGAAGTTAAGCCCGATTGGACGGGGTTATAGCACCTCGATGGGTGACCGCTTGGGAAAAACCTTGACACGGGCTTGAATTTGGAACTCGTGTTAGTAGAGTTATTGTACTTGATCTCTCCTGTGTTTCGAGGGTTTTTCTCCGGGTTCTACGGTTTTCTCCTCGCCGTAAAATCAACAATCGATTCGATCTTAGGAGAACAACCTTATAAGGGACCTCAGTCCTATTGTTGTTCCTCCGGTATCAGTTGGATACAAACGTTAATAAATAAATAAATAAATAAACAAATAAATAAATAAATAAATAAATAAATAAATAAATAAATAAATAAATAAATAAACAAATAAATAAATAAAATTATGTCCAAAACGTGGCAAGAAATTAAACAAAATTTCAAAAGATGTTATTTTATCATTCTAAGTGTTCTTTCAGATTAAACAAAGTTAACTTACAATTTTCATGCCCTAGGCACTTTAAGTTCAAATCACATGTGTCCCCCAAACGGCAAACATCAAGTCTCAAGTCAATGGTCGCAAGTCACAACCATGTTGCGAATCTAGTCCGAGTCGCTGACTCTCTGACTCGAGTTGCCAACTCTGCGACTAAATACTGCTAAATTGGTCGCCAGTTTTACAAAAACGTAACAAAACACACCTCATCCTCGTCTTCTTCCTTAGTCTGTTGGTTCCCGGTAAACATATCATGGTGTACAGCGGCACCTAGAACGTCGCTTCTCACAAGCTGGTCTTCATCATTGGAACCTAGAATGTCGCTTCTCGTAAGCTGGTCTTCGTCATCATAACTGTCGCTCGACTGACGAATTTTTCGAAAGCCCTATCGGTGTAAGAGAAAAACTGAACCGTGAAAGTATTTGCACATGATTTGACCCTCCTGTAGCAAGGAAAGATAGTGAGCTTAGAGAAAGAAATCGCTGAGAATAATGAATGGATGAGTGAATGAATGAATGAGTGAATGCATGAGTGAGTGAGGGCATGAGTGAGTGAATTAAGCAATTAATCAATCAAACAGACCAATCAGCCAGTCATAATGAATAGCAATCAAACAATCAATCGGCAATTCAATCAATTAATCGCTCGTCGCCGTGTATAAATAAAATGAGCTACGTATAATCAACCAAATTACAACAGAAAACATTAGCAAGACAGACATAAAACAACAAACAAAACAAAACAAAACAAAACAAAACAAAACAAAACACAGCACAGCACAGCACAGCACAGCACAGCACAGCACAGCACAGCACAGCACAACACAACACAACACAACAAACAAACAAACAAACAAACAAACAAACAAACAAACAAACAAACAAACAAACAAACAAACAAACAAACAAACAAACAAACAAACAAACAAACAAACAAACAAACAAACAAACAAAACATTGAAATACACACAACAAACAAACAAGCAAACAAACAAACAAACAAACAAACAAACAAACAAACAAACAAACAAACAAACAAACAAACAAACAAACAAACAAACAAACAAACAAACAAACAAACAAACAAACAAACAAACAAACAAACAAACAAACAAACAAACAAACAAACAAACAAACAAACAAACAAACCCAAACAAACCCAAACCAACCCAACCCAACCCAACCCAACCCAACCCAACCCAACCCAACCCAACCCAACCCAACCCAACCCAACCCAACCCAAAACACAACACAACACAACACAACACAACACAACACAACACAACACAACACAACACAACACAACACAACACAACACAACACAACACAACACAACACAACACAACACAACACAACACAACACAACACAACACAACACAAAAAACAAAACACAACACAACACAACACAACACAACACAAAAAACAAAACAAAACAAAACAAAACAAAACAAAACAAAACAAAACAAAACAAAACAAAACAAACCAAACCAAACCAAACCAAACCAAACCAAACCAAACCAAACCAAACCAAACCAAAACAAAACAAAACAAAACAAAACAAAACAAAACAAAACAAAACAAAACAAAACAAAACAAAACAAAACAAAACAAAACAAAACAAAACAAAACAAAACAAAACAAAACAAAACAAAACAAAACAAAACAAAACAAAACAAAACAAAACAAAACAAAAATAGAAACGATTTCTTTGACTAGAAATTGCTAAACAGTGGTTAAAATAAAGCTGCACAAGAGGGTCAAAATCATTAAGATCAGGTATACTCGCCTTTAATTCGCTTTGATTAAGGCATCATCTTCAGAACTATACACATTTCTTGCAAATTGATAAAAAACTGAAATGCCATTTACTGTTTAATGATTCCTCATTCCTAACCAAGCTAGGGCGCGAGATTGTACCGTTATCCGATTCCCCTTCGCCCACCCACCGGCTGAGCAAAACGATTGGCATTCTTGACCACCAGAAATCTACCCTGAAAGATTACTATCGAGGATAACAATAATTCTGATATTGGTATTATCAATTGGATATACAAACCTGATCCCGAGTGTCAGATACAGCATACAAGCACGGACGCAAATATCGTAATCATTTGATTCTTTAAACCGCATTACATGTCCTCTACGCACGCTCTGATTGGCTGGGCTCCGTGTATTTATAAGAGTATGAAGATCATGAATGACGTAAATGGCGTGGAGTGGCGGGAAAATCTAGTGAACTTTCAAAACTATCCCACTTTTAGCTTCTTATATTATAAAACAAATAAAACATACCGCTCCTGTGCATATGTACTCTTATAAAGGTTTGTTTGACGTCATTTGAACACGAAAGAAGTGTAAAGGCTCAACTTCTTTCGTGTTCAAATGACGTCAAACGAACCTTTATAAGAGTACATATGCACGGAGCTTTATCTCTTATTTGTTAATTTTACTTAGTCAAACATACAACCTGAGACAATAGTTGGGACACTTACCCTCGGTTCATACTAGATGCCCGGGTACGGTACTCGGGTACGGGCCACTTGTTCACATTCACGGTGCCCTGGATCTGATAAGCATTCACACAGCAAGATGTTCATGGCTTTTGTAGCTATTTTGTGGCTTTAAGCTTTCGAATTACAAAGAATATTGAGTAAGAAGCGTGGCCACCACTTTGGGCACTGAAAACGTGTTCATATTAGTATCCAGTTTTGATTAGTTGAGTTGGCACCGCCAAAAAGTCGTGTTCACATTGGTGCCCGTACCCGGCCACCTAATCTGTACAGGGGGTTAAATCTATTTTATCCTCAATCCCTTCCTCCTCTTCTAATGGTGGAAGGTTTCATGCTGGTAAAAAGTAGAAATATTACTACTGAACAATATTGATGAAGTGAAGAAGTTGGGAGGCATTAAGTGTCCAAACAATACTGTCTGAGATTGCAGTTAAAAATCGTGATGCCAATAATAGTACATCCCCATTCTCCCATTCAAGAACTTTTCATAAATCACCAAAAAACCTATTTCTGCTGAAAATTACAGACTTAACTCCCGCAAAACATTTGGCCAATAGTTAAACTATTGCAAGCAAGCGACACACTGTTTGAACTCGTTATCTTAACGCGGTTAAGTTAATAGTAGCAAAACTGAAGAAAATTGCGAGAACTTTCAACGGTATCTTTTGATTTTAAAGAACTTTCGAGACCTGGAATTTCATTTTTACCAAATTTACCTCGGTGAGGAAGTTATGTTTTTACCTCTGTTTGTTTGTTTGTTTGTTTGTTTGTTTGTTTGTTTGTTTGTTTGTTTGTTTGTTTGTTTGTTTGTTTGTTTGTTTGTTTGTTTGTCTTTGTCTTTGTGTTTGTGCTTGTTTGTGCTTGCTTGTTTGTTTGTTTGTTTGTTTGTTTGTTTGTTTGTTTGTTTGTTTGTTTGTTTGTTTGTTTGTTTGTTTGTTTGTTTGTTTGTTTGTTTGTTTGTTTGTTTGTTTGTTTGTTTGTTTGTTTGTTCGTTGGTTTATTTGTTGTTTGGCTGTCGCCAAGATTACAAGATATCTCAAAAATATTAAATATTTTTCTGTAACTATATTCAAGGGCGTTGGGCATAGACCAAGGACCAACAAATTTTGGTTGAATTTGTTTCAAAATTGGATCAGAATTTTAAAAAATTCTAAAATCTATAAGCTTTTCCGTAGAAGAAAGGAGTGAAAAATTATTCATTTCGCTAATTATCCTTATAATATGCAAACTTTGAACTGAATATTTAGCTGAATTAAGAAAATTACAATGAACTTAACAGTTCCACTGTTTTTAGAATAGAGCGGTCATAGGCCAACGGACATGCAGATTTTTTGCCTTAATAGTACGAGTGCAACCAAGCTAGACTGGTTAGCGAAATGGCTCGTTTCCTCATAAACATCCCTGATTACCGGCTGGCGGAGGCACGCAGTCTCCAAGTGCCATATAGCTATACAATATTTTCATTTCGTCATTTAAGTATTGATCAACACTGCCGAAACACGGTAATTTAATACCGTCAATGCCAGTAATCAGTTGTTGGTTGCACATAACGTCATGGCGGCCATGTTGGTTGGTAAGTAGAAGATAATCCTTTATTAGATGATATTGTACATACCAACCAATATGGCCGCTGTGTCTTTGTCCTCTAACTCTCATGGGTATACAGTAATTTCAACTCATTAATTTAGGATCTACAGTACTTGGTTTAATTCGATTTTTTCGACGTCAAAATACCTGCACACCAATCCCAGTAACCACGAAAGCCTATTTCTTATTATAAGTTAGTTATTTGATTTTTTGTTATAAGTTTGTTTAATACCCCTTTTGCTTGGTTTAAGTTTACATAGTGTCATTTTTATCGGGCTGGCATGATTATAGAATTTTGTGTGTGTGTGTGTGTATATATATATATATATATATATATATATATATATATATATATATATATAGTTTATATATACAGTTTAGAAACGATTGACAGCGTTATTCTGCATAAAAGTAATTTATTGATCTCTTCATTGATTGATTGATTGATTGATTGATTGATTGATTGATTGATTGATTAATTGGTTGATTATTGGTTGAATAATTGTTGATTGATTGACTGATTGATTGATTGATTGATTGACCGATTATTAATTGATGGGTTAGTTGATTATTGACTGATTGATTGACTGTTTCAATCATTGTTGGATTGATTGGTTGATTTGTTGATTGATTTGTAGACTGATTATACTCTCCGATTTTGTAAGACATAAAAATTTATAAATAATAAATAATACAATTTAGCGATTTTTTTAAACTACGATTTAACTACATGTTTCTAATCACATACAACATTTAATAACTATTTTAATTTAGTTATTGCCAACCCAAACTCATTTAGCAAAGGTTTACATATTATTTTACCATTTTAAAACGGTATGACTTTTTAAGGGACAGATCATTAATAATGGCATGGGGGGCGGTTGATGAGAAATTCCAAAAATATTACTTTTTCTTAAGACCACCTCAAACAGCAAAACTTCTATTTTCAAGACGCCTCCTAACTCCATATCCAATATTTCAACCCCCCTATTTCATTCTCTACAGAAGTTCCACTTTCACAAAAAAATATTAAATTAGACCAAAAGACTTCTGAAGAAAGTAAAGCTTCTTGCATCGTTAAAGACTTAGAATTATAAAAATGTCACATTGATATTACTAGTAAAGTTGTTGCTTTCTGTCACAAGGTGTTCTTGGTGTATCCCTAAACGTTATTAAACCTAAATGTAACCACTGTAATACAGTATGGGTAATACACAGGAACATGTCACACCCGCAAGAATTGTGGACTGTGTACAATACTTTTAATATTTAATGGTATTAAACTGGTTTGTAGTCATCATTGCATGTATAGTCAATTTTTGATGTATGGTTTCAACATGTTGTACACAAGAGACTTCAAACAGCCGCTTAACATAGATTTTGGGGTTGAGGCCGCCCCGATTCAAGGTAAAAAAAAATTGAGACTGCCCACCTTTTATCACCCACCACCCCCATCCCATTATTAATGACCGGTCCATAAGTATAATAAAATATGGAGATATGACATAAGAGGTATGTATATATAAGTTATAGTTATCTCGACCGAGTTAACTAAGTTTATGTTAAGCACATAACCAGAAGTTTATTAGCGATATATAATTCTAACGGCAAATTAACTTATTTAAAACAAGATCAAGGGGGTTTTCTATAGAATTCCATGGGAAAAGAGCTTGTGAAAACAAGTTTAACATATAAAATGTTTAAATGGCTCTATCGTTATTGCGAGGTTTGTATAAGGTTTGGAGGTTAATAACATAAATTTCAAAAACTCGTCAATAATTCATGGAAACACAAAGGAAATCCACATCCGTAGTTTTATATCTGATTAAAAATCCTCCTGTTAATTTTACCATAAGTATTGGTTAATTACGGAGGCCCAAGGCAAGATAACCTAAAGTTGAGTCCATTCATGTTAATCTACTTGGTTATTGAGCTCCGATATTGAGCTCTTGCCTGTATTCCCAAGCTGGGTGGCAAATCCATATAAACAAAAGGACTACCATTCATTATTTGGTCCTCTAAACGCCGGTACTTTGAAGTTGCCACCCAACATGGCGACTTTGACGGCACCTGCAAGAGCCCGATAGGCTTCAAGTAATAGACATCACCATCCCGATTTAAAAACGTGGCGCTATAATAGATACTATTTGTATCTTAAAACGTAATCATCGGTTGTATTTGAGAGTGTAAATGTATGGGTCTATTCCTCACAACGATCGCCCCTAATCAAGACACTAAACTGGAGGGTCGAAACGTTGGGTCATGAACAATAATTTTGGTGTTTAACTCTTTCCCGTCCGAATTGGTCTTTAGTATTTTATTCTGGCTAACGCCAGACGATTTTATTCACCTCTGGGAAAGCACTCGGACAGGAACAGGTTAAAAAAGTTTTAAGTCAGAGTAGCGTTAAACTATTTCGCATAACGTTATTTTTTGAACAATTAGGTTAACTAGTCGAATGTTATTACACCAAATGTAGTATTAAAAAGACGTACCTGACGCTTCATTTTCCGTTCTTGGTACAACAGATACAATGGCTTAGAAAGCAACATCCACGGGATACACAAGACGGCAGTAACAGCACATATTTTCTCAATTACAGGCTAAAATAAAAATAGACAGGAGTTAATAACAAGCAAACACGGGCAATTTCTTGCGCAACTTGTCTCGCAACGGCTCAATCTTTCGTGTCGCATTTACACGAGCAGGATTGTTACACTATGCAATATTTCTTGCAATTTGCCTCGCGGAGGGACCAAAGAGAAAGGGTATTTGTATTGGTTGGTCGCAAGATTGAGAAATTGTTGCGTGATAAGTTGCACGAGGAGTGTTACACTGTAGCTACAATGCTTCAAAAATATGTTGCAGCGTTGCCACAATCGTTGTGCATGAAAAGTTTGATTCTGCTTCGTGTAAAGTCCTGATCAAACGAGAACGCAAGTCATCGCAAGTTGGCAGTCACGCTATCTCAGCCAGCCGCTTTCCCGATAATTTCCCGAAAATATCATGCACCGTGACAAAGTTAAAACTTGTTTAAAACACTCATGAAACCTTTATTTTGTTAATTTGGGTGTTCGAACGACCGCCACAGAAATTCGTGACTGCCAACTTGCGATGACTTGCGTTCTCGTTTGATTAGGGCTTAACGCTTGTTGCACCAGAACTGTTGCGAGGTGTGATTGCGGACTGTGTTACACCAAGTCAGACATGGAAAAAAGTGGGATCTCGATCCTGAGGAACATTTGCTAAGAGTCTAAGATTGAGGAACATTTTGAGTTCTTCACATCTACTTTAAGAATGAATTTTAAGAAATCATATTCAGTTATCCGTCCTGAATCCTCGCATATAGATTATTTTGTTTCCTTACAGTAACAGATGTTCCAACCAACATAGTTGAGTTCAAGATTTTGAGATGCAGTGTTCTTCAGCGAATAGAGTATCTTTGAGGAGTGAGGAACGTATTCGAGTGGTGTTAAACCTCCTTATGTAGAAAGGAACCCTAATTGTGCAGTCAGGAACATGAAAATGAGGAAATGCAGCATGGAACGGAACTGCAACTCGCCTTGTGCTGTTGCTAATGTGCTCGTGCAATTATGTACTCAATGGCATAGTATGATAGGTATTTAATATAGGGAAATACACACATTAACAAATTTCAATTACTCTCCGTAAAAAAATTACGTACGCAACATACGGGGGTAGGTGGGTACAGGCCTTTTGCGCACCATATAACTTCTCGTTGCAGCTTGCGTCACAACAAAATTGAGAAACAAAATCACTTGGTTGGAGTGATCTTGAGACCAGGAAAACTCAGCAAAAAGCCACGTTGATGTACAAGGATAGGATAAAGGACTGAGGACTAATCATCCTTTCTTGCAACCAGTGGCTGAATTGCGAAGGACGCAGGTCAACGTAACCGTGTCGAGGCGCTCCAAGCAGCCGTCATACGACACAGTTCAGACCACGGATCACAGCTACATATGATGTAGGTGTCGATTTTACGGGGGGAGGAAAACCGGAGTACCCGGCGAAAATCCCTCGAAGCAAAGGAGAGATCAACTATACAACTCTACTCACATGAGTTCCAAGTTCGACAACGGTGTCATTCCCAAGCGGTCACCATGCATTCCAAGTACTATTAATACTAACCCCATCAAACCGGGCCTAACTTTTGGTGAGAGGCAGAAGTTTTTTCCAGTAAATGAGGTTACGTTTCCCTGACACAAATGCCAAAATCTCACAGACTAATACTATCGTACAGTGGTGCCATCTTACGGAACAGTTTACCACCAATCATTAATAGTTTACCAAATGTGACTAATTTATATAATGCCATCAGTGCGTATAGTTGTCAACTAATTAACTGTAGATTTTCTTGGGTTTTTTATATTATTTCGTTGCACTAACTAATCAACGGCTTTCTTGAAAAGCAATTATTTGTAATTGGGGAATTTACCCTAATTAATTCTTCAAAAGTTTGCATGGTGACAGATAGTAAAGCTCGGGTCACACGTGCGATTTTTTTCTCGCGCCAGCACGCAACGGGTCAAATTTCATTGCGTTGCCGGCGCGAGAGATGAAATCGCACGTGTTGCATATCCGGCGCGGCAACGCAATTGTAACCCAATGCGTTTTAACTTTCGGCAACGATTGCCGAAAATATCAAATTGCACAGGCATTGTTTCAGCAGGAAACGCAATGATTATTTTAAGCAAGTCAATGAAATTCGCTTTTGTATGGCCAGTGTGTTGTTGTGCAGGCTCGTTTTTCCCGTTTCGATTCTTTAAACATATAAACATGGACGTGTATTTGGAAGCCTCTCAACCTCAGGTCGACGTAGTTCAACAAAACTTGGAGAAAATAACAGCAGACGACGTGAAATTATCAATAGAGTTTTATCGCGATAATCCTATTCTGTGGAGCGCCTCTCATCCCCAGTATAGAAGCCATGTTGAAAAAAACGAAGTGAAAGAAGAGCTTGTGAGCCGACTTGGGTACAGATTTACAATCGAGAAGAAATTTCAGAATTTAAGAACATCTATGCGACGTGAAGTCAAACGGCAGCTTGAGAAAAATAATGAAGAAGGTGAAGCGAAGAAGCTTTGGCAGCACTATGAAAGTATGGTTTTCATGAAAGAAAAAATTGAAGAAGGTAAATTCAAATACGACCATGTGCTTTCTTCTTCTTAGTATTCAAAATTGTTTTGTATGAAGATTTTGCCTATAAATATGACTTGTGTGCTCAACCAACATAAAAATTCACATTTTTATCTCTGCAGATATACAAAAGGAGAAGGATGATAAGAAAATGGCTTTCACAGAGGAAGATAGGCAGCAACTGATTGAATATTATAAGGAACATCCAATGTTGTGGAATCCACATATAAAAGAATATAGAAACAGAGATCTAAAACGGATAAATTTAGAAAGTCTGCCTGAGCAATTAGGTTCGCGGTATTCTATTGACAAAATTCAGCAAGAGTGGCATAACCTTGCTACATATTTTGAAAGAGAACGAATGAGAATGGAAGGAAGTAGGAAATCAGGTGCCGGGTCAGACGAAGTCCACCAAACAAAATGGCCAGACTATGCCTGCATGGAATTCTGCATGGATAAATCAATCCCCAGTGCTGCAGTATCAACATTAACTGCCATTGCTCCGGTTCCTAAAAAATCGACAAAAACCTCAAAAACTAGCTGCGAGGATAAGAAGGCAAAATTGTGGGAAGTACCTGCGGAAAGGTTAGGTGGTCACAATGAAGGAGATTGGCAACAAGCATGGCAGCAAGGATTTCAGGCAGGTTTCCAACAAGCATGGCAACAATGTTCACAGATGTTCATGGAGCAGCAAACGCAACCATTTATACCGGAGACATCCCATGAAATTCCACGCATGACTCGAATTTCTCATCCCACATCATTTCAAAAATCCGTCCAAGGAATCAAACGCCAAGCAATACTCCAACATCACATCATAACCAGCCATCCACATCTTACTATATGCAACCATCCATGCCACAGCATATCCAGCCATCCACACCACAGCATATCCAGCCATCCACACCATGTTACCAGCCATTAACACCAGAGCATATCCAGCCATCCACACCACAGCATATCCAGGCATCCACACCAGAGCATGTTCATTCATCCACACCACAACGTTACCAGCCATTAACACCACAGCATATCCAGCCATCCATACCACAGCATATCCAGGCATCCACACCAGAGCATATTCATTCATCCACACCACAACGTTACCAGCCATTAACACCACAGCATATCCAGCCATCCACACCACAGCATATCCAGGCATCCACACTAGAGCATATTCATTCATCCACACCACAACGTTACCAGCCATTAACACCTCGCAACCGTCCAGGAAGATTCAACCCAGATGACGTCACTATGAGTGTTGATCGTGGGAGAATTACAAAGTATGCATGTGTAGATTGCAACAATTGCGTATGCAATCTTTGTTAACACCAGCAGATCCAGCAATGTGTGAAAACTACTGTGAGGAGGGTGAAAGAAGGCGAGTAGCTCATTGTAGAGATTGTTCACATAAACTCTGAGAACTATTTACTGTACATATTCATTCGCTAAGTTCTTTTGAATAATTTTAGTGTGTTTTCAATTACTTAACTGACAATGAATTTAATTATTTTATTTACTTAACTGACTACTTACTTTATTATGTTAAACTATTATATTCAATACAATATACTTTGTTAAACTGTAATATTGTATATATATCCTAATTAATAATTAATATTTTTCAACAATATTAAACAAAAATAGCAAGAATATTAAAAAGTGCCACCCTTTGAGAGCTGGACTCCTTCACAAAAAAAGGCTGCACTTATTCAAATCATTATTAAATTACTTTAAATAAAGTGGTATTGTTCAACTCAGTCTAAACCAGCCATTGGAAATCTAAGAATTCAATAAGCACTTGATCAAGTAAAATATGGTATTTAAGATAAATTTAAAAGCATGTTTTGTGTCATCTCAGTGTTAAAGTTTAGCGATCTATATGGGCACCGTTTCCATTGCCAAGCTACAGCTCCTTCCATTGTAAAATAATTGGTAAATTCCTCTACACACTTGCACCTCATTTGAGTTCATAGTAACTCTGATGATAACAACACATGTTCTTGATTATACCATGCCCTTGACCCGCCGTCTTCAGCAAAAGAAGATCGACATTGTGAATCTGTCCAGTGTATAAATTTGATGAAGGAAACCATTAATCAGCTCCGCGCTAATGTGGAAGAAATTCACGACAAATTCTACCAGCAAGCAGTTGAAATGGCAAAGAAGGTCAAAGTTGATGAAAGTGTTCCTCGTACATGCAAGGTGCAAACGCTCCGTGAAAATTATCCGGCCGAAACTCCGCGAGATTATTACAGATTTAAATTGACCATCCCGCTTCTGGATCATCTGAAAGAAGAAATCGAGGACAGATTTCCGCCAGAGATGTGCAACCTCTACAATGGCTTCTACGCTGTCCCAAGCATTCTTCTCAGTTGCAAAGGTGTGTGCTGGAAGACAGAATTCTTGAAATTCCTGTCCGCCTACAAAGAAGACATGCCTAGTTACCGGGAAGTCAGTTCTGAACGGAAATATGTGGGAAACCCATTGGAAGAAGGAGATTGGCAAAGTTGTCTATGACTCAGAGATGAAATCGCCTTTCCAAATATTTACGTGGCTTTGAAAATCCTTGCAGTAATACCTGTCACCAGCTGTGAATGCGAGAGGTCCATTTCTGCTCTTCGGCGTATAAAAACGTGGTTGAGAAGTACGATGGAGGAAAGGCTAAACGGACTGGCGATGATGCACATTAACAATGACATCAAAATTGACGTGAACGAAGTGGTTGATACATTCGCTCGAAAGAATGCCACCCGGATGCAACTCATTGATATATTTGATAACATTGAAGAAGAAAACCAGTGATAATTAATTTTCGTGAATTTACAGCTAAAACTAAAGCTGTCCACCCACATGCTGCTGTTCCAAGATTATTTTGAACTGAACATTCTTGCTAACTACCGTCATGCTGCTGTTTAAGATGATTTTGATTTTTAAACTAAACACTGTAGCTGTATGTCCTGGAAGTTTTCTTGATAAAAAAGGCGGTGCTTGATTAATTATTTTAGCTGTCTTATACAGAGAAAAATAATTTGTCAAGCATCTACTTTGCATATAATATCCCTAAATTTGAGAAGTGTGGCGGGTAAGTACATATAAAAGGGGGAAATTGCACCAAGACGCTGGTATGTTGATTAATTTACATATTATTATCATAGTGTGTTCAATTGTGTTGTCAATATTATTTTTTGTGACGCAATATTGCCATTTATTATCGTTTTTGGCCACTTTTTTCTTGCGAAATTTGAATTTTCATTGCTACGGAATTACATGGTAACGGCCGCTCAAAGTGCAGGAAATGGCGTTTCCGAGGTTTCAAATTTCAAAATTTCACGGGGGAGGATACCCCCGGACCCCCCTACTTTTGTGTCGTCACAGGTTTTTGCATCAGTCAAACATTCGTCTAGATCCGCCCCTGTTACCACCCACCTTAAATCATTGCCACGCAACAATGATTTTGTTGCCAGTTGAAAAATTTTTTTAAAAAAAGTAGACTCCAGTTTTACTTGCTGCGATATGCTGACCAAACTTGCAACAATCGTTGTTGCGTGACAATGTTTAAGGTGAGTGGTAATACGTGCAACAACGCTATTCAACTTGCAACGCAACAATATTGCAGCAATTTGTTGCTCGTATTACTTCACCTTAAGAAGGCTTTGCTGATACTTTTTTTGCTTTACCTCGAAGTTCATATCTTCTTTTACTTTTTCTAAGTTATATGATAACCCTTTCAGAAGAAAATATAACTTCAAAAGGTTTAGTTGACCTTTAATATTCATTATAAGGTTGCAAGTTCGATTCCTGTCTGGAGCCTAGAAATCTATTGAATTTGACGAATGTCTACCGAAAGTCTGTTACGGAAACAAAAGTACGGAATTATAATATAGTATAAAATTTACCTGAGCATCGAACAATCTATCCTCTACAGCAGTAGGGCTGGTAATCTTTAAAAACATGTTGATAAGGACCAGCAAGAGACTTGGAGGCTACAAAAAGACAATGATGAACTTTTGTATTAAATGAGAATGACCGTAGCCTGCAAACATCGTCGCCATGACGATACGAGTACCATGAGTTCGTTACAAGTATGATTACTTGTTCACTATTATAGACAACTAATTTTTACAAAATCTATAATATAGTCTTAATTTCTTAATTAAATCTCTAAACAATAGCCGAATAAAGGTAAAATAGGTAAATGTAAAATAAACTAAACTAAACAAAACAAAACAAAACAAAACAAAACAAAACAAAACAAAACAAAACAAAACAAAACAAAACAAAACAAAACAAAACAAAACAAAACAAAACAAAACAAAACAAAACAAAACAAAACAAAACAAAACATAACCTTAAATAAAATAAAATAAAATAAAATAAAATAGAAACAAAATAAAATGAACAGAATGGAATAGGATGGAATAGGGTGGAAGAGGACGGAATATAATGGAATGGAATGTGGAATGGAATGTGGAATAGAATGGGATAGGGTAGAATAGAATAGAATAGAATAGAATAGAATAGAATAGAATAGAATAGAATAGAATAGAATAGAATAGAATAGAATAGAATAGAATATAGAAAAGAAAACAAACAGAATAAACTAAACTAAACAAAACTCGGCGCAAACAAATTACATAGCAAAAAAACGAGCGCGCACACACACACACACACACACACACACACACACACACACACAAACAAACAAACACAAAACACAAAACACAAAACACAAAACACAAAACACAAAACACAAAACACAAAACACAAAACACAAAACACAAAACACAAAACACAAAACACAAAACACAAAACACAAAACACAAAACACAAAACACAAAACACAAAACACAAAACACAAAACACAAAACACAAAACACAAAACACAAAACACAAAACACAAAACACAAAACACAAAACACAAAACACACAAAACACAAAACAAAACAAAACACAAAACACAAACAAAACACAAACACACACAAAACACAAAACACAAAACACAAAACACAAAACACAAAACACAAAACACAAAACACAAAACACAAAACACAAAACACAAAACACAAACACAAAACACAAAACACAAAACAAAACACAAAACACAAAACACAAAACACAAAACACAAAACACAAAACACAAAACACAAAACACAAAACACAAAACACAAAACACAAAGGACGACATGGTGTATAAGCTTCCCGAAAACATGCAACTTACATCTTTCTTAAAGGTACTGTAGACGATCCACTTGTAGAAAATCAAGAAAATTAGGTAACCAAAAATGCAAAGCAAAAACAGAACCTAAAAACAGACAAATATCACAAGTGATTTGGAAAAATGAATAATTGACAAAAGACAATAAGTTTATTACCTCAGCCAGATTTATATGTTTTTACCTCTGTGTGTTTGTTTGTCTATCAGTCACCAGAGTACCCCAAAAAGTATTGAATCAATTTTTATGTAATTTTGTTGAAGGGTTGGGCATAGCCAAGGACCAAATCATTAAATTTTGGTTGAATTTGGTTGAGAATTTTATAAAAATCTGACTGCTGCTCCGTAAAAGACCTGAGTAAAAAATATTGGATTGCCCTCATTATCCTTAGGGACAAGCAGGGTAATTTTTTAGTTACCCAACCTCAAAATGGTTTAAGACATTTTTTACCCACACAGTTTTAAATATTAATAACCTACCTTTCATAAAATATCTTTGCAAACAAAATACATACCAAAATTAACTACACGTACTGCAAATACTACAGTACATGAATTGTGTTTATACTGTCAACACTGTTATTAGATAAAATTTATTTTTATTTATTTAAACTTCCGTTTTAACAATACTTAGAAGAACAAAGAAGAAAATAACTTACAATATACCTGATACCTTAAATTTATACTAGTCTACAAATGCCAATCTCCATGACTTAGCACTTCGCATAGACCTTGTGGGTCCTCACTCACTTGATTCGATCTCATCACTTTCATCCATATCAATGAACCCAAATCTTATTTCACCCAACCTGTCAAAAACTGGGTTACCCAACCCATTTCTCTTCGATACCAACCCTGCATGGGCATAAATAATCAACGGTCCCTTATATTATGTATCTTTAACTAAATATTTCGCTGAATTAACAAATATATAACAATGAACTTGATAGACAGCTTTGGAACACTTGTTAGCCATCGCCTATACGCATCCAGTAGGTTTATTTGTAAAGTTAGAAAAGTCTCAATACGCCAGTTGTTTCTCTTGGTAAAAATCTTACCTGAGGAATAAACAGTGCGTATATGTTGATGCGCTGCTTGAAGTGCCTAAAACAAGTTAAAATAATTAGATCAAGCCAATGTACAGTACGGCTTTTGGCTATGAGATTGGTTAATACATCAAGTGTCAGAGTACGTTTCTAACTTTGGTGACCCAGTGTCGAGCACGGGCTGGTACCAAATGAAATGCTGGGTTTTTGGGTTGTTTTTTTGCTTTTAGTGGATTCGCCATTATAGTACAAGTATAATATACTTTAATCTTTAGCATGTAATGTGTGTATACACTTAGTATATACACATATTACATGTTGAAGATTAAAATATAATGGCTAGGTCATCGTAACGGCAATAAGCCAATTAATGCGGGCCAAAGCCAACCATGCTCACACACGCTTCAAAACCTGCTCTTTGTTTCGGTGTTTCGTAATTTTATAATGTTCGACCATGTGTATACGATGCTTAATTCTATTGAAAATATACGGTTTTTATGTTGATTTACAAAAAAGTGCTGGGCGCTATGGAATGGCCGTCGTTAAAAAGGATGACTCAGAAAGACCCTCCCATGCACGCAGTCTTTCCGCGGTATTTCCAAAATATGTCGTCAAATATGTTTTTGCGGCGGAAAACCAGATTTCTGACCATAGGGTTAAGCTTTTTGTTATGGTTATGTTATGTTATGTTATTGAGACTCATTGAAACTTTACGACAAATTTGGGGAAAAAACAACTAGACGATGGACATATTTTGGAAAACCGCTGAGAGCCGCTGCAGGAAGGGTCGTGTTTTTGAGTCATCCCTTTTAGTGACGTCCGTCCTGATCAGACTATTATAGTGCTCGAGTTTGGGCACTGAGCACAAGTACTTTGTTTGAGGGTAGCCTTTGACTGGACGAGAATGATACTGTCAAACGTGCTATTCTGCTAAAGAATCGTGGATTTTTCCTGCCCCAGATCGTCTGGGATTGTTACGACAAGTGTGAACATGGTTGAAGTAACGTCCCAGACAGTCGCCGATCTGATCGGAAGCATCGCAAGAATCGGAATCATTTCTATTTGGGAAATGCATCCCAGACGGTTGCCGACGATCAGGGGGGGGGGGGGGGGATTCTTACGACTAGTTACGACATGCATGTGTGAACACTGAATAACACTGAAAACACTCGGCCGGGATAATCGGGAACAGAAAAAATCGACGATTCTTACGACAAGTCACGACAAGTGTGAACGTGGCTGTCGTAAGAATCGCCGACAATCGGGGATAGAACTGTCCCCGTTTTTATAACAAGTGAGAACTAGGCTTAAAAAGCTTTTCAATACATCTATCGATACATTTATTTTATCTGCTACTCATTATTTAACATTCACTTATTCTTGATTGATTACCTCTTGAATTTAACCACTCGTAAGGAGTGGAGTATAGTGAACTCGAAAGCTCACGTTACTTTGACTACTTCGCACTTATTTCCTATTTTTCTTATCAAATTTTTAAAACCAATGTACTTATCCTTAAATACAGCAATCCCAAGCTTATGGAATAACTATTTGTTATACAGTGTGAAATATAAATTTGAATTTGAAATTTGAATTTGGCGATTGGAAAATTGTGTTACCCGCGTAACCCATAGCAGCAGGTAAACAATGCCTTTATTCTGCTCTTGCGAAAAATGTGAAAACATGAAGTAGAAAGTAAGGTTCAGTTTGTCTTTGTTTTCCCTGTTTGCTCCGGGTTTGGTCAAAACTTAAAGTGCCTATAAACTCAAATAAGATATTACTGATATGGATTCTATATAAAGTGAATAGTTGAATGCCAAAATATTCTCTGACTTGAACTTTTATTTGTTGTTATATTGAGGTTTGTATTTCCAAGATGGTAATGAGGATGACGCTAATGTAGGCATTTGTGTTTTTTTCTTTTCTTATGATAAACCGCTTGAAGATTTTAATGAAAAAGTGATAAAATACAGAATAAACTATTCAAGTATTCCATGTGAACATTGAATTGGGTTATATTTCTCGTGTAACAGAACATTGTGTATGCAAATTATGCCTACATAGACGGCATTTCATTACCATTTTGGAAATGCAACTTTCGGAATAAAAAAAATCCTGCCAAATTCGTCTATACAGTATAGCATACTAGAAATACATAAATGCAATAACCCCTCGCCCGCTTTTACAGCAACCCCCCTTGCGCTCTTTTTTTATTGGAGGCCTGGAAATAGCTACTCCTGTCGGAATGAAAATATAGTTTTAATTCTGGTAGAATATTTGAAATAAAAAACAAAAACTCTATTTTTTTTTTGAAAAATGCAACAAAAAACAAAGAAAAATTTAAGGATGATATTTAGTAAAATATACTGAGATGAAAAAAATTGCATGTCACCTCCCAGGTTTCGAACTCGATCTCATTCGCGTGCAAGCCGACGATGTTACCACCACACTACTTAAGCAGGCGTCAGAATTTTATCAAAACATTAGGGTTATATTTTACAGTTCTTTCTTTCCATGTTTACAAAGACCACTGCTTGGTATCTAAAAATATTTGCGTTTTGAAACTACTCAAACTGCCTGGCTGGTATTCATTTATGATATTTTAAATTTATTTTAACAAATATAACAAAAACAGTTTTTCATTTCGAAATCTGAAGTGCTGAAAATGTTTTCACATACATGTTAATGGGCCTAATTAATAAATATTTCAACAGCATTTGTACGTTTTAAAAAAATGTTCCTTTCCATTTTTTATGCTAAATTATAAACAACCGCTAAGTCATATTAAGTAGTTTTACAAAAAGAAAACTATTTAAAAGAAGACAAGACGGCAGCCACAGGTAAAAAATACAATTAACGGGCATCGGCAAGAAAAAACATGCAATTATGGATATGATACGTTTAAAACGGACTTCAAGGAAACACAAAATGTCATAATATAAAACAAAATTAACAGTCATAGATGTAAACAGAGAAACTCGAACAGTTTTGCTAGTGTTCGTGATTATTGAGAGCGACTGCTCTACATTTTTATCGTAGCTTAAACTTTTCGGCCTTTATCATCGTTGGTTTTCTATATCTTTTTCCCTCTTTCGAGGTTCGGTTTGACGGGTTTCCTTTACTCAAGACGTTGATTTGTTCCTGTTCTTTTGAAATGAATGTACGTATCCCCAAAACTCCTTTCTCAAGTCTTTTTGTCAAGAATATATTACTCCGGGCCTTCGGCCCTACGCCCGGCTCGGGGACAAAGAGACTATAACAAATAATTATTGGATGAGACCTTTTTGATATCAAGAATTATCAAGGGCGAAGTCTTGATATCAAAAAAGAAAATCACTGCCTCAGAACCAAAAAAGAAAACGTTTAAAAAAAGTAAATTTGAAGCCGCTGTTACGTGAAACTTATGCGAGACAGCTTTCAAGACAGATTGCAACGTGTAACACCCCGCTGTTTATAAACATGTGTCGCTTTGCATTGCGAGACAGGTTTGGTGTTGAACGAATTTTGAACATGTCCAAATTTTCGTTCAGCACGCGTTCAACATTTCTTGAAATTAAGTAAAATTGAGTAAAATTTATACAAAGATCTCATCTCGCAATGGAAAGTGACGCAGGTTCACAAAACAAGGGGGTGTTATACGTTGCAACAGCGTTGCGACACAGGTTTCACAAATCGTTGCATCGTGTAACAGCGGCCTAAACAACGTCAGCGCATGCATGCTAAAGTCGTTTTTCCTATAGCCTGTGAACAGGCTCTCTCTGTGGGGCGGGGCGTAAAGGGAAAAGGAGAGGGCCTGTAGACAAACTATTGAAGCCGCCGTTCTATGATACCAGAATCTGGTATCATGTTCTGATTGGTCCGATCACTGATTGAATGATTCATAATATTAAAATAGGGGCGAGCATGAGTGAGCGTTGGTGTGTGCAAAGACAAGTGTTTAATCGAAAGCTAATATTTCGAAAAGTTTAGCTAAGAACCTCATAAACTTTACGAAGAGTAGAATTTCGACTATACTCTTTCTGCCCATGCAACTAAATGTGCGTGAAAATCAATGTTAAGCATATGAGCGTCAGAGAAATATTGTCAGAAGCAAAAATATATAGTCTGAAGTTATAATATAGTCTGAAGTGAAATATAAAAAGTCATTTGTTTACTCGAAAGCTTATATTTCGATTACTATAGCTTAAAAATTCACAAAATTTACGAAGATTGATATTTTTATTATGTTCTTTCTGCTCATATAAATATAAACGCGCGGAAGCCCTTGAAAAGGCTACAAGTGTTAAATTTTGTAAACAAGGTCTGGCAAATGATAAAATTTTACGCCTTTTACGAGCATATATATGCTTGCGTAGCAAGTCAAGGCTTGACCGTTTTTCAGATACAAAATGTGGTTGTATAAAAATTGCAATAAATGTATATGAAATAAAGATAAACGTGCCCCTGGAAAAAGGAAAATAATATCACTGGAAAGAAATAAACCGCTCGCTTGTTATAATGATAAAATAGCAAACTGTTTATTCAAAACCTCATATTTTTCGACTATGCTCTTTCGGCCCACGCAAATAAATATGCATGAGAGTCAATAAAATCCGCTCTTCTATCGCAGTTTGTGTTGACATTTTCAACTGAAGTATAAACCGATTGCAGATTTCTGATAAGTGGGCGGAACGAAGTCTTCAATAGTTTGGCTACAGGCTCTCTCCTTCTCCCTTTACGCCCCACCCCCAGAGAGAGAGAGCCTGTTGACAGGCTATTTTTCCTACAGATACCACCACCAAAAACTACAGATAACTAGAAATACATAAATGCAATAACGCCTCACCCGCTTTTACATGAATTTTTGTAAATACCCCCTGATGAGAAAACATTAATGCAACCCCCCTTGCGCTCTATTTATATTGGGGGCCTGGAAATAGGGTATAGACTATTGACGCAGGCGTAAAAAATTTTGTCAAAATATTAAGGTAAAATTTTACAGTTCTTTCATGCTATGTTTACAAAAAACATCGCTACAGCATCTGAAAACATTCTTCAAAAACATTGAATTGATTGAAAACTACTCAAACAATTACCTGGCAGGCTGCCACGGATATATTCATTTATGGCAAGCTATTAACAAAAACATTTTTTATTTCGAAATCTGAAGTCGGCTGAAACTGTTTTCACCTACTGTACATGTTAATAAATATTTTGCAACAGCATTTGTACGTTTTGCAGAAGAAAAATTGCTCCTTTTTCGAGCTTTATGCCAAATTATTTGTTTATTAACTTTACAACCATGCAAGAATGCAAATATACAGTAAATAAAGAGTGCAATACTTGGACACGATTGAAGGAATGATCAACAGGGCACGAGTCCCATGTGAAGACCAAGACAAGACCATTATGGACAAGCTACGTTTATTCACAAGTAGGTTTACAATAAGAAAATTATTTAAAAGAAGATATTAAGTCGGCAGCCACAGATAAAAAATACAACAGGCAAGCAAACTGACATGCAATGAATACGTTTAAAATATTTTAAGTTTAAGAACACACAAAAGAGAAAAAAAAAATAACAGTGATAAGATGTCAACAGGGAAACTCGAAGAGTAGCCTGCGAGCAGGCTCTCTGGGAGGCGCGGGCGGGTGGTGAAAGAGAGCCTGCACGGATCCCATTGAAATTTGAATGCCGCCCCTTCCTAATGAGTTGTCAAAAGCGACCAATCACCGACGCGCAGAGTAAACAAACAAACCGTTTTTACCGGTCCCGCCAGAAGAATACGTACGCTACTTCCTGTATGCCTTTTTTCTGTCTTTATTTTAATTGTATATGAAGACGATTATATTTTGAGTACAAGAAGGAGCCTGAGCGCTTGAGAATTTGAGTTTCTCTAACCTTTGTTTACGGGCCAAATACTGTAGGAACTTACTATCACACCTAATTAACGAGCCGTTGTATAGTTGTCAACTCGTCATCCAGCCGATCACGACACTTCAAACTGAGATATATTATCGTAAAGTCACCACGAAGAACCAAGGCAAGTGTATTTTGTTTATTTCAGCACATTATAAATGTCATATTAAGCGAATTTATCATCGAGACTATATTTATAATTTGTGTTAACATCAAAATAACGGCTCGTTAATTAATCCAGTTTAAATATCAGTGCTGCTGCAGCACATAACCGGGATACCAGCTGTGTTAACTATAATGCAAGTGCTGAATTCAGTGATTCATCAATCATATAAATAATAACGTTGGAATATTATATAACATTCTGTCGTATATCCCGTGAGCTTAACAGTAAAACATCTTCCGGGCATGCAAGATTCAATGCTTCATATCGTTAGATTAGTTATTTATATTTCACTGTTACCTATGTGATTTTCGCGGCGAACGTTTCAGGGTTGAACATTCGAATTGTCAATGAGTTGTCTGCTTTAAATAAATTTGTCAGTCGATTAAAATATCCACCAATCAGAACATTGCGTCCAAATTTTGGACGCATACATTCAAATTTCAATGGGATCCGTGCAGGCTCTCTTTCACCACCCGCCCACGCCTCCCAGAGAGCCTGCTCGCAGGCTACTCGAAGAGTTTTGCTACTAAATGTTCGTGGTTACTGAGAGCGGCTGCTCTGTATTTTTTACCGTAAACTTAGACTTTTCGTCGGCCTTGATTTCTTCTTCGATTTTCTAGTTTTACTATTGCTTTTTCCTCCTCTCGAGTTTCGGTTTGACGGGTTTCCTTCTACTCAGGACGTTGTTTTGCTTTACGTAGACGTTGATTTGTTTCTGTTGTTTCAAAAGTGATATACGTTTCCCCAAAACTCCTTTCTCCGTTAGTTCAAATCTTTTTGTCAAGAACTATATTATCCCCAGTACCCCACAAACTTAACCGCGCATGGTCCGTCGACACATGGACACAAATAAGTATTCAGATCACAGAAATTCGTTCGCATATCACGTTTGTCCACGCGTGTAAAATGACTCCACGCGTGCCGAGATTAGCACCCTCACCGAGCTCCGGGCCTTCGGCCCTACGCCCAACCTCGGGGATAAATAGCATTCTTGGCTCAGAATCTGACCATCACAGCGGCAAATACAATTAAAAGTGCAGATATCGGGAATTCTCACAAAATTACAATCAAGAATTTGGGAAAATGTATAATAATAGTACAAAGCTGAGGCCTACCTATGGTTAGCACAACTAAGGCATATTCCAAAAAGCATATGAGTGACGCCCAAAATCACAGACATCTTCATTTTCAGAGAGTTGGTGAAACTGATCTTGTTCTTGGCAAACTGCCATACCTGCAAAGACAACGAAACGTAACAAGTTGTTTGGGGATATGACAATCAGATTATTCGAGCCAATCAATTTTCTGGACGTAAAACGTATTCGGAGTATAAAGGTAAGAGGCCAGCTAAAAGTTCTTATATCTAAAGCAGGCGTATAGTTAAGAGGCCGTTTACATTTACATGGACGAGAGTTTTCCCTAGTAGAAGGGTCACCCTATCAGCATGTCCCGAAAACATTTGTATGGCTCAAGTCGCTCAATCAATCGAAACAAGTAAGTTCAAGGTACATTACTTGGCTTTGAATTAAATACGATGGCGGAGAAATCACCAAACAAATTACAAATACTTGGAGAATCCATGGGTCTGAATGCATGGGTGATGCCGAAGACGATTGGGAAGCTCTGGAGAATTAACGACTTTCTTGATCCAGTTGGTAAGATGA